>WUAM01000332.1:6061688-6075075 GCA_024336885.1 Actenoides hombroni
GGGAGGGAGGTGAGGGGAGCCGGGCGGGAAGTCTCGCCCGTGGCGGCGGCGGGAGGCGCAGAGGCGAGAGAGGCTGAGGGAAGGCAGCGGGAAGGCAGCGGGAGGAGTTCCTGCCCGCACCCGGGACCTTCCCCGTGCTGAAGTTTGGAACAGGTTTCACGCGAAGAGGATGGCGGGAGCTGCCTGGCGGCCCCGCGGTGTGTTTTACACTCCAGCCTTCAGCGAAGGGTTCCCAACATGTTTTCAGCTCCCAGGGTCAGAGGTGACGCGTCCCGCGTCTGCCCGGCCAGCACCACGCTCACCCTGCTTCTTTCCTCTCAAACTCTTTTTCCTGAGAAATTGCAGGCAGCACGATCGTTTTGTGTCTGTGTGAATCTTCCCCAGTTTCCACATTATTTTTCCTTTTCAAGACTTTCGTGGACAATTTTTGTTGCACCCAGTTTGCTGCTCTGGGGCACCATCGTTCTGCCAAGAGAGAGCTGACCTGTAAGTCTCGTTTTATTTTGGAGCCTGGGTGAGAGGTAATAGTGAGTAAAGTACTTCTGCGGAAACCATTGAAGTCCGGCAAATTTCCTGCAAGTGCATTATTACGATAATCACCAGTATAAAACCCAGTGCTATTGGCAGCCCAAGGCAACCTCGGTCAGCGCTGGCTGCTGGCAGAGACGCCGCAGAGACAGCGGCGATGGGAAGGCCCCGTGTCCCCAGGGGGAACCCCTCAGTCTCCCAGCTGCAGCACATCGCACTTCTACTCAGTGCCACAGAATGTTTCATTCTGGACAAAATGTAAGGCTTAGTTTATCGGTACAATAGTTTGGTTGTTTTGTTTTAAATGTTAACCTCTAGGACTACACAATTTAAGTAACAGAGAGTGTTAGGAATCATCTGGAGTGAATTAGCAGCTTAACTGTGTTCCATCCCATTGCAGGAAGTATGGCATAGGAAACGGTCCTGTGCTGGCAGAGAAATGTTTAGACAACATGCTCCTCTGTTCTACCTCTTTCTTTATACTTAGGTTTCCAGTTCACCCCCTGCCTCAAATCAGCTTAATATTGATGATGTACAATTCAAATTTTCTTAGCTTTGAGGAATAACTGAAGTTTAGATCAAACACGACAAAAACATATTTTATAAAGGCCCAAATTCCCAAAGGTATTTGGCCTCAAAACAATTTTCCAGACAATCTAAACATATGTGAGTGTTAATTGCCTCAATATTTTAGAAGAAGTTGGTCTGAAGAACTCAAGTCTCCTCCTCTTGCAGTGGGATGAGGGCCACAGTCCCAATCCCTGGCTTGGCAAGGCCCTCTCATGCTGCCTGTGATGAACGTGGTCTAAAAAAACCCAACCCTGATGTTGAGGGTGTGGGGTTTGAGTCGAGTAGTGAGGGTGCACTTGCAACCCAGAATGGAAGATCTGCAGGTGAAGCCAGTGCAGAATAGTTCTGGTTTTCTGCTGTCACCTCATTTTACTCCATAATAACACATAATTACATGTGAACATGTAAATAGGCTTTAGACTGACTATGCTTACAGCCAGGTGAGCCAAATGCTGTTTTCTGAGCTCAACCTGCAGCACCCTAGAGTACTTGCTGAGATTTGCACTTCACCCTGGAGCAGCCGAAGTCCCTCGCACCCGTAACCGTGTCTGCAAGGACAGCCATGGGCAGGGAGCACTGTGCTTTGCTCAGAGAGACCCAGACCAGGTCGAGTTCAGAGGGACCCCGTGCCGTGCCTGAGCTCCTTAGCCGTACTGAAAGGCAGGTGTATGCCTTGGGGCACGGTGCTATGCCAGCAGCGTGATGGGATTTCCAGCGGGATTAGGTTCTCCCTTGCATCTGCAGGTAGGTGGTTTTCCCCTCAGTATCTCTTGATCTGCTGGATTATAGTGAAGTGGCAAACTAGGAGGGGAAAAGTTGTCCTAGATGGTAGAATTTGTCACGCTTGATCTTTATCCTCCTTCTTGGCTCAGTCCTGAGTGCCTATGCAAAAGGATTTATCTATGTGGAAAATGTTGGGGGTGTACATTTATTCCGATACGATCGCATTCCTATAATTCCCCAGGTCTGTACTTGTGGTGCCTGGGTACTTTTCCGATTGACAGTTAAGCCGTGGCAGAGTGTGCAGGGGTTGGTTTTCTGTCAGGGGAACTGGAATGCCCACGTAGCAAACGACACCTTTATAGCTCTGTGTACAATAGCACAGAAGATAGCTACACTTGTGTAACTATACTGACATACAACCTAGACCAGGGCCTCAGGTACTATCATAATTTATACTGAAAATGTTAAACTGAGGTTATCTCCCACTGAGGTTACTGCCAAAACCCCCCTACGTTTCAGTGGGACTTACACTCTGTTTTTCAACAGAGTTACTGATCATCAGAAGGAGCTTGTAGTATTGATCACTTCTTCTGGTGATTTTCTCTTGTATGGTTAAAGCAACAGCGACTACCACAAAAAAAAATTTTTAAAAAAAGATAGAAATTCTTCTGTATTTAATGTAACAGAATCCTATAATCAGGTTGTTTCTACTGCATTTTTACAGCAGGAAGAAAGCCATGTCTGTGTTGAAAATACTGCTTCTTTTGAAAAGCATGCTTCTGAGGATGTAGGATTAGCTATGAATATTTATATTTTTTAAGACAGACTAACACATCTAAAGAACAGCTCTTCCTGAACACACACATTACACAAAAAACCTACATTACAGAAAAACACATATGATCTTTTGTATCATTTATTCTTAGACATTATCAACTTAGAAAAGACAAAATAAGATGGAATAGTTTTAGCTGGAAACTTAGTTAGGAAAAGCATATCCTAGAGTCCTTAGATAAAAAGAGTTTGCAAGACTTGGGTCAGCCTCGATACAGGACCCTTAAGGTGGCTGTGAGGGAGAAACGGCCCCGTCATGGTGAGTGCACTCTTGTCAAAGGCAGACATCATCTGAATCAGTGATTCTGGAGAACAAACCACTTCTGGTTGGATGAGTTTTCAGACAAAAGACCGTGTTCCTGAAAGCAGCAGGGTAGGGAGTTGTGCATGTTTGATTTGTTTTTTTCCCACACATTGTTTATTCATTTAAAGGCAGCGTATTATATTCTGTTGTCCGTGTTTCAAACATCTGTTATGTGCATGTTCATTTACCAATTAATTAATAGAGTTCTTTTCCCTTTCCAACAATTGTGCTGCGAACAATCAATCAATTAGTTAGCTGCAGAAAAAAAGAATAGCAAGATGTCTGGCTAATGTAGGAGCGATAATATGAAAAGAAAAGGCAGCCTTCTGAAGTATGTAAGCGCAAACATCAAACGCTCCTACAACAAAGACAAAACCCACCACCAGCAGGCAAAAATGCCAGAAACTGAAAGCCTCAGTCCTTGCTGAAGGGGAAAGGAGAGCATGAGAGAAGGAGAGCAGAGTTAAGAGGGGGAATTAACACCAGCAAAGTCTGCAGTTTCTCCCATTTGAAGCGGGCTGCGTCGCGGCCGCTGACGAGCGTTTCCCCGCAGAGGCCGTGCCGTACGGCGGGGCTGGCACCGCCAAGACATGGCACCACCAAGAGATGGCAATGCCAAGAGATGGCACCGCCAAGACATGGCACCACCAAGAGATGGCACCACCAAGAGACGGCAATGCCAAGAGATGGCACCGCCAAGACATGGCACCGCCAAGAGATGGCACCACCAAGAGATGGCAATGCCAAGACATGGCACCGCCAAGACATGGCACCACCAAGAGATGGCACCACCAAGAGATGGCACCACCAAGAGATGGCACTGCCAAGAGACGGCCCTGCTGCTGGGCTGACCCCCACACCTGCACAGCACCTTTCCCTTTGCAGTGCTCCTTTCCCTTACTCCCCAAGGACGCAGAACACCTACAGCAAAGTGCCCAGTCGTGGCTTCTGGCCCGTGATGGTTTTGGTCGGAGCCTCACGGGGCGGCTGGCCAGCTCAGCGACAGGCTGTGGAGGGTCAGAGCTGTTGTCCCCTGGGAGACTGTTGTGCCATTGCTCACAGCAGGTTGAGAAGCCAGGTGTGACAGCAGCCAAGGGCAATTCAAACTCAGGGCAGCTAACTGACGAAGTAGAATAATGAGTGACAAAGCGAATGCTTGTGGTCTACAGTGAATTTGTATTTCCCTGCTACAGTCTTGAAAAGTATTGTTTAGCATGTCAGCAGTAAGTTTAACTCCCCAGTGAATCTGATTGCTTTATTAGTACAGTATCAGTTAGGGTTTTTCTGGGGGACAGATGCTATCCAGATAAAGATGTGACAGTGATATTTATTGTCTACTCTCTTTACTGGTCGTTTGCTGTACCAGATTGCTTGGACTTACAAAGCTCTGAGATATAGTAAAAATATTTTTTACTCACATAAGTTTTTACAGCACGGAAACTTGTAAATGTCAGGACTGAGTAACTGTAAGTGTAAAAAACCACAGAGTAATTTTGCTGGGTCAGCTCAGTGTTTAATTTTCTGACCATTTTTACATGTTAAACATATATAAAGTTTTTTAACTCAGTCTGAGATCTAGGAGACTTCAGAAAGATTTAGGAAAGAATCAGGGTTTTCAAAGCAACTAGAGCAGAATCATTTAATGATCATAGTCTTGCTCATGTAAATAGGTGTTAAGGACACTGAAATGCTAACGTGTGTTTGGGAGAAACCTGGCTGCAGTGAAAGCAGTATCAACAACAAACAAAGCTTTTCTGGAATAATGGGTCCCTGAAAAATTCCTTTTTGGGAATAACTGCCTCATTCTAGTTTAATTTAGCTTGCTCTGTAAGGTGATTAAATTACAAAGTAGTAAGATCTTGGTTAACAAATACAAGAATATCACAGATAGATTTGATTAGGAACAGTTATTGTGTTTAACTTCGTGCCTTGTCAGAACCAGAGTAATGCTCAGGCGTAGGTGGCTGCCCTGTGGGCCTTTATTTAAGAGATTGTAGAGGAGATTTGTCATTTGCTTGATTTTATTTTCTTAAAGAAGAAAGAGACTTGTATTACTTTTATCTTCACAGATGCAGAGTTTAGAGTGCAGCTCTATTATCTCCTTTTGGCCTTCTCAGAGATGATAAAAAATTTTCTAGAAGTTAGATTATCATATGCCAAGGACTTACAAAATCTTGACCTGCCAGCACACAGTAAATCCCTGGCAGTCTTTTCAAACACAGTCCTCCTGTGGCAGCTGTACTTCACTCAGGAAAAATAGAATTATGCAAATACAAATATTGTTCAGTTTTAATGGCACATTATTCAGCAAGATAGCAGCTATGCATTTGAAATATGAACGTGCTTTGATCTCATTTTTATGGCTTTGTGAACTGTATTTTTCTTTTAAGGTACTCCAGGTTTTAACTGCTGAAGCCCTAACTAATCAACAGTGCCTATTTTTTCAGTGTGCCTTGTATTGTCTCAGTTACTCACGTCTGGATCAGATGGAGCACAGTGAGTCACCTACCAGGCATTATTAGAGATGTGACAACAAGAAGCCAGATGAAGCCTCTAAAATGCATCTGCTTTCCAGACCACGGAGATAGAGCCATGCTGAATTTGTTTTGACTCACACAAACTGCAGAGCCTGGTAAGGACCTTTCTCTACAGTCACGGGTTCAAATTGTGTCCGTAGGCAAACGACTGTGTTCTAGTGCGTGTCCTAGACACTTCAAGTGACACTCCATGCCTTTGGCTCCATTTAAAAATAATCACCTGTGGCAACAAGGTTCTGGAAGTTATAAGAAAGTATTTCTTTCTGTTTGTAATGCATGGGTCCATGGCAATGGATGGAAATCCTTTTGCTGCTCAAATGTATTGCCCATGTGCATTCAGATGTGTAGGTGTGGTGCTGGGGGACATGGTTTAGTGGTGGACTTGGCAGTGTTGGGCTTACAGTTGGACTCAATGATCTCCAAGGTCTTTTCCAGCCTAAATGATTCATTATTCTATGCAATGAAATTACACTTTAAAACTCCTATCTTGGAAGTACAATATGATCTGATAAATACAAATGTAAATTCTTTTTACAGAAGTGTGCACATATGTTTTCTGTTGGAGAGTGGGGAGAGTGTCAACTGACAGTCCCTAGATACAAACTCTCTCATGAGGACTGTCAGAGTATTTAATGCTTTTAAGGTTTGGTGGTTAAGAAAGCTGGGAGTGAACTTTTATCTCCTGATCTTTTTTGGAGTGTACTTCAAATCAGCAAGTAATGGTTGAAGGTTTTCAGTGATTCAGATGAAATTAATGTCTCCACTCAGTTTGTAGTAGATAGATGATAGCTTTGTTGATACAAGTTTCAAAAAAGCAAGAAGGTTGGGTATCAACAAATGTTAAGCCATTCTCTCATTATCAAAGGGGATTCTTCCAGGCCACTGTCAAATTGTATTGCCTGGATAGCACAGGGGAGAAGGTGCCCTTTTCCTTAGAGGTGATAGGTGTAGAGACAAGTCATCCTAGAGTCATTTTGGTTTTCATCTATTCCCATGGCATTACTTGGTGACCAGTCCTGTTAGCTTCAGCACTTTGTAACGTGAAGATAGACACGACCTAAGTCTTGGTATGGATCTCATCTCCTAGCTCCAGTTCCCCTGTTCTGCTTCTTGAAACTGTATCATAGGCAAACATAACACTTACATATGAGAGCTGGGGTAAAAGAATCAAGAAATGGACAAAGAGCTGCAGTGAATTTGGGCCAACAGTAACTCCTGAAGGAAGTGCCTGCAAGAGAAGGAACTAAATACAGTAAGAGATTAAATGGGTTGAAATCAGGTCAGCAGGAACTCACACAAGGAGAACTGAAAAGATAATGTCTAGAGTAGTAGGGAGGGGGTTTTTTAAGTGATAGTGAGAAGAGTGGCTTGGCACATGGGAAGAGAGAAGCAGTGTGAAGGAAGTGCTGCAGAAAAAAAGTGCTTGGGAGTATGAAAGAAAGTCACATGGTCAAAACAGCAAAGCTTTAGCAGGGTAACAAAAAAGCTAGTTCAGAAAAGCAACTGACTGTAGGAAGGGAAAACTCAAGTTAGTTTAAAGGAAAATGAAAACAGAAAATGTGCTTGCATGGAATAAAGGACATAGGAGAAGAAAGAACCAAATGCACAGTGAGAAACAGAGAAGATTTATCATACATTTCATACACAAAAAAAAGACATTTAATTTGAGGGAAAAAATCTTTGCTTCCTCTTTTTTAACAGAACTTAGGGAATCTAATGTGTAATAGTGTTTTGGTTGCGTATGAGGATGAAAAAAAAATCATCCCTTGGCCAAGAGTATGTGTCATATGTTGGCCAGTTTTCTCCTCTTTTACACTATAAGTTGCACTGACTGCTACCAAACCCCTCAAAGCTGATAGCTGTGTTAAGAAACCATTATAGACCATGCATGAGCCATCCACTTCCATCTTTGCAGATTTGAGACGTTCAAGAAATCCCCCAAAGGTCACACAACCATTTATTCCTCAAGCCTTTCTCAAAATAAGCAAATTAGCAATGACAAAATATACATGAAGTTCACAGCTTGGCAGCAACGATTTCGCAGACGACTCATTGGCCGGTAGGTTGTCGAAGGATTTGCCTGACCATATAAGCAATTCAGCCTTCCCTCTGCTGGATTTACTGAAGCTATGTCAACGTTGTGCTGGAGGGTGTTTAGCCACATACCTTAAACAATTTTGAAGTCAGGAGAAATACAAAACTCTATGTTCTTTAACATCACCAAAAATAATACAAAACTACATGTTAAAACATCACCAAAAATAACCAGGTATAGCTGATTAAGGCCTAACAAGAGAAATTGTCATCTGTAGCGTATCCAGCCTTTCTTTACCAGATTTCCAGTCTCTCTAAGTAGTACATCAGAAGTGAAGCATCATTACTCAATTTTTCTGATGTAGTACATAGTCAAAACTTAGTTTAATGTCATTGTCATTTCAACATAAAGTTGCAAACAGCGTGATAAAAGCTTACAAGAAATTCAGCCATTCCTACATTCTGATTTTCCATTTCCTATTCTAAATATATCTTACGAATGTATTTCCCATGTGCCTGTGTAGCTGACATCACTGGGCATTATGATTGATGGATTTCACAAAAGACAGAAGAGAATTTCAGCTAAAATTGGGCACTTGGCTGTCATGGACTTTAGCAGATCTATCATCATTTATATCCCTGTAAGAGGAACAGCTCCAGTACTGCTGCTTTTAGCATTGCCTGCCATTCTGAATGATGGTATTTTGTACATCTTTCCATTATGGAATTGAAGTTTGCTTGAACTGGTATTCCTTCAAGGAGGGGTATTGCTGCTGGGGTTTTGGGTTTTTTTTTACTGTTTCGTGCCACACAGTTTTTAGTGGTTGTTATGGTGAATAAGTTTGTGTATTAAATAGAGGAGAACAGAAATCCCACAATAAAGGTTAGCTGTTCACAGCTGGCTGCTTCCCTGAGGCTACAAAAACATACAAATCCTTCATTTGGAAAGATCTGACTTTTAAAATTCATAAATTAAAGATGCTCTAATCCACTTGCTCAAACCAGGACTAGCCAGTATTCTCAGCTGACTGTCTCTTCAAAATTGCTAGTGCAAGTACAAAGTTGTTGATACACTGATATTTAACTTGGGTATGGTCCTTGTTAAAGTACACAAGAAAAAGCCATCAAATTATTCAGAACAAAGAAAAAAAGCCAGGTGGTCCCTCCATCTTGCCTTACTTGAGCTTCTAAATCATTATATGACCCATTTTTTTCATGGGTATGGTTTCTTACTTTAGTATACTACTTCCCCACATCATCTGCTTTTCAAAGTTGTTACTGAAGCCAACGGAACAAGGATTCCTCTGTGGAAACCAATTCACTCAATTCCTCTTGCAGTTTTCCTTTTCTGATGAGAATTGATCACCAGTGACTCGAGTTCCCACTTACATTTGAGGACACAGGAAGGGCACAGTGAGAGGAAAACGTGGTGGGCCCTGGTAGCCCCCTCACAGACCGTTAACAGCTGAGAGACACCCTCTCTGTGTCCCTCCCTGCACCTCCTGGCACTCCCCCCACTAGCCTGCTGCCCCGGAGAGATCTGCCTCTCTCCTGCAGCATTTCAACTGCTGTTCATCCCCAAGCCTGGGGAGACACCCGAGTGAGATTCCACTAAGGAGCGGCATTTGGGAGAAGGCGTCAGTTCTGGTATCAGTGGCTCCAACCCCCTCACAAAAAGAGCAACAGATAATTGCAGGAGCAGGCAGTGCTCTCCTAAATATTCTGAGATAGAGAAAACAACTCAAAGCAGCATGTGTATTCAGCTGCTGGATTTTAGCTTTTTTCCAATATTCTCGTGGCAAGACGCTTACTTAAATCCTTGTTGAAATAGGAAGGGCAAAGTTCATCATCTCTGTGGGATATAATTTAAAAAGTACTCTGTTTTACACGTCATGTTCAAGTACTTGAGTGTGAGTGGGCCAGCATGGGCCTGTGGAGTGCAAATACATTTTAGGAACAGGAGCCATCAGCCTTGTACAAGGGAAAATCTAGGTGACACTAACATCACAAATGACCCAAAGGAGAGGTAAAGTGTTCTAGAAGGGTGCCATGGGGATAGCAGTGACAACAAGAATTGCTGAATTGATGCAGAATAGTGAAATTAAAGTGAAAACTTTCCAGCCCCCCCTGGATCTGTTCCTGTGTGGGCTGCCCTGGGTGACCCTGCTCTGGCAGGGGGGTTGGACTCGATGATCCCCAGAGCTCCCTTCCAAACCCCACCATTCTATGATGATTCTCTGAATTAACAGCAAGTGGTACCATGAAAGCAACTGGGACAAGACATCCCAGAACATCAAGGTTATCATCGTTCATAAAACACTATTAAAACCAATCACCAGAAACTACAAATACAGACTAAAGAGAGAGCTGTTTTACAAGCAGCAACGCTGCAGCTGGAAGGAGTGGCAGAGTGGTGACACCAAAGCAGCTCCACTGGGTGATTTGCCATCGTTGCCAGGTGCCCTAAGTGTTATCAGTAGATATGAGGCTGCACAGCAACAGTTGAAGAGGATCACAGACCGTTAAAAAGTGTTACTGAGAAACCTTTGGCTTTTGCACTTGGTCTGAAAGTTACAAAAATAGGACTTGCCAGGAAGGTGCAAGGCCTGAAGATAGATTCCCCTTGCTGATCTTATACTGTGCAAGAAAAGGAAAAGGAAGAATGGCTGGAAGAAATTTACACCCTATTGGCAAATTTAACCTTCAGAAACAGGCTGTCAGAAAGAAGAAAAAGAGGTGGATGATGTCACTAAACTTTAAACAAAGGAAAAACAATAAAATCACAATGCCAGCAGAAAAGCCACATGTTCATTAGCTGTATTAATTAAAAGTACAAATTGTGGAAAGAGCAAATATTGAAAGAAGAAAATATAGAGATTTCAACTCAAATTAATCAAGAACTTCTCCAAAGCACTTACAATGGCCATTTTTATACTGTCTCATGTGAGATAGGAAGAAACACCCATAATTTGCCCACAATGAATGAAGGGATAAAAGAAATTGCCATTTGTGCAAAGTAACAAAGACAGAATCTGAGGGAACATTAATGATGTGTCTGGCAGAGCCAGGCAATCTGTGACTGATTTAAGCACAGACATGCAACTATCAGTCATATTTTAAAATAAAATAATGAATCGATATGGTTGTCAGCCTGCAGGAAAATAACTCATGGTAACTTTCTAGATCATGCTCTGATGAGATGAGATGAAATGAGATGAGATAATGGGTGCAGAGTGGATGTGAGGCAGCTACAAAGAGACAGTGTGATGAAGGACTCATCTGCATTTTGGGTTTGCCCAGGGTGAGTGAAGCATTCACTGGGCCAGTGACTCAAACCACATTCTTTTCACCTAGGAAGCCCTTCAGTTTTTGAATAATGTGGCTTTTGGAAGTTTTTTAGTCTTTTTATTTTATTATACCTTATAATATTTTTCTGCAAATAAGCTACAGGTTATAACCTTGTCCCTTTTGGAGAAGAGCTGAGGATCTTTGATTTATTTGGGTTTTGGTAACCTTTAAACTGAGCCATATTACCTGATAATTCTATTTTATCTGTGTCATGAAAACACATCTTGCTGTAGGTACTTACTGAAGTAAAACAAGTAATGAAACAAATGCCCTGGAAAGAAGTTTCAGTTTTCTCCTCATCAGAACAAAAAGTCCACTGAGCATGCAAAGACTCTTGCTCTGGTTTACAATAATGGTTTCTATATCCTTAGATATTTCAAGGCAACTTTGTGAGTTGAGTTTTTTGTCTGGACTCACACTGCCTAAGGCAGGCAGCCCTGTGGCCAGGAGCTGACTAGGAAGGTGTCACTGTGACTTTGCTGGAACAAAACATTTGTACTTCAGCTTGTGTCTTTCACAAGACTGCATCCTTTCTTCTGTCTCTGACTGGCTGCTCCCAAGCTTCCAGGCAGACACTTCCACAATGTAATTGATCTGTCAGGTTCTGCAAGAGCAAAGCACAGTTTCTGACCCTGCTGTATCCTTCATCCCCTCTGTGGTGTATGTGATACAATTGCATCTCATTTCCCAGAAGGCTACAGTATTGCCATCATTTAGGGCAAGAGATAGGGTAATAAGCCATCTGTCTCAAGGTTTTAATGTGCTTTAGTAACGTTATCCACTATGAAAAGCACAGATTTTCCTATGGCTTTTAAACATGGCTATGTTTCTTTCCAGCATGATTCAGACAAGTGAGTGGATTTGTGTATGTTTGCTGCATGTGCACGCATCTGTGTCAGCCTTGGAAGAAAAGGCTTTCACCCTAAGTTACCTCCTTTTGCAGCTGTTGTATTTAATCCATTCTGATTTTTTTTAGCAATGACCACTCTATGCTTCTTGCCAGGACCTGCACAGAGATGTTTCCATGGACAGGTCTGTCATTCCTCTATGTGTTGGTGTTCAGAAAGCTCTCCTTTCTTTCTCCTGGCTGCTGCATTTGGAGTCTGTGGTTGGACACAAAAAGCATGCCATGAAACCACAAGCCGTAACATCAGTGTAGCACACCTACACTACTCCCCTAGTTAATTCATTTTCCCCACTGTGGAATCCACTTCTTTATTTGAAATATTCTGAAGTGTGTATGAAAACTGAGAAACATGGAAACTCTTAGTGCTGACTTCAGTTCCAGCTCCCCTCTTTTTTTCTTTTGATGTTCCTTTTTGCGGCTTGGGCTGGCATGGACAGATGTCTCTGACACTAGGGTAGGAGGAGTGGGCTAAAGACTGCTCAGTGGAGCACACTGAGCTCATTCCTGGTCCTAAGCCTGGATCAGGACTAGGACTGGCTAATCTGATACGATGGGTACCTCCACAGCTATTCAGCTGGTGAGGCTGGCTTTGAAATGACAGTCAAAACAGTTGTTGTAGACTCTGCATTCATTTGATAAAAATGGTTTCCCTGCCTTGTGGAGGGAATGGTGTGGAAGCAGGAAGATGTGTTTGTCTGATAAGGAACTGTCAAAATCAGCATTGCTGCTGAACGACACGGGCCGTGTGATACTGCTAGCATTTTTAGAAGAAGATAAGAAAGGGTCATATTTGAAGTATGGAACGCAACAAAGGTGTGACAAAAACATTTTCTAGTGACTAAGAGTTTGCTGTAAATGACAGTGTGAGGTAAAGAAAAAGAATAATTAGAATTTACTGTCTTTCCTGTTGTCTCTAATTTTATATAGTGATTTGGGCTAGATTCTCAACTGCCTGTACATCACTCTCTTATTCAGCTCTGTAGGACTGAAAAACAAAAGTGGCTTTTAATCTAAGGGATTCTGTAACCGCCGCTGAGCTCCTTCATGCCTGAGAACACCTCAGAGGGCTGCATGGCACCTGGGAGTCTGCACCATGCACAGACTCATCATTGCTGTTGCGTCAAGACTGCTGAACTGTGTCCCTGGTACTACCATCCTGCCTCTCCCATGGGGCTTGCTTTTTTCCTTCAGTCATAATTGCTGGACTGTGATTATAATGTTCTGGTTTGTAGTTTATATCTAATACTGTCCACCTACATCATAGCAAGCTTTCACCAGAGGTATTTTGGTCTTTGTAAGGCTTTCACTCATTTGAGAAAGGATCTCAACCTTGCACGTGCATGAGGTCTATTTGTAACCTCAAGGACATGGAACACTTGTTTTTAAAGGACATGTAACACCATCTATGTATCAAGAATGACTTTTTACATGGAGTTTCTGATTCACAGAATGGTGGGGGTTGGAAGGGACCTCCAAATATCATCGAGTCCAACCCTCCTGGCAGAGCAGGACAGAACTAGAGCAAATCACTCAGAAATGCATCCAGACAGGTCTTGAAAGTCTCCAGAGAAGGAGACTCCACAACCTCTCTGGGGAGTCTGT
>WUAM01000332.1:6075175-6089621 GCA_024336885.1 Actenoides hombroni
TTCCTGTGTGACCTGCTCTAGGTGACCCTGCTCTGGCAGGGGGGTTGGACTAGATGATCTTTCAAGGTCCCTTCCAATCCCCACCATTCTGTGATTTGCTGCCTTAACATTTTTAGCGATTTGGAAGTCAAAATTATTTTAAAAACCAGTTATCTAGAAACAAAATAATAACTGCAGTCCAACAAAATGACTCCTCATTAACATTATTAGTTGTATTTCTTTTAAATATTTTTCTTCTCTTTCAGATGAAAAGCTGATTTCAAAACTGTTTACATACAGGTGTGTCAGCTACTTTGTTTATTTTCAGCTTGGGAACAGGAGAAATAAAGAACCTGCACTGTTTTATCATCAGGGCATTTTTTTCCCCACGTACAGTGTTAGTGGTGGTTAGGGTCACTACATGTGAAACAAAAATAATATTTATACTTGACCTTTATCTTTTAGTTGTGATATTAAACACCAAAAATAGTGATTACAACTAAACCAACCTTTTCCAGGGACTCACTCTGCAAGTCTTCTAAGCTATTGGACTTTTTTTTCTGTGGAACCCTTAAAATAATGACAGACATGAAAGCAACAGTTAATAGAACATAGAATGTTTGCATATGCCACAACTATCACGTGACTGCTGTACATATCACATAATGTCTGCATGCAACAGATAATTCAGAAGTAGGAGATTAATTTATTGTGTTACATTTTTAGCCTAAAACTCGTGGCATTGGGAACTGCAATAGATGAAATCAGAAACAGCAACAAGTCATCTCTGATCAACAAGGAAAGGCAACAAGACGCAAGGTGCAATTTTAAATCTTATATCCACAGATGACTTTTTAGAAGCAAAACTTGACAGTAATAATTCTCTGAGCAGTGTGCAGCATTAGGGGATTTTCAAAATGGAAAAAGGCAGAATTATACAAAAAAATTCTTTCTGTACGTTACACATTTCAATAATTCACTTCATTCTTACCTATTTATGATTTCCAAAGATTCTTCTTGTGGAGAGGTTAAATTAGCTGCAGATACTGGAACGTTTCCACTTTAAATCAGAATAAAATAGACTGGTTTAAGAATTACAATAGATATATCTTCTGATATATAAAAGTGATAATTAATTCCTGTAATTCAAACCTTATAGAATTAAGCATTGCAAACTCCCAGGGCAAACGCTGCTTTCACAGCTACCCCAGAGTCCTCGCACAGCCAAGAACAGGCAAGACAAGATGCCAACAGTTAGAATAAGTAATACCGATTTAGGGCAAATCACACAGAAAACCAAGAAACAAAGGTCTTGCCTGATTTCCACGGCTTTGTGTGGCACTGATGAGAGCAGAGCTGGTGACAATTCTCCTGAGGAGGCCTACGTGAAATACAAGAGTTTCAGCCATGTAACTCCAGTGCCCGATTCTGAACCTATTCTTCCCATACCAAAAAGTGCAGACATCCAGCCAGGACCAAACCCTCATCCACATTACTTTAGCTACCTCACAGAAACCAATACTAACAAATAAAATATACAGCACAACTTGCTTCTGAAACATCTTTACTAAGTACCTCTGTTTTATATAATTCTCCTTGAGGATTACTCAAAAGATTCCACTTCCTTAAAGTTGTCTCAAGTTCCTCTTCAATGCCACCAGAGACAGAAGAGCCTGTGAGCATTAAGGATTAGAATTAGGGAGAGAGAAACAGGCCAAAAAAACCCCCAAACATTTGGGACCATATCAGGCAGTCTAAATACTTCAGTTTCTAAATGCCTCTTAAGCCTTCATCTGATGTGTGTTGTTTACCAGCCTCTCTGCTCCCCACCCTCCTTCAGGTGCTGACTGAAAAGCAAGGCAATTTATTTTAGAGCAATGAATTCACACTTCTGGTTACTTGGTGTACTCTGCTGTGAGCAGCTGAGCTGCTTACGAGGCAGCTTCTGGAGCACTCCTAGTGGGATGTTCTGAGGCAAGGTCAAGTTGGTGCCATTTTCTTGCAGCGTATTGTGTTATAGGTAGCACACGTGGCTGCCCCCATCTGTGTCATAATGCAGTGCCCCACGCTCAGTTCAAGGATGAACATGGTAAACATGCTCCAGGTTTCTCTGGAAGTCCCAGAACTCAACAAATACTGAAAAACTCCAATTTCATTATTTAGTATGATTTTTTTATTCCTACATTGTCAAAGCAGCAATCTTAAAATCTGGGTCTAAATATTTAGTGCTTATCAAACTTGCAGAGTATTTTGGATAAGACATTTTTTCTGGAGGTGTCCTATGCACAGGGTTGCCAACAGGATGTGCAAGGTCTGCTGTGCCAGGATGGAGAAATTTAAGTGAAATGAAGTGAAAGGGCTGCTGGAACACAGCACAAAAGAGCTCCTGAGAGTTGAGTTCAGGATAGCTCCTTTACATTTCACCCAACTGTCAGTGGCTGGTTCAAGTGGCTGCCCTACGTTAAATCCAAAAGAGATCTGTGCTACCTGTGGCCAAGAGTCAGTCACCTTTGGTCAACATGATTTGTAGCTTGCCTTAAGCAGAAATAAGAAACACCATATATTATGTTTCTGTCAAGTAATTATTTGAAGCGGTTATCAGAGACAGAAGATTTAAACCTTTTTTTTTTCTTTGTTTTTCTTTTTTTTTTTTAACTAGCATAAGAAATTAAAAAGCAATCTCCACCACCAAGAAACAATAACACCCAAACCTGGGCACACCATACTGTGGTGTTCTCTCTATCTGAAAGAATGCATGCTCACTCTCATAGCAGTCATGACACAAATATATGCATAATGTGTATTACTATGCACATCTATGAAAAAGGACAACAAATAGGAGTTGTAGCACGTGCAGTTTTTGAGAGGATTATTCAGAAGGCATTTTACCTTGAGCTGCAATCATTATTTCTTTGACCCTCCTGTACTGGCTCAGCAACAGCGTTAACTCCTCTATCCGACGGTCCTGTGAGAAGCATTACATGAAATCATATTGAAAATCTGACATTTTTAACCTGCAGAAACATTGTATCACACATTCATTTCTGTGATTTTGGTCTGCTTTTCCAGAGAGCAGAATCAAGTCTCTCACGTGCCCTGTAAGGAACATTCACATTCCTTGGCTTTTATTTGCTATCGTGCATAATATCTGCTGGACAGTGTGGAATTATGGATATACAGAAGCCAAAGGAGTTTGATATCATTAGTTAATTAGTTATTTACAGAAGCAGAATTTGGAAATTTGCTTTCACTTCTAAGAGCCAAGGGAACATTCTGGAGTTGAACCTCAGCTGCCTGAAGTGGGCAGTGCTTGGTTTCTGCTCGCATTGCGCCCGTAGTCGCAAAGGAAGTCACCGTTCTGCTTTGTGTAGTTTAAGAATCTAGTCATGTTCTTTAATCCTCTCTTGTAGGACACTCTGCATTCCAACATCTACACTTGCTCCAGCTTTGAACAGAGCTTTTTGGACTTAAGCAGGCAAGCCTGTACAGAGTCAAAGACATGAGGACTCCGAATGTCTGCTGCCTCACCTGCCTCCCCTCTTTCTGCAATACCGAACGCTTTCCCATCACGTGGAAATATGTAAGGAACCAACACCCTCCAGGACTGAGCCCTACACCCTGCCCTTGAACTGTCCGATTAACAGGCAAACAACATCCAGGCAACAAAAGACACAAACCATATATACCCTGTAAATGGATTCCATTTCAGCCCTCCTCTCCTTCAGTCGCTTTTTCAACCCAAGCATCTTTAAATTCTGGTTCCTTTCTCCTAAAACTTGAGTCCAATTCAAAAGCCACTTTCACTTTCTTTTAACATTACAATCTGAACTGGGGATATTGAGAGAATCACAGAATGGAAGGGGTTGGAAGGGACCTCGGAAGATCATTGAGTCCAACCCCACTGCCAGAGCAGGACAGAACTAGAGCAGATCATTCAGCAGTGCATCCAGACAGGTCTTGAAAGTCTCCAGAGAGGGAGACTCCACAGCCTCTCTGGGGAGTCTGTTCCAGTGCTCTGTAAACCTTACAGGGAAGAAGTTCTTCCTCATGTTGAGGTGGAACTTCCCGTGCTTGAGCTTGAATCCATTGCCCCTCATCCTATCACAGGGCACAAGTGAAAAGAGGCTGCCCTGCCTTCTTGCAGTGATGTGCACTCTAACTGAGCTATAAGATGTTCCCCACAACACTTTGAATACACTGGTGTTTATTGAAGTTAATGGGCTGTTACAGTTTGAAAAAGTATCAGTTTGCTGATAAACAAAGAGACCGGGCAAACACTTGTCTGAAAAAGTGATTTGACAAAAAGCATCTTGCCTTACAGTAAAAACTTGATTTAGCTTGGTTTATCTTGGACAACTTATTCTGGCAGTTCCACTGGATTGTATCGCTGATGTTGGAAAGTTGTCCAGAAATGAGCTTGCACAACTACTGACTGATGGTTTGTTTCAGGAAAACTTCAGGTTGTGGATAAATTGTCAGTTTTCTTATTCATGGTGTACACAAGTAATGAGCTGGGGCCTTTAGTTGTTTTTTCCATATATTATATACTCTAATTCAATGCATGCCTGTAATTTTCCATTTAAATACTTCCAAATAAACAAATTAGGAGGGGGCCAAGGGAAGGCACTTCAGAGAATTTGAATAGCACCTACTACTTAAATGAAGACTAGCTACGTCAAAGCAATAGAGCAGAGATCCAGGAGTTAATTTGTTCTGGTGGGTCATCCCCACATACTTTTCCCAGCCACCAGCCGAGTTATTTCCCAAATGCCAGCCAAGAACTCCTTGCAGCTGCCAAAACTCCACGTTATCAGTGCAGGGGAAAAGGGTGAGACAAAAAAAAAAGAGCAGTGTGGTCCTGTTGATAGTGAGATGTGGGTTCCTGTGCTCTTATTCAGCTCGTCGGAGTAAGAGGATAAACAGTTAAAGATAACATTTATACAGTGAGTCAGCTCAGTGGCATGTGTGGTGATTAACGAGGCCTCTGGAGGCTGTTTCCTGCTGTGGAGTGTACCAAGTTCATGCAGGACCTGTGGAGTTCATATATGACCTGGTTTCCCTGAGATGCGCTGAAAAAAACATTAATTTGATTTCAAAAAATACCAAACAACTATTTCTTCAGTTATTTTGTGCATGATACATCAGGAATACAGAGAGATTGAGAGGTGGAGAAAGCCCAGATAAAACACTGGTGAAAGAACACAGAAATCTCTCCAAACCGTGACTATGTTGTGTTTAGGCTGGAGGAAAAGAGGCTCAGGGGAGACTTTATGGCTTGTAGCGAGGTGGGGATTGGTCTCTTCCCACATTGCAAGTGGTAGGAGATGAGGAAATGGCCACAAGTTGTGCCAGGGGAGGTTTAGGTTGGACATGAGGAAAAATTTCTTCATTGAAAGGGTTGTTAAGCCCTGGACCAGGCTGCCCAGGGGAGTGGTGGGGTCACCATCCCTGCAGGGATTTGAAAGACATGTAGGCATGGCATTTAGGAGCATGGTTTAGTGGTAGACTTGGCAGTGTTGGGTTCACAGTTGGACTCAATGATCTTAAAGGTCTTTTCCAACCTATGTGGTTCTGTGATTCTATGATTCTTGCAAGCAGAAAGTGAGTGGATCTATCAGATCCCCAAGGCTCCCTAGACCACTGCAACATAGGGTGAAAATAAGGGATATTTCCAGGTCTGAATGCCTGTACATAAAATAGGACTTTATAAAGCTCAGCATTTCTCTAACTCCTTATTCTTTGTGGACCACATTGCATAGGAAGCCCTTACCAGACTCCTACAGCCTGAATAAATACTTGGCTGTAGAAAAGGATCTTACACATAGTCATATCAGCCTTGGCTGACCACATGCAGGAGGAGATTGAAACTGGGGGTGAATATTGCTTTTCAGAGATCTAGGAGTGCCAGATAGGAAAGCCTTGCTTCCCGTGGCTGGTTAATCACCACAGTTAGCTGACCTCTGTAGCTTGTGCTAAGGAGGCCTGGAAAACCAGGCCATTGAAATTACAAAAAGCAAACAGCATTAGTGCATTCTGGTGCCTTTTTCCCTGTAATTGATGACTGTTTAATACACCAGATGTCTTTTAATCATTGTGCAGTCTTTTGTGCACCATATACACATAAGCACACACATAAAGGAAATCAAATTGTCTGATTTTCAAGCATAGGTGAAATATTTTTTTTGAAATTGAGCTTAACTAAAACCAAACACACAAGAGCCATTTGAAAATTATTCTGTGCCCAAAGTCTTAGGTATCTGAGTTGTCTAACTGTTAAAGGCTGTGGAAGCACATACTGCCCCTAAAAAGCAGTAGGATCCGCACCCCATTTAGGCTCCTGAATACATCTATGTGTGCAAGTGTGTGTGTGTTTGTGTGTGTGCACACAGCCACGTCTTCAGCTCTTCTTTCTAATATAAAAGAACCTATTTGGATCCACTGCTCTTCAAAAAGAAAATCTCCCCAGTCTATCCCAACCCACATGTTACAGCTCTGAATTAGCGTTTATAACAAGTGAACTCTGATCTTATCCAAAACTCAACAACCTTGAGGTTGGACTCGATGATCTTGAAGGTCTTTTCCAACCCGAGCGGTTCAGTGATTGTGTAACCTGCAGTGTGAGTGTGAGCTGGCCTTTGTACCGTTGTGGTGCCCTGGGCACTGCTGGGTTGGCCAGAGCCAGCCAGGAGTGTCTTAGGGAAATACCCCCATCTAGTGGGTGTCACTGGGCTACCCACACTCCTCTGGCACGCCGGGATGCTGCTGCCTGTCCACTCCTTTTATAGCAGTTGCATATCTGTTATTTTCCCGAGAGAAAAGAACAGAAGTAGGAACCTGGTGTTATCTGCAAAATGATTTCAGCTTTTACATGGGTATTCTGAAAACACTTGCAATATTTAACATCGTCTTTCGATGACAGATTGTTTTGCTTAGCTCACTACAGGGTGTACTGATTCCATTACACCTAAGCAAGCTAAACCAGCTCTGGTGACTTGCCCAGAAATGAATGAGTTTTGAAAGAAATGGAAAACACTGAGAGGTTTTCAGGCTCGACATGCCCTTCCCACAGTTAAAGGTACTGCTTTTCTCAATATATTTTACATGAGGAGTTTGCTGGGATTTGAGAGCTGGTGTGTTTATAAATATTCATTGTTGTCTTCAAAGCAAAACCTGCAAAAGCAACGTGGAAATACAGTATTATCCTGGTGTCATGGCTACAAAATCCTGTATCTACTCTCCCCTGTCTTCTACAGGGAGCTTTTCTTAGATGGTGAAAAACAAAAGTTTGTGCCTAGACCCACTAAACTTAGTAGGAGTTGTGACATTAATAGAGTTAGGGCTTAGTGAGGAATATTTCAGGCAGGAATACAGCACAGCAAAACCTGCAGTACATTCAGTCCTAAAGAAAGCACAGTACTGATGTAATGGTCAGCCAATTGCTGCTTTCTTACTTGTCTTTCTCAGAAAGGATTAGTGTCTGAAATAGTGCAATAGTTATTTAAGGGTGGTTGAATAATGTACTGGCATCTAGCTAATCAGATGTCTATTACTGATATTTGTGAGCAAGGCTTCAGAATCTCCAGCATCCCATTCAGACCTGGAATTTCTGTCTTAAATCCAGGCTGCAGCACAGTTTGGGATTTTAGGTAGAAGATGGTTAGGGTTTCTGAAAGGAACTGTGCAGCACCTCAGGTGACTGGGATTCTAAAAATATCTCTGTCCTCACACTTTTTACTGTTCATCATATTATCAACATGTATAGAACACCCATAGCTTTACACACACAATACACGTATGTGTATTCCTAGGAATAGTTAAGATCCTTTCTCTAGGAACACACCTGTAAATACACATTACTTTCTTATTCACCTGGCTTGTCACATGTGTGCATGTGTTCTCAGTGAAATTTCCCTGAAAAGAGTTTGCATTGTGATGCACAAGGCGTTGTTTTAAAAGGCAGGTTGAGTACCACGGTTACGAAAGCAGGAGATTAACGTCATTAGCTGGAGACAGGCACTGTGGAGACAGGTGCCCTGCCTGTTCCTCCCCATAGCTCTGCCAGGGCACATTAATCTTGATCTGCAACATTCCTGCTATTCCAGTCCTGGGCCCCTCTTGTGCCAGATTTTACACTTTATTTGTCTGTAGGTACCGCGATGTTTCCGTTGAAGCAGAAGTTATTGTGAATACTTCTTGCTCATTTTCTTCGGAGGTCCCTTCCAACCCCTAACACAGTGTGATTTTCCACTTTGGCTTTTCACTCTGCTGTGTGATCTGTCTTGTCCGTGGTGCCTGTTATGAAGGGAAAGGCCCAGACATGGGTCTGACTGGCTCTGAAGTAATCCTGTGATTTTACATGATCTGAATGTCAACAGCAAAGAACCCCGAAGTTAATCATTGCTCACTGTGACTGACTCAGCCTCTCTAATCCTTTTCCATCCTCAGTCCTTGTCACTGTGGCACTTGATCTGCTTCCTCAGGGCTGGACTCTGTACCTCCACCATGCACAGGAATCCGGTTCGGGAAGAGGAGATGATTCTGGCAAAGCTTGACGTGATGAGTCTGCTCAGACCAAAAGTCGACCTCTGAGCTCACTGGAGATAAAACTTCGTATCTCAGGCAGTTACTGAGATTTCTTCCTTTCATGTCCTAGCAACAGAAGTACTTTGTCTCTTAAATAGAGAGGGGTATCAGGATTCAGACAAAAAGGACGTTTGTATGCGGGAGTTTTGCCTGCAGGATTGGGAGCAGAGCTGCAATCTCCTGCCACCACCACACCTATTCTGAGTCTGCAGGAGGTCATTTTTATTTCCCTTCATGCCATTCATCACCCCTGGCAAAGGGATAAAGGCAGCGGAACCCTGCTGAGTGATTGATATGTTTGTCCTGCTCTGTGTTAAGAAGCAATGTTTTTGCATCACTGAGGTTACACACTTCTGGTATATTCTGTTACCCACAACTTAATCCTTTCAGGATTTTTCTGCCGGCAGGCAAAATGGAACGATAGATTTTGCTCCTCCTTCGCTCACATTGTGTACTCCTCCTAAGGAATGAGATACTCTAAGTAGTTATGACAGTAACAAAGTGCAAGTTTGTCACAGAATCCAATTGGACTAGGCTGCAAAAAAATCCTCTGGGGTGATATCTAGATTTCTAAACCTTTTTCCCTTACTTTGCTGGTGTCACTGTTAGCAGCCTCTGCTATCTCAGGTGCAAGAAACAGCCCTGCAGGAAACAACCACCTGCTGCAGCAATCCACCCAAGTGAATCATTCCCAGCTCTGGAGCATCTGCCCTGACACAGTGCTCAGTTGCTCGCCCAGAACATACCACTGCTGTGTCTGGGAGCACTGACACCGAGCTTCTTCTGCACTAACTTGCATCTCTAGGGGTGAGGAGGCAGGTGGGATGGATAATCCCTTTCCATGTGGGACCCTGGTGTATCCTGTGTCCGCTGGCATGAGATCTCGCCGGAGACATACCACGTACAGATTGGCATTGCCAAGGTTTCACCTGACTGCTGCTCAACACGGTGAATAAAATCCAGCAGGGCCATTCTCATGTGCAGAAGGTATCAGCACTTTACAACTGACACTTTTACCTGCAATGTGAAATTCTGTACAGGACCATAAGCCACGAGATCACATTGCAGTACTGCCAGGTTTAAGCAGTAAAAATCTGTGTCTCAGTTCCTGAGAGCACCCAGCTGGTGGTGCCAAACAGTAACTGCACAGGACAGCTTTTTCCTCGGTTTTCAGTGGTCAGAATAGAAATTGTTTGGATGAAGGCTTCTTTACAGTTGTTTCTTAGACTCTTTTTAGCAACTGTCCCCTCTCTCTCAGTGAACTCGGCAGGTCAGCTTCTACAAGTCAACTGTTGTGTGCTTATGCCTCTCACAAAGGGATAGATCCCCCTTCTGCTCTGCTTTATTTGAAAGCTCACTCTGTACATAAGGTGTAGGAGATGTGTATACGTGTCCATGGATGATGAACGGTGGAAGATCAGGCCTGGGACACTTTGGCCTGGCGGGTAATATGTTCATTACTTCATAAATCATAGCAAACCTTAAGAACACATACACCTGTTCTCTTGGGTGGTGGGTATCTCTGTACCTGGCATTTACATAACTTGCACGATCCGCCATCCTGTCTGGGATCCTTCGCACATTTATTATGGCTGTTGATGAGTCAGCTTGTGACCTTCTTTTTCTGTGAAGTTCAGTAGTTAAAAGTATTTAGCTTGGAAGAAGATACCTGTTTTCAAATTTAAGAAGGGGGGGCAAGGGAGAAGTGGTAAAGGAACACCGTGTTATGTTTCCTTGGCCAAAGAGTGACCTATAAAATGTGCTGGTGAAAACAAAATGTAGCACCCCAATGGCTGCAGTGACGGTTTGTTTTCATTCTTTTTGATATTATAAAGGTTATTGATATTTGATTATAGAAGTATTTGATTATAAAGGTTAAAGCAGGAGTGCCAACCTGAAGTGCTAGCTTTCCTATGGCTTCCTGCCACAGAAGCGGCTGCTGATTTCAAAGGGCCAGGTTCTTTGCTGGCAGGAGGGAGGCAACGAGGACTAAACCCCAGGACAGCCAGTTTTTACAAGGGGGTCACAGATGTGGTTATTGTAGGACGTGTTTTGCCCTGTTCCGGAGGGTACCTGCTGTTCCCATGGGCCTCCTGCTACTGCAATCCCTCTTCACTGAGAGATTGCGACAGCCCGCTGCTTGCACAAGACACGGGGCTTGCTGAGATGGACTGAGCAGATGGCAGAGTGCGGGTATGACCAGTCGGGGCGGGGGAAGTATCAGAAAGGTGAGTCAGGCAGAGAGAGGCACGTGGAGAAGGGCACGATTAAATCACGCTTCTTCACCTGGGCTGGTAACTAACGCGGTCCATCCGGGCACCACGACACTCGTTTTCCAGAGCCTGAGAGGCAGGTCTGTGGGCACTGGAAGTTAGCAAGTAAATGTTTCGTGCTGAGCGGACACCGAGAAGGACCTGGCTCTACAGGCATCTGCTTAAGATTTCCACTTTTCCACATTTCTACTTACCAATATAATTCCTGAATTTGGTTTCAGGGATGAAGGCTCTTTAATATGCATGTCTATAGTAAAATCATGGTAGGAGAAGGAATATTAATTATATTGTTGAGAAAAATTTTGTGTGTGGGCTGTGGTACAGCACAATCAATCAGTGTGATTGGTTAGTTCAGTGTTTTAAAAATACACCGTGCAGCAGAAATATTACAGGAACAGCTCGCTCTGTTCTGAGATCTTGTGTCCAACAAGTGTTCCTGTGTTGTTTTGCTCTGCTAAAGTATACCCCACAAAATCTCCTGAAGTATTCCCTGAGCAACTGTGGAGGCTAATGATTTACTCAGACTCATTAAAGAAAATTAAATCCTCTTAAAATAATTATATCCAAACATTCTGCAAATGTTTTGAAATACAAGGTGCTGCACTCTGCCCCCAGTCACTGTTGTGAAATCCTGCTGTAGTGAATGGAGGCTACGTGTGACGTGTGCCAGGGCTGGGCATACTGGCTAAGCAGTTCTGCCTCCTGTTTACAGCCTTTCTTCAGGAAAGTGGGGAGCCCATTTAAAATCTCTTCAGTATCTGTTGCTTCCGTCTCCACAGTACCTTGAATCTGTCATATGAGAACGGCTTGAGATGCAGCAATGGAAGAAACATGGGACAAATACTGCCATCCTTTACAGCCACACAGACAATGAATATGTTTGAATGCAGAGAGGTAAAAAAGCAGTCACTGGTTAAGCTCCAGTTGCATGACTACAACCAAGAACAGAATGCAGCTGATTGTCCTTATGTGTATGTACAGTCATTTCCCATTTGATGAAATCAAGGGGATAAATTGTACCATTGATGGAATTTCTCAAGCTATGTATGTGCTGCCTTTCCTCTCGGGTGTTCAGTTAAATTAGGTTTTGCCTTTCTTGCAGGCAAGCAAATTATTTTCTTTTTCCTTTTGATCTCTCAGGACTCTGGTTTTTTAGCCTGCCTGTCTTACTTTAATTCCTTTTGATAAAAGATCCCTTTTATCATGCATGCTAAAATTGTTGAATAGGTCCATTTGACATGTCATGATGAAACTAGATAAGCAGCTTTTGAAATGTCATGTATCACTTCATTTTTCCATCTGTCTCATCACTAGATTTCACAGTATCATGAATGTCATGATTTTTGGTGGTTTCTACTGAGTTCCTGCTTCTGGCTATTTTTTTCTTAAAATAATAATGAAAATATCTTACATATCGAGCTCTTGAGTAGCAAATTAAAAGCATATTTATTGTGAAAAAAACTTATGATTAGGGTGCTGAGACATGATTTTAGAATGCTTGGGATTGGTGATATTTCATACACAATTGTTTGTTGTTCATTAGCAGATAAGCCACAAGACAGGATTTCAGTACTGGAGAACTTTGGGTTAGGAATTTAATGAGTATTTAGTCACACTGACTGTACTGTCTTGGGCACATCTTCAACACATCTAGAAGTGTGACTAACAATTTAGCCAACTACTATAAAAATGTAATACACTTTTATGGGCTGGTCAGGTGATCTCCTGCTTGTGAGTTTTTCTAAACCAGGAATATCTAAGCTGCTTAATGGGTATGGCCTTTAGTTCCTGAGAAAACCCAACACTGAACACTGTATTTTACGGAATGGCTAGAAAAAGTAGGATTTGTAAAACTTTTCAAAGATAGAATTTATTATTGAATATAGAATTGTAAAAAAAACCCAACTCAGGGTTTTGTTTGGATGGGGTTTTTTTTCTTACCAGGCTGTTGTGTGGCTTGGAAGAAGTAACCTATTTTTGTATTTTGCCACTTTTATTTTAAACAAATAATTTAGCATTCAAATTTCCTGTCCTAATCTGATTAACACAGTGTTTTCTGGAGTAAATAATAGTAGCATCTCCTTTGACTCTTCAGTCAGAAAGTACAGAAAGATACTCAGTTTCTGATTTATGTAGCTTTTCAGAACCTTGAGATTAATGCTTTCAATAAATTACTTTCATATACTTTTTTTTTTCTTTAAATAAATTACTTTCAAGCAAAGGTTTGTTCAAAAACTTGAATTTTGCAGCAGACATCCTGTAATGATAGATGGGGACTTTTATTTGTTTATCAAGAGTGAAATCAATATACAAGCAGAGAAGACATATTTAGCTGTGAATTTGCTGTGGAAGCTACTCTCTCATAGCAGAGACATGCTGTTGTAAAATAGTTTGCATTTCATAACCTCAGTTTTACAGGCATCAGATCACTGCAGCCTATAAAAAAAGAGTTGACCCATTATGCAACTATCAGAAATGAACTATAAAAGGTCATAGGAAGTGGTAACTTCTACAGAAGCATTCATACCAAATGTTTCTACCACTGGAAGTATTTTTTACATGTGATTTATAAGATAGGTGGATTTATTTTATAAGTAAAGGACAGATTTGGCACAAAGTTAGATTCTTGGTAACAGCTACAGGTTGTTTCTTTATACATATACTACTTGCACTGCTCCGTATTTGAACACTTACACCTAATTTGCAGACAGGGAGGAATTTCTGAATTTACCATTCATACTCTGGTCTCATCCAGTTTTTCTTCCAATACTATCTGAATCTCAACTGTACACTGATCTACAAACCCAGCAGTAATCACTGTTGGGTTTTTTTCTGGTCTTATTTTCCTCATAATGAAAAAGTAAAAAATACATGCAATAACCGGTATTCATTCTTCAGGTATAGATCAAATGAACCAGATTCCAGGTCCAGGTAGTTGTTTTTCTCCTGTTTTATTTCCACAACACTTTTCATTTTTCTGAGACTGTTTATTCCTAAAATATTGTATGATTTTATCTCTGTGAGAGAAAACTGTGTAAGCAACAGGGCAGAGGCTTTCTGATGACAAATAGCAAACTAAACACAGCAGGGCTGTAGCAGATCCCCAGGTAGAAACACTCATGGAGAATTAGATAATCTTTTAATTATCCAATAGCAAACCTAGCAGTGACTTAGAAAATACTTCTCACCTTCTCACCTATAGTCTGCCTGATAGTTTAGAATGTATTTTGTTTGGACACATCTTTTTCTGCAGAGTTACTTCACCTCCCTGCAAAACAGTACAAAACTTGTTCAAGAAATGCAACTATTTTCCCTCAAATTAAATTTACAGTGCTTTATACAGCAGGTAAGAGGCTGAATCCACAGCCAAAAGTTTTGAGGTGGCAAGGGCAGGGTAGCCTAGCTCAGCTGAGGGCTATAAACACTCATTGCTTAGCTTTTAAATTAAAGAGTAGCTTCTCTCTTTCAGCTCTCCTATTTCTAACCTTATCTTGGTTGTTGTTACAGGTAAAAGCCTGGCAGCATTGGCACTCTGAGGTATCCAGGTAGGTATCCTGTTTGATAGTTTGGAGGATGAGGGTTAAAAATAAAAATAAAATAAAATTAAACAA
>WUAM01000332.1:6089721-6103403 GCA_024336885.1 Actenoides hombroni
ACTCTGAGGTTCCCAGTTAGGTATCCTTGTTGAAAGTTTAGAGGATGAGGGTTAAAAATAAAAAAAAAATAAAATTAAACAAAAAAAAAAAAGGGAGGCTTAGAAACAGAGGGTGAAAAAAATCCTAAAATAGGCATGGGGTCACAGCAGAATATCTATGTAAGAAGAAAGAATGCTACGGCCCAGGTCCCTATCTTTTGCAGATGTATTTAGCTTTGGATGCTGATTAAAATGCTTTGAAGCTGATAGGACTGAGTAGTTGTGGGTGAATTTAAGCTGATATGTAAATCTGCATATGCTGTATATTGCCATGAATCAGGTCCTATCAGAAGCCACCCTAACTTTCTGTTGTATTCTTGATGGATAGAACCAAAGCTGGAATTTGTTGAATGTTCCAGTTCTGACCTTGATCCTCCAACATCCCATTTAACTACTCACATGATAAAGTTATTTGTAAATGTTAAATCTTTGCAGGATTATGATCTAAAGGAGTATTAGAGCCTGATCCAACTACTTCAGAGGCCTGCCCTAGATTTTGCTGCTCAGTGTATCAGAGCCATAGTAAAGGGATTAAGATGCTGCTGGTGCTTACTGAAGACAGTTTTCCTAAAAGCACAGGTCAGTCTCCCAGCGCTGACACAACCTGAGTGTGATAGAACAGTGCACGTTACATAGTGTAGCTCACTGTGCTTAGCCTAGCATAGCTGTGATGGTTTACAGTGGCTCCAGTAGCCTTCACTTTATTTATGCTTTCATAATCCAAATGCTTAGCAGTGTAAATATTTCCTCTGTGTGGCTACACACAGAGAAATGTATTTCCTTATATAATGTGCGAGGCTGTGGCATGGAGAAACGTAAAGCTTTTGCCAGTGTCTGAGTGGGGGACCTGCTGCGGTGAGATGGAGGTGTCAGGCAGGCTGCCCCAGCCCTGTCCCAGTGACTCTGCCCTGCCCACAGCTCTGGAGGAGACAGAGCCTTTCTTTAGAGAAGGCAGCACTGCAGAAAGAGAATTAACACTTGATAGCACTTCAGCAGCTTATATATATTAGGCTTTTGTAAACAATCAAGGAAGAAAATGTTAGAACTCTTTTTCCCACTGCTGGTACAGAAATATTCTTGGATCTTCTCTTTTCCTCTATTCACTTGTTTCAGTTTACTGTTCTGCTTTTCTTGTGTCAGGAGAAACTTCCCTTTATTTCACAGTGTGGCAAGCAGGACTGGGACAGCTTTGGCATTTTTTCGTTTCACTAGCTGACAGGTGATATAGGGTGACCTACAATGGGAGCAGGATATGTCTGTGGAGTATTGCTGAAATGTGAATCAGGGGATTGAAGACTAAGCAAAAAAAAAAAATTAATTCTTGTGGTGAGTCCTTTTTCTGCATGTGACAAAACTGCTAATGAACCGACAAGGCCAGAAGCCCAGTAAAAGCAGGCAACAGGGTAGAATGAAAAACTATGTACAAAAAAAGGGCATTTCCTTTTCCCCACATGTTTTGCAATTTATCTCGGGACTACAGAAATTATATTGCCTTCTTTGATATGATGATAGTCCTGTTATGGCCATTCCATCCAAGCAGCTTTGTGCCCATCAAATACACACTAGTTTTCCCGAAGAATACTAAGGGAGGGGGAGAGAAAGAAGTATTATCACTTTCTCTTCTGTGGTGAAGAAGGGGATGTTCTGTGATCTAGCTATGCCACGGGGACATGAAAAATTTGTTGCAGCCAAAATACAAGTTCCCTTGCTAGATCTGAGTGTCTAGTTTAAGAATATTTCCTTTCTCATTATGTGACATCATCGTGAACAAACTGATATTAAATGGCACAAAATCATTATTCTTGCATAATACCTTTCATCTCAGGGTTTCAAAGCACTTTACAGTCATTAATCTGTACCTCTTAACCCAGTAATCACATGAGTAAGGTGTTCCTCACACAGAAGAAACATCTCTAAGTATTTTCACATCCCATTGAAGATGAGAGAAGAAGCCAAGATTACCCAGAGAGGAACTGGGATTAAAACTCAGCGCATCTGCTCTCCATAAGCATCTTTCTTCCTTTCAAATGCATCTACAGATACAAAAGTCTGAATAAATATTGAGAAATAGGTAGTTTTGATCTGAAACCTGACGCTGCTTAGTTTATATTTAGACCCTCCAGCTGACCCGAGTCTGTTCTGTTGCTTTGTAGAGAAAAATTCTGTCATGTCATGCATGTAATCACAGCTGGGTGGTTTGTTTTACAAATGGCTTTATTCCCAAGCTGGATTTTGTTCGATATGCATCACCAACTCTGGCGTAACGGTCAGCAGCGTACCCAGACAAATAGTCTTCTCCCATGTGAATAACTGTAGTGACTCCTAATCTACTCACTCACTCTGTGTAGGGAAAGTATAGAAACAAAATCTATCCATGGGACAAGAACGCAGCTTAACTCAGAAAAAGCTTGCAGAATATTGACTGCAGGTTACTGCAAGATTTAAATTCTACATAAAAGACAAAATATTGCTGAGGCTTTCCAAAGTCAAAGGTTATTTGTCATGGTTTGTGTTCTGATTTTACCCTGATTTTGGTTTAGGGTCATGTTTGTTTGTTGTGGGGTGAATGGGCTTAGGGCCAGTATAAACCTGGACTTACTGTCCGAGAGTCGAGCGTGTCAACTCTGTGAATGAAAGTGTTTCTTCTGATTGCTCTAGCTCTGCTGCAGAAAACCCAGCATCAAGTTTTGATCCCTTGCATAGCTGCTATGTATGAACCAGTGCAGCCTTTTATTATCTTTTTCTGCTAAGCCTTGGCCATCTTTGTGCTTGTTTCTCATGACCAAAAAGCTGCCTGTTTGATGTTATTTTTCTTTAGAAGGAGGAGGGTTGGCAACAATTCATTACCAGAAAAAAAGAAAAAAGTCGGCAGTAAGGCCTTCTAAATATAACCACTTATGAATTTACTGATTTTATTTTTTTTCTTTATATGGAGTTATTTTGCTGCTACTGTATCCTTTTGGATTCAGGCTGTTGTGTTATTTTTGAATCTTCCCATCTGAGAACAGTATTTCAAGCATTTGAACATTTTCTTTCTACCATCTGTAGAAGAGTGGTAGGCTTTGACCTTGTCACCACCTGAAATGTTTTGAAACTTGCCCACACCTTTGTTTACTGTGGACTGGATTACTGTGATTCCAGCCAAACTTCCTGCCCAGACACTGCTATTAAAAGGTTTTATTAGACTCAAGATATTAACAACAGAACTTTATAATCTTCTTAATATTTTAAGTCACTTTATTCTATTATTGTTTCTTTGCATTGTGTGATGACGTGTCCCTCTTAACTTCTACCTTCAGTGTGTTGTATATACAAAGATATGCTTACAGCTTTGATTCTAGTCCAGTCATTCACAGGATATAGCTGGGATGGAGAAGAATTTTTTTGATCAAGTATTATTTTTACCAAAGTCTAAGATAGAGTGGACTAAAAACAGATGATGTACCAGTATTTGGGAAAAGGTAGGGATCATGAACTTCAGAGTAGCTACTCTAAGACTGCTAGAGGCAAAGATCAGACAAAATCTGAGATAGGTTGCAATAAGAAAACAGTTAATTGATGGTAACATAATTAATACCAGTTGGCACATTTTTATGGGTGAGAGAGCTTGACAATGGACTTGTAATGTGCATTTGTAACAGTGGCTAATAAACATACCTATGTTGATTTAATAAATGATTTGATCACCCTAAAGACATTGGACATTTTGATTAAAAAAACCCCAACAATATTAAATAGTTAATTGATGGGGTGAAAATGTCCTTATAAGAGAAGACTAGTTTGAGTTATTTTCCTGCTCTGGTGAAATGCCATGTTTTTATTCCATGCTGATGGAATGCTGCTGGAAATGCTGATGACTCCAAGCCACTTATAAAACCTGACCTGAATAATTTGATAAGGGATGATCACTTGAGTAATATGTGTGTGCGACTATTAACAACCATTGCTTATGGAGGAAGAGTCTAACAAAGGCTAATTTATTTATTTAATCCAAGAGTTAGCATTTATCACAGACCATGAGTGAAGGAAAGGTGACTGTCAGTTCTATAATCAAGCAGAAGAAACACCCTAAATTTGGAAGCAGAAACTAGATACACCGAAGCCACAAATAACCTGCAGCAACAGGGATTTTTATTCTGAAGCAAGCCACTTCTTGGTGTGATCTTCTGTGGTATGCAAAAGCTTCTTTAATACTTGATTTTTTTAAAATAAAGACCGAAATATTTCTAAAATGGGTGCTATAATGCAAGCAGAAACTATATGGTTGAAATTTAACAGCCTGTGTTAGATAGGAAGTCAAGTTAAATGATGATAAAGTTCCTCAGGTCTTAATCTATGCTTATATCTTCCATTGAATCCTGTTTTCCTTCTAATAATGAATAAGCTCTGCTATCAAGGGTATATTCAAATGTCTTGGAACAGTAGAAGATATGTCTCCATTCCTGGTATTTTCTATTCCCACATACAACAACTCACACAGAATTTTTCAGAGCCACTGGAAGCACTGAATGGCTTTAAAATAAGCCAATACTTTAAGTGCTTTAATATTCAGTTTCAGTAAAAAGCATCATGTAAGATTATCTATTTGCTTTGCACAACAATGGCCTTATTGTCAGCTGGGGTGCTGCATCTTGGGGAGCAGTAACTCCTAGCCAACAGGACAATAACTGAGTTTAGAAATCGCTTCATCTCCGCTATCTACAACCTTCCCTTTTTGTCATGCGAGTGCTTCCTGAAAGAGAGTGAAGAATACAGTTATAATTTGTTGTAAGGAATTATTTTCTTATCACCCAGATGCAGATCTGGTCCTGCACTACTGAAGTCAGTGGAAGTGGGATGAAGCTAAATGGGTGTTTGGCTCATGAACTCTTTGTATGTGCAAAAATGTGCTCGTGCTGCATCCTTCATCTTGGGAGACAAAGTTCCCTCTGGGGCTAGCAAGACTTTTTCAGGACAGGTTAGGGAAGAAGCTTTAATCTGACTCATCACTTTGGGAAGTCTTCTCTCCCTCCTGAGTAAATCAGCAGCCAATGGTGACAAAGTTTCCCACTGTAGTACCCAAGTTAGAGCCTCTGAGCCTGTGGTTGTGGTGCTTCTTTTGGTACTATTTCTGGACTACTGATAGTTTCTTGCTTCGTGAGCATTTCGTAACCAAAGGCCAAGCGATACGTTACTCCTCGGTGAGTTTTTGGTTTTATCATTCTGTACCAGCAGCAGTTTGTTGTGCTTCTTCATTTGCCTTGGCTTGAAGTTTGCTTTTGTGACCTCCCTGGACAGGTACACTGCACTACCTATGGGTGGGATGTGACCAGGCTGAACCCCAGCAGCTTGCACCCACTTCTGAACTTGCCATATTAGAATAGGCAGGGATGTGAAAGGGAGAAGCCAAGCAAGCTGCCCTCCACAGAAGAGGATGGAGGAGTTGTGTAAGAATGCAATACAAACAGGGGCATTAGAAGTAATACTGGTGTCTGGTATGAGTTTACTTTTTGTTCTGTACTTTATACATCTCATTTCACTCCATCTAATCTAAAAATGCATTTGCATAATGACTTTTTGTTAAATAAAAGGTACATGGTTAAACTGTTTCATTATACTTTGGCTGACTTGCATGTATTTTCAAATCCTTATTTCCTAATAACCTAGAAGGAGATGGAGTTTGCTAATGTTTCTAATTATTTCATCTACGTTTGGGGAAGTTTTCTTTTTAATCCAGTTCCCTACCTCTTCCCCTTTTCTTTCCTTCCTCTTTGCTCTTTCTCTTCTGTCGTAGAACACAGCCCCAGGCATTCAGACTTAGGCAGCTGTCCAGATCTATTTTAAAACAAAATTTTAAATCAAAACTTCTTGCAGCTTTAGGACAAGGGTCACATGTACTTTCCCTGGGTCAGCAGGAAAACCTGTGATGACATCGCAGACCCATCTCTTTCATCTCCCAGTAAATATGTGCATAATGTAGACCCATAAAAATGTTGTTTTTCAGGAGAAGTCGAGGTTATCTTGTCCATATAGGATCAGTTGAAAGAACTTTGGCTCGGAAAAGAAGGAAGGTAGGCATATCTTACTGAAGAAACCTATTTATTTTTTTCTTCCTGATTAACAGCAAAGACTCAGCAAAGCATATCTAGATGTTGCAGTGTTGACAAGCAGCTTCGTTGTTACCATAATAATATCTCTTGATATCAGAGGCAGAGAAATGTGGAACCTGAAACACCAATCAGGTATGGGAGAAATTGTGCCATTTTGCAGATACTGAGATAGACAAATCCTTTCTAAGCTCTAGTTCATTGTTCACATCCTCTGTCAGTTTTCCATCCTGAACCCACCTAAGCCTATAGTAATGTAGAAAGGTGGATACTTTGAACAAAACTTGGAGTAGAAATAGATGTTAACACATCTGAAGCTGCATTTGGAGCTGAAAACATTCTAGTTTGGTTTTTTTTCCCTGATGTTTCTGTGGTAGTTATCCTTGTAAGTTTTTCAGCTGCTTTTGAATCTGTACTGCTGGCTGTGAAAGTGAGAGAACAGCTTCTGCAGATGAAAGGCCAGCAGTGATAGCACTGGAATGTGACCTCGGCCGTTTATCAGAATGACATTGTCTGTCAGACGATATAGCATTCTGATTTTTCCGACCCCTTTTGGCATGGAATCAGGTCAGTTCAGGATGGAGGCAAATATTGCCATGCTTAGTTAATAGGAAATAGGTTTAAGTTCAAAAGCCCTCTCTTTTAGGTAGATATTTATCATGTTCCTCTGTCACTTCCAACCTGGTTTAAAAGTCTGCTTCAAAGAAACCACTGGGATTAGAGAAAGACTTGTTCTTCTCTCTGAAGAAAAAAAAAAAAAAAGGAAAATGAAATAAATATCAAATGAGGATAATTTTCTTGCTGTGAATCATGGGTATTCTTCTGCTTAATAGACCAAGGGTCTCATGTACTGTAAGTGATTATTCCTTCCTGCCTCACATTTGTGAAGTACCTGAAACAATAACAGAAAAGAAGCTGTTACCTAAAAGATAGATTTTTTTGAGTAAATTCTGTTACTTGGGTGTAATTTTCATAGCTTCCTTCTCCCTGCCTGCCATTGAAAATAAGGCAAGTGTTTGGTGAATAGACTATGGAGGTGAAAGCTGGGACAGTTCCGTTCTCAGCCTGGCCGTTGGCTTGCACTGTGAGCAAGTTATTTCCTTAAGCCACAACATCCACAGCTGAAAAGCAGGGTGAGACTTGAGAGTCCTCAGAATAAAACCCTGTCCTTTGTAATGCAAATTCTACTTGTGCTATGAAGTAGTCCAATGTCTAACATATCAGTGATCTAGAAAAAAAAGAATCCGTTTAACCAGCCTATTGAGTCATCGGCCAAGTTTTGAGCATGCTCGTAATGTTCTCACTAGTTTTGAATCTTGCCTGGACTGACTGGCTGAGTCATGTTCTGGTGATTAAGTGGTATGTCTGAACAGGAAACATACTGCAAAAGGCTTAAGGGGTTTTATAAATAGAAAACGTTCCGAGGGAAAATCATTACTCAGAAAGCAAATCCTATTGATACATGACTGCATGTATGTTGTCTGTTCTACAAGGCCAGTGGTTTTTTAATGGAAAATTTTGTATCTTTAAAAAAATCCAACCTCTTTAAGTACTTAATACTATTTCTTTACGTCTTTATCTTACTCAGATGAATGCATAGGGGCAGTAATCACTTTTAAACCTGAAAATAGACTGCATCGATAGTTGTCCTTTTGTTTTCAAGGCTTATACTTTTGAGTCCAAGAGCGTGTATTTCTTTAAACCTACTGTTGTTAAACTGACAAAATCCTGATTTACTGTGCACTTCCTATGTGGTTTTTTTCCTGTGATATAGTATATATATGTCATACATACAGAGGGAGCAAGGAATGGGACACAAAAGGTAGGAATTCCTGCATTAATATTACTTCTGCCATTGTTCAATCAGTGAGAAGCCTTAGACAAGTTTTCCTGTCATTTCCCTAGTTTTACCTAGGGCTGTGATTTGTCTTCACTTTGGAAAGCTGGGATAACAGCTACTCCCCCATTTCAGAATGGTATTTTACCACATGCTGAATACAAAGCACAATAGGATGTGCACAGTAGGAACTCAATGATTTTGTCCACAAAACCAGAAAAGATGTCTTCAACCCCCCCCCCTCCAGTTAGCAGCAATTTTAGGATCCCTTCCTGGTCATATTACAGTGTAACTTCCTGACAGACTGATCATTTGATTGAAAAGAGCAGTTCTGTCATTGTTTACAGAGGAGCTATGTTGTTAACACTGGAAAAAAAAAAAGTATTGTGGACGAGTAATGGAACTAAAACCAAACTTCCCTAATTTATAGCCGGATCCAAAGCTAACCAAAGCCAGGGGGAGTGTTTCCACTGACTTCAGTAAACTTTGCATATTTGTCCACAAAAGTGCTAGAACCACAGCCCAGCCAGGCCTTGGGAGATGCTCCAACCCCTTGTTCTCAGCTGACCTCCTTTGGCCAGCACACAGAGCTGCTAGAAAATGGCACTACATGCAGTACCAGTACTACATACAGCACCAAGGGCAGGCCAAACTAAAACCTGAAAGACCAAAAAAAACAATGCTACAGGAAAACCCTCACTTAAAAAGAAAAAGCTGAATATAAATAACAGTAAAAACAGTAGGAGTATTATGGGTTCTTTTGCCTCCAGGCAAGCGCGCCTACGCATTTATAAATAATGACATGCAGACGTTAGTTTAGTTTAAGGTGCTTACTGATGTTTTGTAGACTAATGTTTTAAACAAAACAGAAGGCAAGAGCGGGCAAGTTTCCAAAATCTGGGTATATTGTGAAATAAAAAACTACGTATAGGCTTTCTCTCTGTGAGCACCCACGGAAATGTATGTGTTGGCTAAAAATCCTACTACTGGACAGTAAAAAAAATAAAAGTCTTACTTTGTGACTATCTGTAGTAACTAGTAAAAGAAGTGGCAGGGCTCATGAAGGAAATCAGCCATGTCATTCAATTAATTAGAGACGGAAGCGCGCTTGAAACGTAGAACATTTTTTAATAAGGAAGTTTCATCTGCAAGGTTTCACAGTCACCCATCCTCTGATAATAGTCTGTTAGCAACTGCATTTTATTGGAATTTCATATGAATTATCCATGTAGATCTCAACTTCTGTTTATTGTCTGTGTGGGTGAAAGTGAAAGGCCAGACAGCATTCTGTAGATCATCAGGAAGTACTGTGTTACTGTAAATAAGCCATTTGAATCCTGTAAAGTTATTTCAAATTGACTTTTTTGTCCAGTACTGAAAACACCTTCTAGACTTTAGCTTATATGCTGTTAAACAGTACGTTGGTGAATGGGTGATGCCAGATGCGTATCTTGAAAGAGCAGCATAATTGCTGCTGATTAAGAAATTGCAGGGATGTAATATAGCTAAAAGAAGCACTTCCCATGCAGAAAGAAGTGCTTTCAAATCAGGAAGGTTGAACGGCAGAAGATGACTTTTTCAGTTGTGCTGAGTTTCACAGGTCAATCTCATGTATGAATTTTAAATAACCTATGAAAGGCACTTGAAAGAAATGCCAGTTCTGTGAACAACTTGGAGTAATCATACCACAAGCTGATGGACCAAGTTTCTGCTCAACAGGATTCCCCCTGGGAATGTGGCAGTTGTTAGATGTCTTCATTTCAGCTGCTGTGAGAAGCACTTGTACCCAGGTTTTGTTTTCTCCCCAAGTGCTGCTGTTACCATTCCAGAGAGTTCAAAGTGGTTTTGCTCTCGGTGTGTTCAGGCTCCTCCTTTACCAGCTGAAATCTGATATTTCAGACTCTGGGTATGCATGAGCAGGAAGGGTGGAGGGATGCCAACTGCCCTGTTGACAAATTTGCAGATGCACAGAATTATTTTTTTTTTAATTAAACAGTACCTTTTTTTATCTTTTTTTTTTTTTTTTTTTGGATGCTGGCACTGAGCTATTGGCAGATGGTGCAGTTCTGAAAAGGTTTCTCTTTAAGCTACACTTGTTTGTTTGAAGTTGCTAGCACAACATGTTTAAACACTGAATTATGGAGTTTATAAAAATATTTTGCAGATTGTCAAGAACAATATTGCTTGTGCTGTGATCCAGGGAGATCATATGAGTTCAGAAAAGCCAAGCAACAGAAAGGAGGCTGTTCAACAAACCTCAGTATTACCCCGGGAGCTGGTGGCAGTTCATGAGGTGGCACCTCTCTGTCAAGCCCTAAGCCAAAAGCCGAGTGGTGGCAGGAAAGGTGGTGCTGCAGTCTGCCATCTCTAGGGGAGGCAGCAGAGGGGCTCAGCTCACAGAATCACAGAATCATTTAGTTGGAAAAGATGCTTGGGATGATCATGTCTGACCATTAACCCTACTCTACAAGTTCACCCCTAGACCATGTCCCCCAACACCACATCTAAACGATGCTTAAACACATCCAGGGATGGTGACTCAACCCCCTCCCTGGGCAGCTCATTCCAATATCTCACCACTCTTTCCATGAAGAACTTTTTCCTAGTGTCCAGTCTAAACCTACCTTGTTTCAGCTTCAGCCCATTCCCTCTGGTTCTGTCACTAATGACCTGAGAGAAGAGACCAGCACCAACCTCTCTACAATGTCCTTTCAGGGAGTTGTAGAGAGTGATGAGGTCTCCCCTCAGCCTCCTCTTCCTCAAACTAAACAGACCCAGCTCCTTCAAACGGTCCTCATATGATCTCTTCTCCAGTCCCTTGACCAGCTTCGTTGCCTCCTCTGCACTCGCTGCAGCTTTAAAAGCTCCATCTTTAAAAGCTCAAAAGGGCAACAGAAGACTGCTGATCCAGGTTGTTACACAAAACCAAACGAGGCTGCAGGAAACTGCAGCAGATTTAACTGAGATCTGCTTAAGCGAGGCTTCAAGCCACACTTCTTTGGGCTTGCCAACAAGCTGAAATTCTGAGTAATGAATGCAGAGGGAAGATCCAGCAGGTATCAGTCTCTACCTCACTCTCTCGGGTACACCTTCCATGTTTTAAGAACTTCATTTAAGTAACATTAGAGCAAATATGTCAGCAGTAGAGGCCACGGGGTGAAAACCCATACGCTCACCTGGGAAACAGCACACGCTTCGTCGGGGTTCTCGAGACGCAGCAGCGAGAATTCAATCAGGACTTTACAGGCAGCTGCCACCGACTGCAGTTGGTTCCTTGGTACTGCAAAAAGCAGATGCTCGCATCACTCAGCGCAACTTTGCAAATAGTTTAGAGTATTACGTTCTTAAGGCTTGCAAGGAAAGGGAACGCTACGCAGCACGCAGCCAATCTGTCGTGCCTAACGCACCGACGCGATAGCGTTTCCGTCTCGTTAAAATGTAACCCAAGAAATGTCAGCACAGCGAGGATAAAACCCGCTCCCCAGACAGGCTGACACAACAGCTTCCTCAGCAGCGTTACTGAATACTGACAGAAGCACGGAAGGACACACAACAAGCTGACCAAACCCACTTTTTTTTGCCAAAATTGCCAAATTCAGCCAACCAAAATAACACAAAATACTTTGGAGTCGCGATGTTTTGATCGTTGATTCCGACTTAGTAACCTAACTGCTACAGGAAAAAAAATATCAAAATACTGCAAACAGATTTAAACACTTTATTAGACCAAAATTCTTTTTTCTCTAAATGAAGTTAGGCTGATGAATAAGCAACTGAAGTGTCAACGCCACCCAGTACCCGGTGACACTCCTATGGACACGTTCCCCTCTCACCTGAGGTGACAAGGAGCAACGCCGGCCTCGTGCACTGATTCAGAGAGAGGGCTCGAGACAAATACGGGAAGGACACCAGTTCTAGCTCACTTTTACTACGTCCCAGTAAGAGCAAGAGATTGAGAGGACGTGGAACACTTACTCAGGCCGCACACGGTAGTGATGTAATGCGTAGAAAGTGCAACGAAGGACGAGTAAAAGGGCTCGTATTGTTTGTCGTGGTGCAGGATTTCGGACTCGCTGCGAGAGGAGAAGAGGAGAGGTGTCAGTTGCACACAGATTTTAAGGCAGTAATTCCAATATCGCAAACGTTCCTTTTGCTTTTACCATCAGCAACAGGTCGGCCTCCGCAGCGATCGCTCTCCCCGTCAGAGATTCATTAACCTTTAAGCTGTACTAAACTCACTGCCCCCAAAGCTCGGACTGTTTGCTCTGCTAACGCCAGGCAGGACGTGCCAGGGCTGGAGCCCGGGCAGGATGGGCTGGAGCCCAAGCACTCCCTTCTCTCAAGGCACCGAGTCAAGCGGAGTTTATGCAATTCTGCCAAACAGAAGGCTCAAACCAGGCATTGCATAACAACAAATCACAACAACAGCGTCTGCAACGAGCTGGGGGGTGAAGACTTTTGGCAGGTAACGCACCGAGGAGAAAAACACATCACGGATAGGGAGCCTGTTGGGCAGAGATTTGCCCTTTCACAGACCCATGTCACAAAACACCACGGAGCTCCAAACGAGTGAGGATTTAACACCAACTCAAACTACAAGTAAGAGCTGTAAAGCAAAATACGCATCGCCACACTCGAGAGGTGAATCCCTGAGGTGTCTCAGTGAGGCTCGCTGGCCACGGAGAACATCTATTTACGCCCAGAAATGACACATTAAAGGTTGCTGCAGCGAAGTGTCACACCACAGCCCATCTGCTCAGAGACCTGAAGGCAACCACCCTGAGAAGAGAAACAGCTCTGCCTCCGTAGCTCGTTCTGCCCGTGACAAAACTAAGGGATGTGGATATCTGCCGATTAAAGGCTTCATTTACTTCATTTGACATCTTCCTTCAGTGCTGTGAACGAGCCGGCTGGAAGAGCAGACCACGCCACTCCACTTTCACCAACCACGTTACCTCTCCACACACGAACATCTCCACCTCTGGCAACAGAGTTTATTCCTGGAGGGGAGGCGGGGAGCGGAAAGCGTCAGCCCACCGCACACGCTACACCCAACAGCAACAGTGATTTCTCCGGCCTGGCAACAACCGGTGCTGCTGCGGAGTACAGCAAAACCAACCCACCTACCCCCTACACCCGCCCGCACCGCCGCCAGCTACAGCGGGGTGGGAGGAGGAGGAGGATGCACCCTTCCCCTGCTGACCTGAGCAGCGCGTGATTTCTGCCCAGTCACCTTCCCCCTCTCTGCCCTGTGTCACCGCTTCCAGTCACGGCGGGAGATGTGGTTGAAACAGAAGGAACTGTAGAATGGAACACTTCTCCCAGAAAAACAAACCGAAAGACAGACTCGAGGGGTTTGTAGCTTTGATTTCCTACTTCTAAGATTCTTTTAATTTAGGCTACCCGAAAAGCTGAAGTAGAAAAGTAGCTGTTAGGAAGATACTCAGCAGAGTAACGCGCCGAGTTCCAGCGTCTCACTTGCCAGCCGTCACCTCACCATCTCCTGCCAGAAGTGACTGCTGGGGAACCAGCCCAGAGACTGAATGTACAAGAGTTCCTGCTCTGCTATGTTCAGACACTAGTTTGGCTCACCTGCCCCTTTATGCCCAACTGCAAATTAGCAAAGAATCACAGAATAATTTTGGTTGGAAGAGACCTTCAAGATCATCCAGTCCAACCATTAACCCAGCACTGCCAGGGCACCACTAACCCATGGCCCT
>WUAM01000332.1:6103503-6115904 GCA_024336885.1 Actenoides hombroni
ATAAGTCTTGGAAACATAATGTCTTTGCCTTCTTAATAGAGAATAAGGCAAGTAGACATTGTCAAGAAATCAAATTATCTGAATATGTAGTGGTTATTAAGGGTCATTGGACACTGTTCTGACTGTGTCGCAAGGTGACAAAGGAAAGCATATTTTGTGTGTAAAAAATATAACTCCATAAAAATTTCACAGGATACTTTGCTCTTAACCCTCATTTGAAAAAAAAAGCTGATCTTTTCTGAAAGAAGGAAAAAATATAGTTAGCTTTATGGATTTTTTTTGACAGGGCTTTTATAAATGCATTAGTTAAAAAACTGTGATAGCAGTTCTGAAGTCAGTTTTTATACACAAAGACATTTCAATACACATGGCGTATTTGAGACTGGCATACTAAAATGGCTCAGAGGCTTGACCTGATATGGTACATCTTGGCAATATATGTTTATGTGTTTAGAGAAAAATGCAGTATGTTCTTGGAGTTCTTATGAGAAATCAAGCCTGAAAGCTTTTGTCTTTCAGTCTGTGTCTCAAGTGATCTTACTATACAGAAACACTGAATATGCTAATTCTGTAAGAGCAATCTTCTGTGGCAATTTTCCGTTGAGTGACATGTCAGAGACCAGGCATATCCACCAAAATGGGCAGGGGCCATAATACTATCTCCACAGTTATAAAGAACGGGTAGGGGGAGGAAAAATTCATCCCTTCTAAAAGCTCAATAATTATAGTTTGAATACCTGAGATGGAGATGACACAGTCCAGGGTTACTTCTGACAGATAGACATGGAGTCTGCGGACAATAACAGCTGACATTTTTTCCTTTGACATTAATATTTAAGGCTAACATATATCCTAAAAAATGCCAAATGCAATTAAAAATTTAATTCTGTTTATATTAGTTGTCTGTGTTGGGTATGGGAATAGCTGAGATTGCTGGCAAAGGCTAGGGAAATTTTAAGTGCCAAGGACAGCTGGTGAGCACTGAAGAAAATGGAAAAGGCCAACACACTGGTGGACACAAAGGTCTGTTAAATAAGAGAGGACTGGAAACAGCCTCAGTGGGAGGAGAACTAGGTTCTTCTCTGTCTAAGAAGCAGGTGGTTTCAGAAGGAACATGTATGAACTGCAATGAGTGGGAAGCTTTGGAGGAGTTTTCAGAATGTCCTGAAGCCTTTCAATGCTATGTTGTTAATTCAGAAAACAAACCCCTGAATTAAGCCCATTGATCATTAGTAAAAATAAAGTGTATCTTAGCAGGGAGAGCAGTAAACTACCTGTATAGAGCTACCAAGATATCTTTGTTTTGCTTACTGCTATGCAAAAAAAATTGTGTAGCCAGCTTGCTTATCTTTGGAAGTTCATAAAGTGAAATTCAATCCTTTTCTCTAAGTCAAACAGTGAGTATAAATAAGAAATTAGTAAGCTGTATATACCAATATTTGACTGATCATTCTGAGAGAAAATCTGATAATGAATCCCACTGAATGCTGTGCTATACCAGTAATATATTAGGATAGTTTAATTTTAAATTCTCCTGGTATCAGTTCTTTTAAGTATGTATATTCCTGTATCATGTAAATAGTTTCCCTTAAGAGAACAGGTTGGATTAGTACCTGCTGTTCAAATTAATTGTTGTGTTACTATCAATAATATTGGACTGACTTTCCATGTCTTTTACATTAGAAGTTTTAATAGTACATCTGGGTTTTAGTCCAGATTTATGAGACCCATTCTTGACCCTTTGCAGGAACATGGAAACAACATTGATTCTAAGTGGCTGGAAGAAACTCGTTAGCGAGTTGATATAGCTTGAATTATCTTTGGCTAGGTAGACTAAAAACTACCTCAAACATATTCTTAGTAGAACAAGCAGAACTTTTAGAATTCCAAAATGCAAGTGTCTTTAAGAGTCAGTGTATGAAAGGACATCTGCCACTCCACATGCCTGCCTTATACAGAGAATCCTAAACCGAGCCTTTATTGTCTAATGCCTGAAATGCCTGTATTTGTCTCTAATGATGCAATTCAATGGGGTAAGGCTGTATAAGGATATTTATCTCTCTGGATAATTTTGTTGCACTTTTTTTTTTCATCAAAAGTTTCAAGGAATTGCACCAGTTGCATGTTCAGCCCCCTATCTATACTGTGGCCTCTTGCCCTGAAGTGGCCATGAAACACTAGTGAGTCTGGATAGTATGGTCATTTTCCATCCCTCTGCCTTGTTACAGATGTCAAAAATGACCAGGCAGTGTGTTCAGTCTTTTCCTCAATACAGGGAGAGTTTACTTTTCATATTTAAATGGATTTGCAACATGTTTCTTTGCAAAGCACGCATTGTAAGCTTATACTATGGTTTTGGTTTGGTGAATGCACATTAGTCTCGGGTTTTCACTGGCTTGTTAGGTACATAAAATGTCTTCATGAATCATGTTTAAAAGGCTTATCTATTTTACAGTTTAATAGTTGATGAAAGATGCAAACCATTGGAAAGAATTTCCATTTCTTCAAGAGAAGGTTACTAATTTGATTAGGATTTACTAAAACCAAACTGCAGCAAAATGGGCATTATTACATGTACAAATAATTTTAGAATAAACACTACAGCTTTTTTTTAGTGAAGAATAATATTTTTACTGTGGTGACTGCTTAATAAATAGTATCAGGAATGTATTCAATAAATAGTAAGGCCTTGAGCTATCTGACGAGTTTGGATATGCTCATGTGATAGGGGAACTTTGTTGTATATGTACATTACCTCTCTGGGATCCAACTGTACAGATTAAATAAGCAATCCATTGAAAGTTTAAATTCAAAGCTATCTGTAGTACATCTGCCTTAGTTGTCAAGCGATGAAGCTGAAACTACAGTTTCAGTAGTCTGTAAATCTTTAGAATATAGTCTTCAGTAATAAGCACTGACAGTGTTTTATGATGCAAGTCAGGATATCTAAAAAGAGATGAAGATACCCTCAAGGACAACCTTACAAATACCTGTCATTAAGAGGTAGCTGAAATTGGAATTTTTTCCTTATCATTTATTGCTAGTATTTCCACACCCCACAAAAGTAATCTTCATGTGTTCAAACGTGTTCTACATATAAGTTGGGACTAGAATTTGATGTTAGATATGATTAAAGTAACAAAATTTCTAACAGTGGGAATTGGAAGAAGCAACTTTTATTTTTAAAAAGTGTCAGCTCTCTGAATTTACGTGGCATTCTTGTAGCCTGAAGAGATGTGGAGAGGCAGGACAGTAGGGTAGGAGAGGATATAGTTTCATAAAAACACTGTACAGTTCATATATGAAGTTGTATCTTAGCAGTAGTAGGTGATTCTTTCGAAAAATATTTTTGCCTTATTTTTATATACACTGCATGCACATCACTGTGCTTGCATATGAATTCCATTTTTACTCAAGTTAAGGATACTTTTTTATTTCAGTTTGAGCACAGATGAATTTTAAAGCAAATTTAAGCTCTATTTATTTCAACCTAGGATTATTTCTTTAAAACAAAGGGGGGAAAAAGCACCTGTGTCTTAAAACTGTAACATAATTATGCGATAATAGGTTAAGGTTTTAAAAAACAATCAATCACCTTATAAAATAAATTTTTTTAGGTATAAATTTTATGGCCAAATCATGAATTATTCTTAACATTTTTAAACCTATAGTAAAACACCAAAGGAATAGAATCACAGAATCATTTAAGTTGGGAAAGACCCTTGGGATCATTGTGTCCAACCATTAGCCCTACTCTACAAGTTCACCCCTAGGTCATATACCCCAACACCACATCTAAGAGATGCTTAAACACATCCAGGGATAGTGACTCAACCACCTCCCTGGACAGCCTATTCCAATACCTCACCACTCTTTCCATGAAGAATTTTTCCCTAGTGTCCAGTCTAAACCTACCTTGTTTCAGCTTTAGGCCATCCCCTCTGGTTCTGTCCCTAATTACCTGAGAGAAGAGAGCAGCACCAGCCTCTCTACAATGTCCTTTCAGGGATTTGTATAGAGTGATGAGGTCTCCCCTCAGCCTCCTCTTCCTCAAACTAAACAGACCCAGCTCCTTCAAAAGGTCCTCATATGATCTCTTCTCCAGTCCCTTGACCAGCTACGTTGCCTCCTCTGCACCTGCTTCAGCACCCAGAGATCTCTCTTGTACTGAGGTGCCCAAAACTGGACACAGTAGTCAAGGTGAGGCCTCACCAGTGCTGAGTACAGGGGGACAATCACCTACGTACTTCTGCTGGTTACACTGTTTCTAATACAGGCCAGGATGCCGTTGGCCTTCTTTGCCACCTGGGCACACTGCTGGCTCATATTAACTCACTTGTCAATTAGAACCCCCAGATCCCTCTCCACAAGACAGCTCTCCAACCACACTTCCCCAAGTCTGTAGCATTGCATGGGGTTGCTGCGGCCCAAGTGCAGGACCTGGCACTTGGCCTTGTTGAAACTCATACCATTAACAGTGGCCCAGCGATCCAGTCTATCCCAGTCTCTCTGGAGAGCCTCCCTATCCTCATGCAGATCGACACACTCACCTAACTTGGTGTCATCTGCCAATTTACTGATGGTAGACTCTATGTCCTCATCAAGATCATCAATAAAGATGTGAACTAGAAACGGTCCCAACACTGAGCCCTGAGTTACCTGCAACATCTTTGAAATCTCCAAAGCTTATGGCAAGGAGGAGAATGACTGTGGCCTTACCCCATGTGTGGTCTCAACAAGTCAGATTCTCGCTGTAAAACTTCTGCTCTGCCAGATGGGCTATAGCACTCATCTTCCCTCTCATGAGCAGTGTCAAGGGGGGTTGTGTCCTCCTGAGCCAGGCTGAACTTGGCAGATGGGTTTCGGTAGCACTGGTGTCTGTACATGGTTTGTGTCTGCACGACAGTGCTGAGCAGAGGCATCGTGTAAGGCTGAGCTCTTCCTGTAGGCTTATGGAAAACTGGCAGTGCTGGAGGGAGGCCAGTTTAACTGGGAAAACTGAAGTCGACTAAGCTTGAACAGCTTAATTATCACATAAGGTTAAAGAGGTAAATGGCTTTAGGCACCATTTAAGAAACCAGGGATGAAAGGGTAGAAATGGGAATAAGCTGTGATCAGATAAGAAAATCTTCAGTGCTGCTGTAGATGGATATAAAATAATAGAAAAATGAAGTTGCAGTGAGTAGTTAAAAAGCAATTAAACTTTCAAGAACATATTCCTGAGTAGCAGTTTGTAATTGCTAACAGTACCACTGTAGTAATTTTTACCCAGAACGAAGTCCAATCTTTGAAGAATAATTTTCCTAAGGTTAAGGTAGTGATTAGAGACCTATAGCTCACAACTTTATAACACCAGGTTGAGGAAAATGTCTCTTTTCTGTCTGTACTGTGGGTAGCCTATCAATGCCATGAATATCTTTAATTAGAGTTGCTGGGCTGCTATTTGGATGCCAGTGAGGACTGTGGAATCCTTGCTTTTAACAGATGTCCTGGTCTTTTTGTTTTTGCAGCTAAGCGAGGTCAGAAGAAGAGTTGGTTGTTGGCTTAAATGAGCTTAGGACTGACTGCAGTGAAAGGTAGGAGGCTGGATGACATTTTCTTTCTTGCCAAGAAGCATAGTAGTGGAAAATGTCAATATGCATATTTCTCTGAGCACAACCATTTACCTCCTGAACTGTGACAACAACTGAGTAGTTTTGAACAAATACTTATATATGCAAATATTTGTAACACTTATAAATCAGACTGAAAAGCAGATCTGCAGGTAAAGCAAATTTTTATATGCATCAACACTTTTCTTGCTGAACTACATCTAACCTTAATAGGCACAATTTCTGTGAAACCTGCAGGCCCTTAGGTATTCCACTCTTATTGACAATGTCTTTGGAAATCCATATCAACTTTATCTTGAAGAAGGAGTAAATATGAGAGTAAAACCATCAGTGACTTTAACTGACATTTCCTACAGAATCCAGAACACAGCAAGGAAACTGAAAAGTTGTAATTATACATTAGCCAGAGTCCTAATTATGACACAACAGTGAAATTCACATTTGTTCTTTGCCCAGACCACAGAGTTTGTGCTTTAGTTGCACTGTAATGGTCTCCAAGTGCATGGTGGCTATGTTTCATGTTTTTATATAAATGTTGATTGTGAATTGCATTAAGCACGCACAACTCTTGTTGCTTAGCAACCTTATTTTTTAAACAAAGGGCTTTTGAATACATATAACTTATTTATTTTATGCTGTCAATACAGAGAGTAATGTATAACGGACAAAAGTGACACCCAGCAGTTGCTGATTGTTTTCTACTATCTCCACAGAGCCAGTTAGAAACATTTGTGTTAGATACTTTAAAAAAAAAGACTGCATCTTCCTTAGCCATTCCTTCCTGACTAAGCATGAGAAGTGAGGTCATCACTTCTCTTATTAGAGAGCATAATGCAGCACAGTAAATGACCAGCCACTAGAATCTCCCAGAATAAACTCTGGAATTGCCAAAGTACCTCGTTCCCTGAAAATATATTAAAAAAAAAAAAAAAAAGGATTTATCATTCAACTTCTAACATGTGTTTGCTCATGCATATGGAGTCATATTCGTTAGAGGAAGAATTACAATAGCACAGACTAACTAGAAGTGTTTAACTTAAAAATGAAGAACGAGAATCTGTGAAACTGGAAGCATGGCAATTAGAAGTGTTGTGGTTTCAACTCTGAGCTAGGCAAGTGTTTGTGTTCAGCTCTCTGAGAAGCAGTCATTTCCCTAAAATATCACAGGTACTATCTCCACACTCAGACTTATCATGATGGTCCTCACTAGTTCAAACTCTCTGTCATTCTTCCATTAATGACACTCAGGGAAGACTTTGTTGAGTAACACCCACAAAACATAAATAACATTTAATTAAATAAAGTCTCTACTAAGATTTAATATGCTAACATCAAAGCATCTGGAAAGTGATCTTTGTCTCTGACAGAGAAGGTTTCCCACAGACAAATAATCTCAGGTTCTTGCTGACAACACATACAGAATGGTTAAGTTGCATTAAGCATGTACGTACAGAAGATTCCCTTTATTCACTAACAGTCACATTCTAGAAACTATTTTCTTGCAGGTATGTGCTAAATACACAAGTCTTCTGTGTTGTTTTTATTGTTTGTTTTTTTTTCCCCCCCCAAAATTTTCCCCAGCATCTCTATCACAGATCCCTGTATTTGTCTGCCGATAGAACCCAAAGCAACCCAGCTGACTGGTTTGCAACATGACATCCTTTCAGCAGCTGACAGTTACCAGCTCATGCAGATGTTCTAGCATCTGACAAAGCAAAATCTATTTACCAGCTGGACGCAGCCTGGAATCACTTGGCTTGAAAGACTCTGCCTTAACTTAAATTTCTTTATTGCTCTAACTGACATTTAGGTTTCACTTTGCTCTGCAAATTCTTAATCTGAAATCAAGTATGACCAAACTCAGAGTACATTTTCAGGGAAGGTGTTAGCACAGCAGTGCAGGAAGGAAATCTTATCAGCTTTGTTGAGCTTGGTCGGTTAGTTTTACAGAGAGTCGTTTGTCAGCAGAATCCAAAGCAGCAAAGCTGCAAGTACTAGCTAGGAAAATGAGGCCTGATGCAAAGCCTATTGGAATCCATGCAAAACAATGCTTAATTACTTGATCCTTTTCTCTCTGAAGTCAGTGAGATGTTGACAATTATTTCAAGAGAAGTAGCTCTACTCCTTTGATATTCTCTCTCATGTATTTCTTAGAGTAGTGATTTCTGCAAATCAAAGCAGAATCAAAACTGTATCTGAGCACCTAAACCCAAATGTCAGAAATGAAGATATGAGATATCTGTGGAATAAAGCCCTTAGGGCACTGAGGACTTGGCATTAACAAAATGAAGACTTTCTGTGATACTTCTTAGAGAAAAAAATCCAGATATATCCCTGTGGAAGACTCAATCTTTTAACCAGCTGACTAAAAGATTGGCTCCGACAAGGACACAAAAAGAAGAGAATGCAACTCTATTATAATAATGATCTATTCTGTCTTTCATAATGTCTTCACCTGATTATCTGTTGAATCTTAAAATTAAAATGCACCTTAAAAAAAAAATCATACGTGCCCCAAGAGAAGTTTCAGATTTCTTAAGGTTCTGGTTGTTGCTTTTAAGAACTCAGAAAGTGTTTCTGTGATTTGCAATTACAATGTCACCAAAGCTGTCTTTTTCCCTTACACAAAGTGAAATGACACAGAGGTGTGACTGCTGTAGGAATAAATAGGGGGATTATAATTTTATGCCTTACTAAAATGAGACTTGTCCTAGAGAGTGTGAGGCTCCTTTCTTCTGCCTTCAAAGAAGGAATTTTTGATTCATGAACTGAAGATTTTGAAGAGGTTGATGCTGGCTAGTTGGGTACTCTCTATACGAGATTGCAGTTATCAAAGTGTCTTAGGAGATGAATTGGCTAATATTGAATGATGCTGGGAGCAAGAGATCATCCTGTGCTCAGATCTGGTGTACTATCAGAAATTTCCCATCAATAAAATCCTTTTTGGCTTCAGCAAAGGCATGTGATCAAATGAGTGAAATTTCCTACATTTTTGCCACGAAGCTGCATCAGACAAGCTCTGTCTCTGTTTTGTCAAAGTATCAGAGAAAATATTCACACATGGAAAAAGCCACCCCAACTAAAATCCTACCACCCCACCCCCGAAAAACAAAACAAAACTCAAACCAAACCAAACAGAATATTTGCATTGAATAAAAGGAGACTAATGTTTCCAACCTGGAGACGTGTTACTGGTCAGGTGTGCTGGGGGATAGTTTGTTAGAGCTGTCCTCTTAAAGGAGAGAGGCAAGGCAGAGCAAATACAGATCCTGGCAGTTCTGTGCTGGTGTGGGAGAGCCCTGCTACTGATACTGCAGCAGAAGCTGTCAGTGTATGAGAAATTGCTAATGTGAGGAAGGTAGGGTCATGAAGGACCCATCCCCAAACCTCCCCAACAAATGAACTTGTAGTCATCTCTGGGAAGAGGGCTAGAAACTTAGCTAGGTGTGTTTTCTTGGTATTTCTGTCTCAGTTTTTAAGAAATGAGGATCCTGTGGAATAGTTTGAATATTCATTTATTTACCAATGAACCAAAGCATTTTGAACTGTTCCTCGCTAGGAGCGTATAAATCTCTTAATGTGTTTAGAAACTTGAACAGAAATGTTGATAGAAGGTGTCTCACACTGCAATAGTTCCATTACATGTCAAGACTATTATCTGATACATTCAGGATCAGGTAGGAAGGTCTATTTCCTGCACATGTGGTAAGAAAATCCAGCTATTCCAGGCTCCAGGAAAATGATATGCTCCCACATAAAGAATTTGTCTTCCTTTCCTTAGATCTTTTTTCTTTTCTTCAATCTATAAAGCAAAAGTCCTTTAAAAGAACTACTGCAGTTGTTCTCTATGTTCATTTTAAACAAAAAGCATTACTGAAGGAAGAGGACAGGAAAATTTGTATTTAACTACTGATTCTCAACAGAGATGAATATGATGACAAACTTCAAACCAAGTGCAGGAAAATACCTGTGTTACCCATAATGGTCTTTCATGTGATGTAGTAGAACGTCAAGGCTTTACCTCACAGGAGGGTTTCACCCTCGTAAGCCACCATAAGATCAGGAGGTCTTATTCCCTGCGTCCTTAGATCAGGAACTGATGCACTCCATGTGCGTGTGGATTCTCAAAGTCATGAAGGAGATGAGTGGAGGAGAAGGGAGTTCACCATGGTCTCTGGAGACCTAGGTTGCAGCCTAACCACCAGACTGGCTTTGGTATAGAAAACTTCAGTTAACTTTAGAGGAATCCACAGTTAATCAGAAAAGATCAGATAGATTGCTTAAATACCCCAAGAAGGGATTTTATCGTGTCGGCCATGTAGGCAGCATTACATTGAGAGGAACTGGAATAGACAGGCTTGCACACATCGGGGAAGAGAGCGCGCTACGTCACCAGCCACGGCGCGGGGATCAGCGTCCCGCAGCGCAGTCACCAGCCATGGCTTTCTACTACTCGATAAGGCTGGGCTGTTTTGCATAAGGGCTATTCTTATTCCTTTCTCCTGTCCTAGGAAAAGCCACTGGACAACAACAACAACAACAATTTACCAAGCAGCTGCACTGTTAAAAATAATGGGTTAGGATCTTTGTCTCCCGGGAAAGGGAGGCTGCAGAGCACCCGGGGAAGTCGCCGTTTCCCTTTCTGGTTGGGTGTCCCACGCGCTGCTGAAGGGAGGGGGGCTGGGCTAGAGTAGCCAACAGAGCCACGTGGAATGCCAAACTCGTGGGTCCTGATTGGTAGTTATTGATCCAATCCTTACTGAAGTGCGTTCGTCTTAGCTCAGAGTGATTAGACTGTATCTTAGGTTTTTTTTTTCCTTTGGGAAGAGGTAGGCGTGACTGTGAATGAAGAATTTCTTAATTCTGGTTAAGTAACATCTAATGAAACATAATTTTAAAAGATGGCTATAATGATAGTTAAGATTACTAAGTGTGAACTATACATTCATATTTCTGCCACTTTCAAAGCTCAAATATTTGAGCACAGTAAGTAAATATACTTTTTGATGCTAGTTTCAACCTCATGAGCCTAGGGACAAATAAATCTAGGATCAGTCTTCAAGCCAGCCCATGGCCAACTATCTGAATTCAAGTCACAGGCTGAATTTACACATTAAAAACATAGTGAACACGACTGTAACTATAGTTATTAGAATAGGAAGGTCCCTGGTGGTCTTCATTGTCCTGGTTTGGGTGAGAACAGAACTAAGTCTGTTCAGTAATTTTACTTTTCAGCTCAGTTCTTCTAACTCCCTGCGCTTCCAAAGTGACATTCCTGCAGCCCCCAATATGTGTCCCTAGGGAGTGTAGAAAAAAAATAAATATTGGAAGGACTTGGCAAAAGAGAGTTAACTTTTTATGGACAGCTGGTCACGGTGAAGAGATATATGGGAGGCCAGTGCCAAAGCATCTCTCCTAACCAAGGAGGAACACCTTTCCTAAAGAAGGAAATTTTGGAATATTTCCCAGGAGGGGTTAAATTCTTTTTGACTTTGACTTTCTGGGTTCCCTGTGGAGGAATCTGGCTTTCATGAGGCTCTCAATGCTGGACCAAAGCTAGAAAGACTTTGTAGGAATCATAGAGATATTATTTCTTTCCTACACACATCCTCCTTTGCTAACTACGGATCATTTTCACTGGGTGTTTGCCAAGAGCATTTTCTCATTCCCTGTTCTTGCCTTCCTCAAGGCTGCTGGAGAAGATAGCCTTTTAGATAACAGGGAAATGGTATGCACCATTATTTCTGTATTCTAGTTTTTATCACTTGGAGGAAAAAGTACATGTAATCTCCCAAAGTTAAAGAAGTAGATAACCATACTGCAATTCAAAAGTTAATGATTGAGTAAAACTTGGGTGCAGCCAAGCACAATCTCAACCCAAGTAAGAGGTATAAGATTCTCACCTCGAGATCAGCAAATTATTTTAGAGAGTTGGTTAAATGCTTGGGTCACTAGAGATTGTGTTACATTCAGCTGTGCATGGATAAATAGGGCCACATTCACACTTGTTTTCTCTCCACGTTATCCAAAGCCACTTTAAATTTGGCTCAGAGCAGGCAAGTGTGAGAAAGGTCAGGTAGCTCGTGTCATGGCAGAGCAGGGTCCCGCTCCCTTGGTCTGCCACAGCCTTCTTCAAGGTCACTTAAGGTACAGCGTCTGTGAGGCACACATCAAAATGTTCATGAATGTTTTAAGTTACCTAAAAGTAGGCCTGCTGGGCTATTTATCAAACCTTTAGGCTAGCAAATATGAGCTGCAGCTGCAGAGCATTTTACCCTTCCAGATGCAGCAGGCCAAGTGAACCCTAGCTTTCTCTTTTTCATGAGCTTTCAGTTCTACCATTATCAAGATGTTATTGTCGATAAAATGCAAGGAGTTGGAGTGTAAGTGCTGTTGGTTACATCGCCAGTCTGGGTCTTTCCAGTAGTTTTCTGTTTACGCGCTGTCTTAAATCCCCTGAATACACGACAACCTGTAAGCTTCCTCAAATGTAAAACCTAAACAGCCAAAAGCGGTAGTCTCCGAGTTCCCTATTTCGCGCTCTCCCGGATGTGCTGACACACGCCCCGCTTCCCCAATGCACAGGTGCCGTCATCTCCCCCGTCCCCTCGGCGTCCCGGCGGGAGCGGTGCGGTGCGGGGCTGTTTGTACGCGCTCCCGAAAAGCCGGGCCGGGGCGGTGGGGAAATGCCCTTTCCCTGAAGCGCAAGGCGTCCGCCGCCGGCTCGCACGGGGCTCCGGCGGCCTCTCTGCCCCGCCCCGCCCCGCCCCGGTCCGCCCCGTCCCGCCG
>WUAM01000332.1:6116384-6128451 GCA_024336885.1 Actenoides hombroni
CGATAATCTTCGGCTTCGCGAGTACCCCGCGGTTAAGACGGCAAAAGGCTTTCTGAACGCGTTCGGGCGCCGAAGGGGGCTGTTAGTCTGGACGCGTCTTAATGAGCGCGTTAACGATCAGCGTAACATCCTTCTCTGCTCACCTTTTGGGCTGATTGAATATGGCATCTGATGGGCTTCTCTTTGCGCTGCGAAGGACGCGTTAACCTGTGGTAGTAGTTGTCTTGTCGTGTTCGCTACGTTTTTAACGAGGAAATTCAGCCTGTGACTTGAATTCCGATAGTTGGCCATGGGCTGGCTTGAAGACTGATCCTAGATTTATTTGCCCCTAGGCTTATAAGGTTGAACCGGCATCAGAAAGTTTCGAGTTCTCTCTCAAGCTTATCGGGGAAGATCTGGAGGGCTCTGTCAACTTTAAAAGAACGTTTACAATTGGCAGCCTCGCTGGTACTTCCAGCCAAAATGTGCTCTGAGCGTGGAAACCAAACTGTGCTCTTGTATCTAAAGATGGCCCCTGCAGGTCAAAATTGAGGTGTGTTGGCACGGCCAGGGAACTCTGTATGAGCGTGAACTTATTCCCCCCCCCTCCCCTTAGCGATTCTAGCGTTTATACAAAGATGGAGCAGTGCAGTCTCATGCCACCAGGCCCGGCTGGGGCGTAGCTTGTCCCCAGTCCCACTCTGTTGTTGGTTTTGAAGAAGTTCTTAATCTGTCTGTGACTCAGTGTCCTAATCTTTAAAATGGCTTAATAAAACTTGTCACACTTGCCTCCCAGGGATATTAACATCTAATTGATGTTCAGGAAGTGCCTCGATCTGGGAGAAAAGAGGGCACCTTGCTCCTCGCGTGTTGTCACTCTGTATTGGTTGCTAATTATGTTACACGGGTAGAAAACAGATTATCCAACAACCGATGTGGAATTCCTGTCTGATACCGTGTACACAAGCACTCTGTGTCCATGTGTGCTTAGCTTGAAATATCTGGGTGTTTCTCTAAATACAGTGTTTATGCTTTCTGGAAGATGTATGTGAAAAATGTGCTTCTAAAATACTATCCTGGACCATTAGCCAGCTTTTGCTCCTAATTCTAGCGATAATACACAGATTTATTTATTTTTTTCCTGTGTACTCTGAGGTCAGTAAATGCTTTAAGAATTAACTTCATGTTGACTCACTTAACACTCGACACATCCTTGATCTTAAGTCTTCCTCAGAGTGAATCTTTTGTTCAGTCACAGGTTTTTGTCGTGTTTTGCTTCTTTAGAATCTGGAAAAATGTACAATTTTACAGTTCTCTGCTTGCAAATACCAGTTGTTTTTAAATCCAAGTGCTATATTTATCATTGTAACCATTCTACTCGCTGCCCAAAGCAGTAATTAGCCACTTTAGTCCCTTGACTTGAATCTCACCCCACCTCCTCCTTATCTCTGCTGCTGCCTCCCCCCCCCGGGGCAGATAGCAGAGGCTGCAGTGGCAGTCTCGTGGGGCTGGGGTGACAGGGTCACCAGCAGCATGTGCCAGCTGGTGTGGATGGACACACCTATTTATAGCACAGGTGTAATGGTCTTTATCAGCTAAGGTTGAGAAAGTCTCCCTCTTTCTTCTTGGTTTCTCCCTACCACAAGGCTCGACACTGGGCTGTATGACTTTATGACTGGGCTGACCAGCCAGGTACCAGCATGTTCACCTTGAACCGTTTTATTCGGCTCTCCTTTTCAAGGCTGTTGCTGCAAAATGTATATTATGCCCCCCATTAAACAGACCTGTCAGGTTGATACCTGACAAATAAAGGTTTTTCAGTGCTGCTTGGCATTGGTTGGTGCTGTTCTCTTCATACTTCTCAAAAAATATATTCACGGAATCACAGGTATTGGAGATAATCACACATTTTGGAGATGCAGCTTATACTGTATGGTGGAGAAGTGAAGTTCTGATGGGCAACTGAAGGATGCTGCATCCAAATTCCTCCTGCCGTGTGGTCTGCAGCAAGTGGTGGGACTTTTCCTGCCCGGTCTATAAAGCTAGGGGAATTCTTAGCAAGATGCACAGCAGTAAAATATCCTGATACCAGGGTGGTGGTTGCATTGCTGTTTGTGAGGAGTTCAGGTTTCCTTCAGTTCCTCTACAGTCTAGAGGTATGGTCCGAGAAGACTTCTGGTTTTTTTTCCAAGATCTTTTGAAGCAGAGTTTTCACGTCTGGTGTCCACGACCCATTCCTGGTGGAGATGAGAGAGGCTGGTTTTTGGCTGGAGGTGTTCTTTAAGTGTAAGAAACTATAAAACGAGAGGTGATTGCTATCTGGTTTCTCCCTGAGCATGCTTCAAGTCTTTCACCTCTTTTAGCACGTACCTTGTATCTGCTCCAGCTCTCTCACTGCTCTGGTATTTTATAATTAGTATCTGGAAAACTCCAGAGAAAACTTTCAAATGCTGTATATTTCCCATTGGGACTCTTCCACGTGGCTCTAATGTTTGTTGCGAGTCCTCGGTGCCGTGTGTCTGTTCCTCAGGAGTCCTTGGTCTCGGTTTGATTCCCCTGGTGTCAGCAGAAAATCGCTGTTTTCTAGTGGAAGAGGTTTTGCTGCTTAGGGCCGTGGTGTGTTTTGATTCCCTTAAGCTGAAGACAATTTCAGATGACTGGAACTGAGGTCTGCCTCCCTATACGGTCCTTCTGTTTTCTCAGCTTGTTCACCTGTTGTCTCCGGGGCCAAGGAGCTGCAGGAAGGTTGGGGGGTACAGCGTGCATTTAGCTGTATAATACATGTGCACCTGTAGAATACACACGCAGTGCCTGCATTTTGTACGTGAGCAAATAGTTTCTTTGATGCACCTTTTCTTTCCAAGCTCTTTCTGTGTGAGGAGTCCGTTAATTCGGAGAACGCAGGCTCTGCCCTGTGCCTGGCAGCCTGGCTGCACGCTCTTTGCTTCCTTCGTCACGAGGACCACTTCCAGAGGTGTTTATGCTGCACATTGACTCCTTCAGAAGTGGTACTAGTAGTTTGGGGTATTCCAGCACAATATATTAGACTGTTTCCAACAACTACAGATATTCTACATTAAGAAATCTACTGATTCACTGCCCATGCGGATACACAGTTAATATTGTGTTGTGACACATTCTGGAAGTTGCTAGGTTTATTTTTGACATGGAGATGATGACTAAGAATAACTCTTTCATCTATGCATAGTTGTTACGTTTACAAGCAAGTAAAAACCTCTCCAAAATGATCTTTAGTCATATTTAGACTCTTAGTTCCATGAAAGGAAAAAAAATTCTGACTTGTACTTAAATCTGAGCTGGGTGTGCTACCAACTCCTCTTCCTGCTCTGGACTACTGTTCAGTGATGGGGGGGGTTGTTGGGGTTTGGTTTGATTTGGCTTATTATCCCCTTCAAATTTTTGTGGGCAATCTACTGCATGGGGAAGGGGGTGGAGAATCCTGATTTTTTGTTGGGAATGATCGACCCTACCACAGCACAAACTAGAACAGACACTACTGCCCTAGCTTATATTCAGTTCAAGTTTTGATTATTTTATTTCAGTGTCCCAGTAGCACTGATGTAACTAGGAGGAATGTCTGAACTTGTTCATTTCTTGCTTTTTTCCACCTAGTGCTGTGTTGTTAAGACCTGATGAGGAAGGAATAGCTCTGAAGACAACCCATGGGTTCAGAGACCTGCCTGTCTCTTTCGGGGCACTTTGCTACATTTTCCTAATTGGTCTCCCAAAGTTTCCTATTTGGGGCCTGACTCCCTCAGGCAGATGGTTTATTGAATTATGTGATGGGAATATGTGGATTAGATTTAAACTTTTGTTCTTGTCACTGGCATCCCGTCTGCATCGGTCTGGACAAATAATGTCAGTGGTTTCTCCACTTGCTGCATTCAACCCAATCGATATTGCCAAGCCAGTTTTTTAACACGACTGTGCCTGGCATTGTAAGTGTGTGTTGGGGAGTTTTGGCTTCCTGAAAAGCAGGTTCTTTGAATCTGTTAGTCCAGGATAAATCCTTCTAAGACCTCTTAAACTTGCAGCTTATTGCCTGTGTAGAGTGCACTAAAGCCCGAGGGGGAGTTACAGTTTATCCTTCTGTGTTACTGCCATAGCCAAGCAACAGAATTTCCAAAGCCGGGTGAAATTTTGGTTGAGAATATCCAGGAATGTTTTGTTATCAACTTTAAATAGTCTTATGGTAATTCAAATGTGTATCTTAATAATTCTGCGTATTTTCTGGTGGTTTATTTTTTTATGTATATATATAGTCTAACTCTTGAAAGACTTAAGTACATCAAAATACTAGGTTCAGATAACATATTTTGCCATTTTCTTACCTGAATAGGTGACTCCATTAGCTAATTGGAAAGCTTTGAAATCTTCCAAGACATTTTTTCCCTAGTCTATCGCGTGCAAATCATGTATGATCAAGTCCAGAAAAAATTATTAACAGTTTTGAAAAAAGCAAAGCAGAAGGTGGAGCAGAAGATAATTTCCCCCCCCCTTTTCTTTGGGAAGACTCGTGTTGGGCAGATAGTGGAATTCTTTTTTGTACGTAATCGGCTGAGAGTATATTGCAATAACTATAATCTGTATTATTGGCTGAGGGCAGTCCCATCTGTTAGTGGTGTTAGGGATGTGCCCTTGGCCTCTAAACTTGTGCACACAGAGAGAGCAGCACAGAAGGATTTAGAGAAACAAATGCAGTCTCTGAAGACAGGTCATAAAAGCCAGGGAGAAATTCATAATGCAATGCAGTGTTCTCTGTTGACACCCCTTCCAGCTGAAAAAACCCTCTGGTTAAACATTAGCCTTAAGGAACTTTACAAGATACTGGGTAGGTTTTATTTCTGCTTACTCAGGAGAGATCAGCTTCCTTTTGTGCAGGATCATCTATTGTATGTGCTTGTTATCAGGCTGTTTGTTGTGGGTTTTCTTTGTGCTATGGCACCTCGTGCTGGGGAATAATTTCAAGTGACAATCAGCTGATGAGGAGACAATTCTAGGCTGGTGTTGCAGGAAGTACTTGGGCTTGACTTCATGGTAGTAAGCATGATTTTTACTTTTAATTTATTTAAAATCTTCTTGTCATCATCATTTCACCCCAGCCATCGATCTTGCCCAGCATATACTTGTACCCTTGAATCAACATTGCTTTTCTCCTCTTAGAAGTTGTGAAGGAGTGAGCATCCTGAGAAGAGAATTTACTTCTCTGGGTCTCATTTCCATCCTAGCTGGATGGAAGGAACTACTGGTAGAATGTGATATTTGGGTTTGGGTAATTGATGTGAATGAGTTCTCTCTCAGATCCAAACTCCTAGCCTTCTGCCCAGTATTTGGTTTTCCCTTTTCACTCAGTGCTACAAATTCCTGTGATTGCCACCTACGCAGCCAACTGTTTCTACCAGCTCAGAAAGTTGTTTAAGCAATTGCAGTGCTGTAAGGGCAGGAGTAGCTTGAAGTCTGGGGCTATTTTTGAGATTTCAGAGTTTTGCTTCATAAGACGAATGCACAATGGAGATTTCTCCCATTTCTATCTGTGGATTTTTAAGTAACAGCTGACACTCCTCTCTATACTCTTTGTGTTCAGAACATTAATATGGTTGAATGAGTATCAGCAACGTGCACATTTAAGGCTTGGAAACAAGCTCTGTAAATAGGAACTGTCGGTGAGTATTCAAAACTGCATTCACCGGATGTGACCAAATGTTCTTGCTGCAGTTACTCTGAAACACTGTCCTTGCACCAAGTCTACATTAGGTGTCCTAGCATATGCATTAAGAAGAGCGAGGCTTGCATAAAGAACTAAACACATCCCAACAGCAGACCTGAGACAAAAGAAACCGCCTTTCTCTTGTTCTGATGGGGGGGGTGTCTGTGAGAGGGAAGAACGATGAGGCTGGTGGACTTTATTTCCTGGAAATGCCTAGCATATGTTTTTCAGTGCATAAAACGGATATTACTCAGTTTGTGACCTGCTTCCTAGTAAAAGCCTCTTGAAGGGGGTATTGGTTTGCATTGCTGGCCTACAGAACGGCGCGAAGCTGCGGCGTGGCGAGGCTTGCGGTGTGCCACGCTGGGGGAACAACCCCGCCCCTCCAAGGCAGCTCCGGACAATGTGCCAAGTATTTCATCAAGTGCTGGGGCTTGTCCTGCCTACCTGGTGTATATTTGGGAGTAGGCATCTGAGCTGCAACTGCAGCCAGAGGGGTGAGGAGGAAGGGAATACTCGGCAGGTACTGCAGTGCTGCTCTGTATGGGAAGACACAACCGGCCATCTGACTTGTGACTCTGACGCTTAGATAAGTGGGCAGGAAAAGAGGTTCATGTTCCCCAGGCCAATCTGCTTTGTGCATCCGGTGGGGAAAAAAATCACCTTAGTTACTCTGTGGAGTAGTTTTAATGAATACTTCACATATCATTTTTCAAGATAAATATAGAGCAGCATGGAGAGGGGACTGGCTTTCTTCCTTCGGGAGCACCACGGCGCCCATGGAGGTGGACTCTGCGGGAGGCTGACCTTTGGCACCTCAGTACTTCTTGTGCTTCAGTGCAGAGCTAAGGTACCTGCCAGGGAGATGGCTCTGGGAGGTGCTGACGTGGGAAGGAGGAGCTGTGTCACCGGGAGCTTGGCAGAGGCCTGGCTGTGGGTGGCAGAGGTGGCTGCTGGCCCCTTGCTCGGAGGAGAGAGTTTCCGTCTGGGCTTCCTTCTGATCTGGGAACGAAACTCCACAATGGGGAGTTTTCCTCTGTGTATTTATGTGGGAAAGAAGATCCCCAAGGTCTTTATCTTCCACTTGCCTATGCAAAAATGCAAAGGGCAGGGTTCTTTACTTTCTCTCAGTTTTCTTTTTTACTGAGGAAGGAATTGTGATTGTTTCCTGAATATGTGCATGTAGAGGGCTCCAGCAATGCTATTCATGAGAAAGGCAGAAGCTGGCTAATATCTGAAGGCCTTCTTTATGCATGCATTTAAATATTATGCATTTAAATATATACCACTGAACCTGTACGCAGCTCCTTCTTTAGCTACTGCCTGACTTAATGAATGGGTAGACATTATGAGTGACTTGTGTGGAGAAGTATTTTCAAGCTCAGCTGTGGAGTGAAAATAGTAGTCTTCCATTTATTTTATGTTTATCACACATTAATAGACAACAAAGGGAGCTACTTGGCTGTTTCAGAGCAAGGTGAGACGTTTTTGTGTGGTGCTTCCAATCATGTCCTCTTACAAAGGTTAGTCCAAGGTTCAACTTGTCATGCAGTAAAATACACAAACGCCTTAACGCCGCGTCGGACAGAGTTTCGTGACTCAGCTTTTTCTAACGGAGCATTTGTGTGCATCCTTCAGATGGTCAGGTAAAGCACGTTGTTCTGCAAAGCAATGTCAATTTGAAGCTCTCTTGCCTTTTGAGGTAAAGCTTTATGGGTTTCTTGGCAAGTAAAACATTCAACAGGACATAACTGACCCAGAATTTAATAGGATACGTGTTTGTAAGGCAAGGTGGCTCCTTTGAAATCTCAAGCCAACATAACTACAAACACTGACTTCTGAAAAATAGCTGTATAATTATTTATAGAAATCAGAGTCGCAGAATCATTTAGGTTGGAAGAGACCCTGAAGATCATCATGTCCATTAAGTGTTTCTCTTAGTTCACTGGTATCTAAGGTAAACAAAGGAACAGCATATATAGTATGGGAGGGCTACATCTGCATACAAGTTCAAATTTAGAAGTAAATATTGATGCAGATATATCAGGTTTTTTACTCGTGTGCAGAGGCTGTGAACCACCACTTTTCAGTTTTATTCCCTTTTCTGAAGGAGTTATTTGAGTTTATTGGAAGAGTTTATTGCATGTGAGCCAATGGCTGGGACTTCTACAACGCAGACAGCAAACTTCACTACTTGGACTTTCCTACAAGGTATCAGCAGGTTGTGATTGGTGCTTCAGCTGAGTTTGTGAAAGCCTTTGTTACATTCATTTTTAAGGACTGCTTCTCTAATGAGAAAAATATACCTTTGTAATACTAAGAACCAGCTGCTGTTTTGAATCCAAATTTTCTGCTTTCCGTGTGGGTTTTGTCTGTTGTCTAGTATTGTGCTGGGATATAATGCCAGAAGTAGGGCTGAAATTAATGTGTTGGGTTGTGTTGGGTTGTGTTGGTGGGTTTTTTTTTTCATTTTGGAGGAGGAAGTGAAGCCAAATAGTATTTTCTTCCTTTGGCTGATGATTCCATTCTTATTTTAATGATTATTCTGCTTTCTTGGGTGAAGATACCCAGAAGAGAGAGTGCTTTTCTCTTTTCTACCACATCTGGGAGATTTAAAATGGAAGCTGACTGTTCTGGAGCCAGTCATTAGAAACTAGTATTGACAACATAAGTATTCCCTCTCACAATTAGAAAGCAAAAAAGGCAACCTTTTCATTATTTATTTACCTTACAGGCCCGTGCTCTCGTGAATAGTCTCGTCAGGTGTATCTGCAGTCACCTTCCTATTTTTAGAAATAGGATCCTAATTTCTACTATTTCTTCTCTGACATACTTTGATCTTCAGTAGCATATTAACAGTCATTGTCCTGTGTGACTAGTTGTTTCATATCCTGTGGCGTGGTGTTTTTTTCTCATTAAGGCTTCTTCAACTTCATTTCCGACGTTGAGTCTTTTCCCATATTTGGAGATGGATGGGGTGGGGGGGAAAGCAGAAGAAATGACCTTTATTTTCCAATTGGTGGTTGAGTACTGATGTACCCAAATACGTGCTGAGTCATGTGCTGTGATGCTGCTGAGTTTCGCTTGGCACACCCCACGGGATGCAGTCCCTGCCCTGCTTTCAGCAGAGCCATCTTCTCCGGGGTGCAATTGTAGATGACTGGATTTGGTTTACAGCAGTGACACAGCGTAATGATAACCTTGCCAGTGCTAAGGGGAGGTGGAAACAGCTGAACTTTTTGCTTGAAGAGCATGTTTAAAAATTTCCTTCCAGAAAGGTTTTGGTCACTGTCACAAGACTGTCCTGAACTTGTGCAAGAAAGTGTCAAAGTAGCAGTGAGACTCAGGCCAAAGTTCTTCTGTATTCCACCAAAAGTGTGTTTTGGTTGCTCATTCAGGTGGTGGTGTGTTTTTTGGTTTGGTGTTTGGGTTGTTTTGTTGTTGTTGTGGTGGGTTTTTTTGAGCGTATGTGTTTTATGTGTGTTTGTGTTTTTGTTATTGTTTTGGTTGGGGTTTTGTTGTTGTTGTTTTGTTGTGGTTGGTTGTTTATTTGTTTTTTTAGGGTTTTTTTCTTCTCTTCTAAGCCTATATTGTAGCTTTTGTTCCTGTCATTTTTGCTTAAAATTCCAGCAGTAAAATTTTCAGCTTTAAGCTGTGAGATGTGCTGGTGTGCAGCCTCACGGGTCTGCTCTAACTCCAGCCAGCACAGGATCAGAAAAAGAGGATGTAGAGCAATCCTTTGGAGAACTCCTGTGGTAATTGTGTTGGTAACTGTTGCTAATAATCTGAGTCTTCTGTCTGGGCAGCGTAAGCGTGTTTGGATTTATTGTTCTTGTTAAGGCATGGAGTGGCTGTGAGGGTAGAGCAGCCTGCCCGAGCAGGGCTGGACCCTTCCCTCCTAGCACAGAGCACTGGGCCTGCCTGGGCATTTTGTAGACCCAGAGAAGGGGAACCACATCAGCAGTGGCTGTGCTGAGCATCCTTGGTTGAGATCCCTGCCTGTCGGGTGTATGCCTTAAACAGATTTACTAATCTGACCTTTTAACCTGCTGAGGACTAATGGATCTCTGCCAGAGCACTGGGAGACACGGTCACACTGGACTGGCCCTGCCAGTCAAGGTCTACCATGAGGTAAAGGAGTAACCACGGCAGCGCGGCTGCCCCACCAGCAAGAGAATGGGCTGGAAGGGGTCTGTGCGATGCCCTCAGCTTCTCTGTTTAGAAAGGAAGGCTGCTTTCTGCCTGCTGTTGCCCTGCCCTGCTGAGGACACGGTGACCTGGAAACACCGAGGTGAGCTCTTCCCGCGTTGTCGTACGCTGCCCGCCGAGCTGCCTTGGGGAAATACGCTCTGCAAAAGTTGATTCATAAGTAGTTGATGTGCTGGATGTTAGGAATCCAATGGAGTGCTACCTTCTGCACCTTTTTTCTTTAGAAAAAAGACCTGCTTTATCTATTTAAAGCAGTGTTTCACACGTGCACCTGATGGCCAATAACAGGAGAGATTTCTAATGGCCACGCGTGTAGCTCAACATTTGTAACGTGTACCTTGTTTTCAGCCTCCTTCTTTTATGCAAACACATGGCATCTTTTGTTGCATTAAAAAAAAAAAGGGAATAACTGAAGAAACCTATAACATCACAGAAAGCTAGGAATAAACTGCTCTGGGTGGCATTGACTTGCTGCACTAGGGTATCTGGTAAGCAAAGACTCTGTTACTAAGGCTTTTGTGCTTCTCTTGGCGTGCTTGCATCGCTTTCTCACTGGCAGGACTGGTGGGTAGAGGTGGAAGAACCCCAGCTATATGTGGTGGGCTGAGGAGGACTTTGGGTCGTGCAGCACAGATATACATGGTTGTATGAAATGCAACAGAAGAGTTTTTCCTGAAGGGCTGCGTGTCAGCAGTGGCAGCAGGAGCCCTGGGATATGTGCTCGCAGCCAAACCAGTGTAGTACAGCCTCGCATCTCTGTGTGTGTGTGTGTAGTTTTAAGTGTGGCAGCTTAAGGCAGCAGGTTACTCTGGCTGGAAAGGAAACCTGTGTTCCTCAGCTGCAGACAGTGGTGTGTCAGATGGACCTCATTTGACAGGAATCCCTGAAGTGGATGGCAGCAATGAAGAAGTCCTGTCCCCACCTGGCTTTGCTAGAAACAGGAGGTCTGACAGCCCTGCCATCCCCCCTAGCTGCACCAGGCACCACAGGGATGTTGCTGTTCAAAGCCTTTGCTGTGATAATCTGTGCCACGCACAGGGGAGGTTCTGGAGTGTTTGAGCTGGATGGATTTCATAGTGATCTGCACTTGGCAGGAAAGAGGCTGGGGGTAAAAACTCTCATGTTGTACCATCAAGAAATGAAGTGATTCTGTGACCATTGCATTCCCTTCCCAGCCCCCTTTCAGAAGGATTTCTGGTTTAGAAATGCACTATGGAAGTATCTTGACTGGCACGTGACCTCTTCTCATGCTGATGTGCCTTATTTTTTACTTTTCCTCTCTCTCCTTTGGCCGTTGGTTTGAGAATTTTCTTTTTAAGTAGTATCTGGCTGTAGTGTGACTTTTATGCAAAAGGAAGCACTGTTCTTTGAAAATCTTGCTTCCAGAGCTGATATAAATACCCTCTAAACTTGTTCCGTATTTCTTCCTCTGCAACTATTTTGTCTGAGGTTTAGTTTGTATGTTGATTTTTCTTTTTTAAATGTTCTTCCCTCCTGGGGGTGAGCTCACACTATGCAAATTGTATCCATTTGGACCTCATGTGCCAACTGTCCAAAACTTCTGCGGTATGCATTTTTTTCTTCTTTTTTTTTTTTTCCTCTTCTCTTCATGCAGTAGCTGCACAATACCTGAAACTCAACTGTGATCACTCGTCTGTGGGTGCAGCATATCCTGAAGAACCACTTTTTATCTTCAGTTCAAAAGTGAAAGGGGAAATACTGCAGTTCTACATGCGTCACGATTCAGCTTTTACTTCAGAAAGTATCATCACTTGTCTTTGCTCTATGGAGGGTACCTCTTGCTTATTCTCTTTGATAGTCCAAGCAGCAGCTTGAAGGAATTATTTGGGGGGAGGAAAAAACAAAAAAGGAATTGTTATATTTTTAAAAAGTCCCATCTGGAAAGAAGTTGAGAACCAAACCCAGTCCAACAGTACTTTTGAAGTTCTTTTTTCTTTTCACCCCAGTATTACATGATATTTAGGGGTGTTTCTGCCAATTTGAGTTCTTTCTGCAGCAGCTCTTATAGAATTATAGAATGGTGGGGGTTGGAAGGGACCTCTGGAGATGATGAAGTCCAACCCCCCTGCCAGAGCAGGGTCACCCAGGGCAGCCCACACAGGAACAGAGCCAGGGGGGCTGGAAAGTCTC
>WUAM01000332.1:6128551-6174562 GCA_024336885.1 Actenoides hombroni
CTTCCCTTCCCTTCCCTTCCCTTCCCTTCCCTTCCCTTCCCTTCCCTTCTCTTCTCTTCTCTTCTCTTCTCTTCTCTCCTTTTCTTTAGCCTACAATGTCTAACTCCTCCATAAGAAATTTATCACTTCTATTCATATTTTCTGGGGTAAAGGCGAGGGAGCCTGAAGGGCTCGTGTGAGTCCCAACATGACTTGACTGAAGTGTCTTAATCTGTGGACCAATTTGCTCTACAGGCCCCTAAGGAAGGAACTTGTTGATTTTGGCAGTGTTTACCTTTCTTACAAACAAATTCATCCTTTACCAGACCGGCTGGCTCTTAAAAATCACTTGAGAGCTGAGGGAAAACAAAAAAAAAATCTGCCCCAGGCTGCATCAGTATTCTTTTTCCTGTGTTCTGGGGAAAGCTTTTGTGTTCTCCACAGCTGCTTGAGGATAATCCGTAGAGTCAAGATTATTCACAGAGTCAATAGAAACGCCTGTAAAGTTCTCTGAGTTTAGTTTCCTTCAGTGGGAGGAGTCAAAGCCCCTGTCAGAAAAAAAAGAAGAGGAAAAATAAAGATGATTCTTGACTGAGTTGACTGTATTCTCAACTACACTCATGAAGAAAGGGGAAGAAAAAAACCAGAGCTGACTTGAACCTGCTTGCCTTTCACTTTTGGGAACTACCCGTGGTTATTCTTAGGTTTTTTTCACTTACATAGATTGCACACCAATTAATTTTGGTGTGACTGATAAGTATCTGCTTTTAGATATTACATATCAGGAATCAAATCCACTGTTTCTAAACTAAACACAGCAACCTCAAGTTTTTTTAATTACTCACACATATATCATATGAAGTGATGAGAACCATGTAATACATTGCAGAGCCATTTCATTCACCTCTGTCTGCCTGAATTGCACTTTCTCCATAGTTTATCTCCACCGGAACAAATTACCTGGCAGTCAGATTTCTAGCTGCTTCTAACATAGACTTTTGTATCAGAAAAACCCAAAACCACATTTTTGAAGAAAGACTTTTACATCTTTCACTATCTCGAGGTTCAGGCATTCTCTTAGCACGTGTGTCCTCAAACCAGTTACTCTGAAGGAATTGACCGTCACCTCTTACATGAAGGTGGCAATCACTAGGCTTTTAAAATGTGTTTTCCTGCTTCCTTTCCAATTCTGAAAAGCAAAAGATGCTGTTCCTTCAAAGGAAACAATATTGTTTAGAAGAGGATGGTGGGCTCTGCATCTCACGGAGACAGAAACCCACCCCTCAGTGCCTCTTGGAGTGCAGCAGCTCCAGGCAGCTCCCCGCTGAGCTGGCTGGTTTGGGTCCCATTTGGAGGTGCTAATACCATCCCTTTGGGGAACATTGGCACCGAAATCAGATTCCATGCTTGAAACTAGTCGCCTAAAACTTTTGACACTCTAACTCTGTCACTGGATATAGCCCAAAGGCATTAAATTGATGCTATTAAGTCACATTTACAGGTTGTTAGCATTTATTAGCTAAAGCTTTATTACCCCTTTGTTGTCTATATATGGACCTAGGTACCTAGCTGTACATTCTTTAGTGTGCAGGCTGCATTTTCCTCTTGTTTTTCTAGGAATACCTCTCACTGAGGAGCCTGGTGCTGGTAATACCAGTAGATGTCAGTTGGGAGAGGACACTTCTGCTAACCCCATCAAAATTAAAAGAGATGACCTCTGTGTATAAAACCTAATGGAAACAGAAACCAAGATGAGCAGACAGGCCTTTTCTTCCTCCCCACATGCTCATAACAAAAGCCTTTGGTAAGAATGACAAATACCTGGGGTTTGCTGCTGTGTTTTAGGCAACTGCAGCTAGATGTTCACCTCCTCCTTTGCTGTCCACACATCATACACTTCAGAAAGCACACGTGTACTTGGGCCACCCTAGCACGCAGTTTGGTCTACAGTGCAGACTGTTTGCTGGAAGTCTATTAGTTGCTAACATGCAAGGTTGAAGGATGGGTCTCATTTTGCCAGAGGCAAGGTCACATCCCAGCACAGCCCACCAGCCAGTGTCTGTCAGCACTTGGAGAGACCTGGTAGTGGTCTCCCTTCCTGCAGCTTTACCCTCTGATGTATTTATAGGCAGCAGTCACAGCCCCTCTCAGCAGTGATTTCTGCTGACTTAATTGTAGTCTTATTGTTGCAGTTTCTTGCTACTGTTCTCTAACTCGTTTAAAATGTCAGTGAAAATAACAGATTTAGACAGAAGCTGTTTGCTTGTTGATATACATTCTTTTTCTTCCAAAGGACTGAAATTTATTTACATATAAGATGTATGATCTAGTGGGAGGTGTCCCTACCCATGGCAAGGGGGTTGGAACTAGATGATCTTTAAGGTCACTTCTAACCCTGACAATTCTGTGATTCTAAGATACTAGGCAGACCTCAACCAAAATGCTGATGAAAGGGTGAATGGAAGACTGTGGTTCAAATATCTACTGTTACATGATCTGCAAAGGCAGAAATTCCCCATTAAATCCATTAAATACTTAATTTGCTGTAGAAAGAAGGTAGCTAATACAATGTTGCTCTATGCCTATACCATCTACTTAATTAACGCTGGTGGCTGACTCCATGGTCCATCTCTAAGAGGAACAGCCATAGTTACAAAGTTCAGAGATGCAGCAGCTAGAAGCAATGCTAAGAAGTATGTTACCCTCACCCTCTCAAAAAGCGTTTGCGATTTAACTTAATGGATTATATCCTATATCACACACCGTGGCTTCCCACTGCCTTTGTTTATCTGTCAACCATCGTTCTGGAACATGTACATGCTTTTACTTATTTCTGGAACATGTACATGCTTTTACTTATTTCTGGAACTTCATCTAGCTACCCAGGTTTTCAGACCTTTCATAGAATCACAGAATCATAGAATAATAGGGGTTGGAAGGGACCTCTGGAGATCAAGTCCAGCCCCCCTGCCAGAGCAGGGTCACCCAGGGCAGCCCACACAGGAACAGATCCAGGTGGGGTTGGAAAGTCTCCAGAGCAGGAGACTCCACAACCTCTCTGGGCAGCCTGGGCCAGGCTCTGTCACTCTCAAAGGGAAGAAGTTTTTCCTCATGTTGAGGTGGAACTTCCTGTGTTTCACCTTGCAGAAAAGTTTCAGAGTAGTGAGTTGTGTTGTATGAGGGTCCTTCAGCTGCTCATCCCGAACCAGAACCTTTCACTGTGCAGTGCCAGAGACAATGGCAGGAGTTGGGCTGGTCCAAACACAGATCTGCCCTCCTCAGACTGTGCCTGGGCCACCTCGGTGCTCCTGCCTGGGCCAAAAGTCAGGCTGGTTGCATGGCAGTGGCAGAGGGAGATGCCCAGTGCAGATGGCTATGGTCTCAATGGAATAACTAAGGAGTGCAACAGGAGTGAAGGCTGATTCTGCTGGGTTTGTGTGGTCACGAACACTCGGAGCCCCTCGTAGAGTGCTCTGAGGGTGTTCTGCTTCTGCAAGGTGCTGCAGCCAAGCCTGTGCTGTTCTGTACATGCAGCTCTTGGGGTGCTGGTTGCATTAGTATTTAATGACAGTGGTAATACAGCCACTCTATTAGGCATTAGCTAAGTCTTTATTCCTAGTAAACTAAAGCTTGATGACTGGGGTGTAGATAAAGATCTGGTTGCGCATTTCAGTGAAATAAAAGCAATACTGTTTAGCTGCATGCAGAAGAGAGAGATAAACCTGTGCAAATGTAAAACTGGAGAGAAGGCCAAGCCAATATACAGTCATGGGCTCAGTAACAAAACTTTTTTTGTTTTTAAATGATATTTGTAAAGTGGAGAACTTAACAATGTTTCCCTTGTGAATAGCTTACATCCAGAAATTTTTCCCTCCATCATTTTCTGATGGCCAATTTTCCATTTTTCTTCTTGATCCCTATAAGTTAGGGGATATTAAAAGTGTTTGAACTATATCTGAAGGAGCTGTAATAATTGAATACATCTTCATGTCCTCAGTTCATTTGCTTTATGTAAGCAAATTAGACGACCAGAATTTGGATTTTCTTATTGAGGTTTTTTGCTTGACTAAAGTTGAATAAAAACTTGTAAGTACTCTGACAGTGCCCATTCCCACAGTCAGGAGCACAGTGCTGGGGGGTCAGGATGTGTGGGCTCAGCCTTGGGGACCACACAAGGACCACACAGCTCAGGGCAGCTGGGCTGAGGGCTCAGCTGCCCCACACCCTCCCCAGTGCAGCCCTGGGGGGCCAGTAGTGCTTGAGCCATGGGCCAGTGGGCATCCCACTGGCTGGCAGAAGCTGGGCTGGGCTAAATCAAAACCAAAGTGACCCAAGCTGTTTCTGTAAACCACTTTCTTTCCTAAATTGTTGTTTTTGCTAACAAAGCCAGCTCTAATCAGGACCTTGCGTACCAGGCGCCCTGCAAACCCAGAACCAGTTAATCCTTCCTCTCTGAAAATTACAGACTGACTGAGGGTTGGGGCACCAACAAAGCTTTAGCTCTGTCTTCCTGTAGCTGTAGGAAGGGAAAGAAATGGGTTACCTTTTAATCTGTTCTGGTACTGCAAAAGTTATGCCCACGTAAGCAGCATGTAGTCATGGTGTGGTGTCATTTCAGGATCCCCAAACACGTAAGCCCATCTTAATAGATGGGAATGAAACGGTAGCGCTGCCTAAAAGCTTTCTGGACGCGTCCAAGGTACCCACAACATTTTTGCCCTTACACTGCTCAGTGCTTTCAAAGCACTGTCAACGTTGGCTTTCAGATATGTAGGTGTTATGTTGGCCACGGCCTCCTACAGATGCATTCTTTCATTATGAAGTTTGGAATCTTCTATGCAGTAAAGCAAATGTTAGGACTGGATGGCAGTGAGAAAAGTAACTTTTTAGAAAACAAGTGACATTGCTCTTTGCCTTGGCACTTGAGAAGTGCCTGTGTTGCTACCTTGTCTGCCTGCTTACATGCAGTGATGTACAGATAGGTGGAAAAAGAGATCCTCCCAATGAAAGAATGACTCACAAAGAGCCTGATGATAACATTTTCTGTCTGTTTAAGCATAGGTCACCCTGCTTGGTAGGCATTCGGAATCGAATGGCCAACGTTGCATAAAGACCTCAACGTTTAGAAGGTGCATCCACCTCTGACCTTCAGCATTGTTGACAGGACTAACATAGGGAGTGTTGGAACCAGGCTGTGTGACGAACAATTACTATAAAGTAGTGCTTTTTTATGGTGCTTCACGTGTTCTAGTGCTTGAGGAGGTGATTCATAATTTAATTCTGGCTGTATCTCATCTTGCCTTGTGAAAACAGTGATGCATTTGTCATCTCTCCTATTACTGGTTAATGATGTTCTGCCCTCAGAGGTTTGGGGTTTTTTTTCGAAGGGGCTGCTTCCTAACATTTTAGTCTCATGGGTATTGCTTCTTCGGATGGATTTCCCAAAAATAATGTTTCAAGATGTATTTTGTTGTTTGACTGAGAGGATTTTTCTGCAGCAGAAATGGATGATGTTTTTGTAACTCTCTTGGAATCTTTATTTGGCTTTTTTATACTTTGTTTGTCTTCATTTTTTTGGGAAGTCGAGGCCGAGAGAGGGTAGAAATTGTCCTGCACATTTTCTTCTCAAAATAGTGTTTCTAGTTTCAGGAGCGATGCCTTTTTTTTTCTACTCTCTTCTTGTAACTATGTGTCCAGTTTAAAAGGACAGAAAAAGAAATCAGATACAAAGCAATCCCAGTAGCTTGCTTTCTTTTTTATCTACTGGTATACACGTTCCCTGGAGCAGAGTTTGGTGTTTAACCCAAATTTTCTGGTTTTCCAGCACCCTCTGGCTGACTCCTCTGGGTGCGGCTTCACAGCTCTCCGCTGACGTTCAGAGGGTGGTTTGCAGCGGTGAATTGGCATTAGGCTAACCAAGGAACTTATCATTCACGACTCCAAACTGCTTTGGGGTTTCTTTGATTCTTTTTCTCTCTCTCATTCATTTGTGGTTCCCATGGATTTCGGTGTGACTGATAACATTAATACTCCAGGAAGCCCCAGGAAGTATTGTGCGCTAGCTTGCATTAAAAAAATTATACCAATGGAATGTGTTGATTCCTAAAAGCATGTGTGTGTGTGTGTGTGTCTGCATATGAAATATCACTCAATGTTTTATTTCTTTAATGACTGGTGATGCAGTACTGTCTGTGTTTGCAGTGGATTAATCCAGGTTACTGATCTGGAAGTCTGATGTCTACAGATGAGGGCAGCTCTGCCAACTGAATTCTCGTGGTCTGGAGTCCTTGGGGTCTTGCAGCTCTTGTGCTGTTTATTCCTCTTGTTCAGCTCTTGGGTAATTGTCGCAGCCCCAGTGATGAGAAGGAAACACCCTGGAGAGAAGAGATACAACCAGAGATTCACACTTGGGAAGACAATCTGAAACACACCCCAGAGAGCTTTTGGCACGTATTCTGTCAAAGCCAACACTGATGATGATCTTTTTCTTCTCCCAAGACACATCCTGGGCAGTTTGCTTCAGCACAGCCATAATTTCATATTTTTGTTTAAAAAATTCCAAACAAACACTAGTTTCCTTTCTCACAGAACTCCTGAGGGGAAACAAGAGACAGTCTTATTTTGGTAGCTGCCGTTCTCTGGTCCCTCACTGCAAGCCACTCTCAGATGTCTCCAGCTGGTGTCTCTGGGCAGCTCTCAGTTTGAGTAGCAGCAGTGCTGGCCACCTTTCTCTGCTCTATAGCCCCTCTGGGTTAAGAGTGGCCATAGGAAGGGGACAAGCTGTACCTGGCTGTAGGGCAGCTCCCAGCTGGAGGAAGCCCAGGAAGCCACGGGGACTGGTGGCCCACTTTGCCCCGTGCTGCTTGCCGGGCGCTGCCTGGAGATGTGACGGCACCTCCCTGGGCACCACAGAGGCCTTGGCAGTCTCCAGTTCATAGTCTGTCTCGCTGCCCCGTCGTTCTGGATCATTCCTGTTCTCAAAGTGTCACGAACCAACGTTACTTCCACGATTGCTGACTAAGAGAGTCTGCTTTTTCCTGGCCCTTCTGTTTGCTCTTTTTTCATGGTGTATTTAGATTCATAACTGCGTCCCCATGCAGACAGAGGGAAAGCTGTACGAGAGGAACTGCCGCTGTCAAACCTGGCTCAGTTTTGTTGGTATAGCTGCATGTGTACCAGGGGTTTTGCTGACACAGTTCTGTCAGCTGGTGGGTATGCATTTTTTCACGCTCCTTACAGATACAATCGCTCCGTCTAAGTTTTCCCTGTGACCTGGGGGTGAGGAGCAGGGAGGTGGGCACGGGGCCGCGAGAGGAGGAGGATGGCGAAGCTTTGCCTGGCAGCTGGGCAGGAGTGTTGCCCAAGCTCCCTCTCCATCATCCTCTCGTGTTGTCCACCCCTGCTCGATGTGCCTGCCTGCCGGATGCGATGTTGGTAGTAGCAAACAGAATATTCCTTGCTCTGAATTAGTCTGGCCCAGTGATCCTTTTGAAAGCAGAAAATTTTGCGCTGATCAAAAAACCAACCAACCCACAGGCTGTTCTGTGATTAACTTTTGTATCTCTGCTGTTTCTCTTTGTGAGCTTCAAATGGGAAGTAAAACTGTACCGAAAGAAAGGCAGGATTTTCAAAGAGGTTTGTCCTTCTGATTGTTTTCATTGACAATATTTTCATAATGATTTACTGACTTTAAAACACAGGTGCCTTTCCTTAAGAGGCATGCTTGCTTGCTGGCTGATGTTATCTTTATGGTATCCTTTTTTCCTTTGCTCTTGTGATCCTAACCTAGGAAAACATCAGCATAAACTTTCTACTGTTGTTTATGTTGTGTTTCTAATCTACAACAGAGCTGAAAAATGTTCTTTCTCGTAACTAGTCTAAGCAAGAGTCAGGTTTGAATGTGTCATTTATGTACCAACATTAACCCCTAACGACTGTGGCTTAATCATCTGCAGTTAGCTTTGAAGATGTAGACTATATGGAAACTTGGGACCTTGGAGTAGGGGTTTTAGCATCCCTATTAGAAATAATTTCTAAGTACTTGCTGTAACCTGCACAGGATAATAAATGGGCTAGAGATGGTTTTTTTTCAAAACCATTGGACTTAAAAGTTTAGAGTTACAATTTCCAGTGATATGGGTACACCACCATTGCTTAACAACCAGAAAATGTATTTATTTTACAACTCATAAATGCGTTGGTATTTCTGAGCAGTATTTGTGCTGAGTAGCTTAAGTGTATGCTACGTACAGATTCCTGGAGATGTGTGTTGTCCCTCAGTTGAAATACTTGTGCCTGTGCTTTTCATCCGGGGGTTTTGGTGATGCTCCCAGGACAGGGTTTCCTGTGCAGGTGGCAGAGCAGCGTGGACCCTGTCATTGCCAGCGGTCTGGTCTCTGTTCCCTGAAATCTGGGTTGCAGGGGCGGCCATATGGCAAAGGTGGTGCAGTCTGCCTGGGGCTGTGGCAGGGGCAGGTTTGAGCCTCCATCTCTGGGACTACGCCCGTGGACCCTTGGGCAGCATCCCACGCTTCACCCGTTCCAACGCTCTCTGTTTGCATGAATGGAGACATATGCAAGCTGCTGGCTTATCTCGTGCTTGATCTCATTTTACTTGTGTCTTGATGTATTCCCACAGTACCACGGGAAAGCTCAGACCAGTAATATCAAGAAATAAACCGGACTATTTTTAAAGCTTTCCACTTTAAAATGTGTGGAATGCGACTTACTCTGCATGGCAGATAAAATCCTACAGATGGGTCATTTTCTTCTATGCTTCCTGTGAACGTATCTAAAATATTCACTGCAAAGTGTTAGTGAACTTGTGCACGTGCTTCCAGCTGTATTTTATTGTGGGACGATTCCAGATGTAGCAGGCTAAATTGGCACAGCAGCACTTGTTGGAAGGCTTGTGTTTGAAATGTCTCGGATGACTTCGGCAAAACAAGCTGATAGCGCTCACGGTAACCTTGTAAGTTCATAAGCACAGAGTGTCTCAGTAGGAGCTGTTTGGAATTCCATACTTGGCCTGAAAAGTTATTTTGCAGGAGTTCTGGGGCAGTCAGCTTTTATAAAAATACAGAAAAGTAATCTGGCTGTTTATGGAGAGAGGCCGTTGGCGAGGCTTTGTTCAGGAGCGGTTTCTGGTCACTGATGGTTCCGTTAGGACTCTGCATCTTCAGAAATGTCTTTTGTATTTGTCACCGATAGAAAACAAGTACTTTAGGCAAATGTACTTTCGTGTGTTTTAACTAGCTTTATAAGCAAAGCAAGGGAAAGCTTCAGCAGTTACCAGAATCACATTTTGAAATATTTTTTTTTTTCCTTTTATGTCAGTTCTAGGAAAACATGCAAAGAAACCAAACCACCCAAAAGCGATGTTTCCTCCAGATAGAAGTATTTATATTGAAAATGGTCACTGTGAAAACAAAGTGCCTCATGTGAACAGAAACTAAGTTGAAAAAACTAGAATGTCCTGTAACACAGCCAGTCTCACTTGCAAATTCCTCTTGTTGTAACGATATCGAGATTTTAGACAGTTTTATGTCGGGGAAGAGACAGCAGAAATATTGTGGTTTTTACTGGTGATGAGGAAGGGACAAAGTAAATGATTTCTGCAGATGATGCAGAATCTAGTATTTTGTTTCTCTTGATATTTCTAACCTGAAGCAACCAATAAAAGTATTGTATCCTTCAAACCAAACTGAAATCTTAATAAAAGAACTTAGTCTCAGTAAACATGACAGAATTAGGGCTGTATGGAAAATGGAATCGAGATTAGTGGTCTTGAAATGCGAGGAATTTAATTCTTTTCCAATCTCCCTGAAGAACTTGCTCTCAAATATTAGAAACAAAGCATTAAGGCTCTAAGAAGGGACTTATGTGTTGCAGTTTTGCATGAAAATTAAGGTTGTTCTCTCTCCAGTAGGACAACTAAACCAAAAAAGGTTTTTAATTTTTGAGTATTCTACCTGCTGACAAGCAATTCATGGGGTACTACTGTCAAAAATGTAAGTTCCTTTCATTTAATGATTCCTGTATATCAACTCTATCGCTCACTCTCTTGCGTTGAAAGGCTTCATGTGCAGACGTGAACCAGCTCCATACACCCGTGTAACTAGTGGTAATTAGTGGAATTACCCTGACAGCAGAGGCATTTTTTCATTCTTCTCAAAGTCATCTGCAGCGAGAGAGCTTGTTTCCCTGACAGGAAATACCAGCCAAGACTGGAGGCCTTTGCTTTCATGTGTATACCTCTGTACGTGCACCATTGCTTTAATTTCTGCTTTCTCTCTGTCCCTTTTGCACTGCTTGCCTTTAAGTTGTAATCAGATCTTCACTTTCTCCTTGGTTAGCCACCAGGCATGAACAGCACTTCTCAGCTTCTCTTATCTGACATTCCTGTTTGCCCCAGACTGCAGACAGAAAGGAGGCTGGGCTAACTTGTTGCAGTAGAAGGGATCATCAAAATCCAAGCCTTCTTCCCAGTGTTTGCACTTTGTGCCTGGGAGCACTCTAGAAACTCCTGCAGTACCATGGGAAGCTGTGTGGAAGCCCCAGTTCTTGTATGTCCTTAATGCATCATGCATGGGACCTACGATGACAGTTCTTGTGAGCTGTGAATCTAACCCGTGCCTGCTTCCATTCTGACAGAAAAGAACTACTTGTCCAGACTGTTTCCTGCTCTCTAATTCTCTTCCTTACTGCAGCCCAATTTTTTTATTGGTCTTCGTAGCACTTCAGTTAAGTTTCAAATAAACTTCATTATATTTTTTGGATTGTGCTTCCAGAGGAAATTCAATGGTCGCTTTGAAAAGCATAGCTTGCAGTTTCAACATCAGTACTCGCCTTGATGAGACTTTGGGATCTGTATTTCATCCCTAGAGTGATCTATAGGATGAAGGAAGAAAAAGGGTAAATGATAATAGTCTAAGAACATCAGTATTTTCCCAAACACTGGTTTGGTAGGGCTTTTTTTCCACTCCAGGTAAGCAGTTTATGCATTGTCTCTTAAGTCTTTAACGTAGTTACAGAACAGGAAGCTAATTACAGTTAAGAATTCCTTTGCTCAACATCTTGCGTTGTTTCTAGTGAGTTATGTGCAATCCTGCAGTGAAATATTGGTGACCCTCAGAAAAAACCACATACTTTTCCATGAGCTGCATATACTTGGAGCACCATCTTACTGTCTGTCATCTGTCAACACAGTGTTCATGGCAAAAGAAAAAAAAAAGGGGGGGGGAGGAAAAATTCATCTTCCCAACAAGCCAGAAACCCCAGTAACCAGAGTCTCCTGTCTTCTCCTGCCTCTCTGACCACAAGATGTGGCTTTCTTGGAGAACACGACCTCTGACACAGCAAGGAGAAATGCTTCAGTGGTGAGCAAATGTCTCTGCTGAGATGCCACTCCACAGACTTTCAGTGTGGACAGGATGGAAGTGTTTTGGAAGGTCATGAGGAGGTTTTGTGCCCAGACAGAATAGCCTCAGTCCTGTCTTGGTGTTGGAGGAAGGAAGTTTTAAGGCTGGGGAAGGTGTTCTGACTGTCCTTCCCAGCTCCTCTCCTCCCCGGTGGAAAGGCAGAGGAAGCCCAGGCTTGCTGCACGTGTGTGTGTGTGCAACACCAACTGCCACTGGTTTGCATCATGCTAAAAATGCTTCTTCCCCTGCCCTTTGCCTGCAGTGGCTCCTGGTGACCATCTCTTCTGTCTTCTCCTCACCATTAGCAGGCCTGGCACATGCTGCCTTTTTCTTTGGTTGGTTCAGCTATGGCTTTACACTTTCAGCTTTTCTCTTCCCCCGCTTCCTTCCTGGCTGGAGACAGCTGAGGCTATAAACGGCTCCTCTCTGTGAGCAGAAAAGGTATTGAAGAGCTTGTGATCAGACTCACTGAGTGCGCCGGAGTTAACTTTGAAAGGTATTTGTGTTCCATGAGCATGATAACAGTCTTGTGGTGAGCTAATGAAAACACTGGGGAGGAAGTGTTGTTCGGTAGCTATTAAGTCAGTCAAAGTCTTTTGTGGTACTGAGGCAGTAGCGATGTGAGTTTATAGTGATTAAGAAAACCTCATCGGGCTGCCGGCTCCCTTAGCTGAAGTGTCCATAGCTGAACGTTTCACTGACACTTCTGCACTCCCCAAGGCATCATTCATGATTACTTTCAGAGGGGAGAAAAGTCCATTGGCTTTTCTAGAATAAAACCCATCTCAAGCAGGTATGGAAGTCGGGTCAAGTGTTTATCCTTAAATTTAATTCTCGTTTTCACTGTCTCTCGAATCCTCAGGTGCCTGTATATCGAGCTGTTGCCTCTCTGCATGGCAGTGCCCTGCCTTTCCCCTTCCCCTAGGAACTCCTGGATCTATTGGCCAGTTCTGGGCTGACCCCAAAAGTGCTGTGTAGCTCTGTGTTCCCAAAGCTGGGGCTGGCCCCCTCTCACCCATGCGAGGTGGTGCGGGTGGCCGGGCTCCCCCCCGCCAGCATGCAGTCATTGGAGGGCTTTGCTTGGACCTGAACGTGGAGGGGTGCTGGATGTCCTGTACTCCTTTTGAGTCAGTGAGAGTTCAAGGCACTCAGTTTCTTGAAAAATTAGACCTTCTGGAAGTTAGGGCATGTAAAATGTTTGTGCTTTTACCTCACAAAGCCACAAAGTTCTTCAGAAAAGGGCATGGAGAGTACTATAAATGAAGTATTCAGAAGGGAAAACAAAAATTTCCTGACTTATTCTTGGCACCAAATATTTAATCATGACATTTGGTCTAAGAAAATGTACAGGCTCTCAACATTGCCAATTTATTTTACCCACAAACCAACAACAGTCTGATGATGTGCACATAAAGATTATTTATTTTGAGTGCAGCCAGGGAATGTGAGTATTCCAAATGCTTCCTTATATCTCCCCATGGGACCTCTTTTAAGTTGCATAATATCTTTCTGTACTAGAGGATAGTAAGATAGACATGGTAGGTCTCTACTTAAATACACTGGTTATGCTTTCCCTTTTCTTTAAAGGAAATGCAAGCAAAGAATGGATACTTTGTGAAGAGTTAAATTAAAAAGTGTAACTTCAAAGGCCTTTCTAACAATTTATTCTAAAACTATTAGCTCACAGATGATGTTCCAAGCAAAATAACTAATTATGTGGGAGGGTAGGCAAGCACTGATTTAGGTTTTGCTTTCTTGGACTGGTAGATAATTCTTTAATAGCAAGAAAAAGAATACATGACTTAAATCTCTGGATTTGAGTCCAGGTAGACCCTCTCCTGAGGACAAGTTTATATATAACCCGTAACAATTTTCTTGGAAAATGTGAAGGCCACTTGAATCATTTTTTGGGGACCTTGGCTGACTCTAAGACAATCCCTGTTAGAGAGTGAGAGCAATGTTAAAGGAGGACAAGGGAGTGCCTCAATAAAAGTATTTTAGTTCTTTCAAACTCAGGTTAATTTAGAATAACAACGCTCTTACGGAACATAAGGGTATTCAGCTGGGATATCAGGCACAGTTTGACAGTGACCATGTTGTTAGCAAAAGTCAGTGGGCCAAACATTATATCATCAGCCCATGACAAGGTGAGACTCCAAACACATAACTTTATTATTTAACATGTGAAGACATGGAGAGAAAATTCCTTTCTATGCACTAAAGCCCTGGAACCCTTTCTCGTTTTGGCAAGAAAGTTAGAAAAAGGGGAGCTCTCTGGAGTTTCGTGTTTTCTGTTTCTTCAGTTCTGGTGTAAGTTGTGATAATGCTTCAACTTAGCCTGCTTGGTGCGTTTGCTCGTGGCAAGTGGTTGTGCCAGTTCTAAATTGCTCTGGCTAAGCTGTGCTCTTAGCCCTAGCTTGTGCAACGGGACAAAATTCCCCTCAAATATAATTGAATTTTGGCTGCGGGTTTCTAAGAGCAAAATTTTGCCAGGGATGTCCTTGCTGTGACATCAGTTCTGCTAGGGAATTGGTGTTTGGCATTTGTGTTTTCTTCATCGGTTATCTAGCACTTCTCACAGAACAAAAATTAAAGAAATCCTCAGGCTTTCAGTCAAGGTAGTTTGGTTTGGTTTTTTTTTGAAGCAGTAGACTTGAGTTTGTAGGGTGTGTGAAGTGAAGTACGTGTCCTTGCAGCACGTAACATTTCTTTGTTATGCTTATTTTAGATGCCAGCACTAATTTTTTTGTACCTGATTGCCTAGTTGCCATATGCTGTGTCTTTATGTTTCTATTGGATATGTGGTTTGTGTGTTTTAATGTCTTTAGGCAGAACCTGCTTTAACATGACCTGTGTTTTGTCTTTTCTAGGAATAACATGCTTAGAAGTGCTTGGTGGTGTTGATCACCTGTACCCCAGCACAGGAGCTCCAGCTTAGTCCTTTTCAAACACTTCACTTGGAACATGGGGGAAAATGATGATGAAAAATACAGTCAAGCTGGCCAGATATTTGAAAACTTTGTACAAGCGTCAACGTGCAAAGGTACCATTCAGGCCTTTAATATTCTGACTCGCCAACTTGAATTAGATCCTTTGGACAATAGAAACTTTTACACTAAACTGAAGTCAAGAGTGACCACATGGAAGGCCAAAGCTTTGTGGAACAAGCTTGATAAAAGAGCAAGTCACAAAGAGTATAAACGTGGAAAATCTTGTATGAACACTAAGGTAAGAGGACGTCAGTTTTGAATTCCATACCTTAGAACCTTTTCAACTTGTTTTTCTTCAGAAGCAAGGTTTCTACCGCCAGATGCAATGTGTCCTTCCCTTTATCTTTTGAAACTATGGCTGATATCAGCTGATTATGACAAATTTTCAGGTATTTCTGTTCTGTGAGTTTTGTGGAAACATGGCATGTAAGAGGGATCCTAAAAACACCCTACTTTACAATCTGCCTCAGTCACGGCAAAAAAGTTTTCTCCGCTCTTCAGGCAACAACATCACTCAGGCGTAAGATGTAAACTCATGAGGCAGTAGGCTTCATTCTCTCTAGGCTCACAAGAACTGGGTTTTGCAAGGTGCAAATCATAACATATTCAAAAGGCTCCTCAATTGCTGTTTGGCTCATGCTGTGAGAGCCCAGGGCTGGCCAAATGTGTTTCACCGGCAGTTCTGCTAAACGGTAAATTTTCTCTGGTAAATCCTGCTTGGAGGTCTGGGGATCTGTCTTTGTCACCTAGCACTGGCTTTAGTTGCTAAACAACAGCAAAAGAAAATCCTGTACTCTTTATGCATCAATTCATTATTGGTACTTTCCTGTAACTGCTTTTCCACAAGCACAATGCGGATAATTGCTGTGTGGTAGTTACTGAAGGAACTGGTCTGCTTGCTTGTGGTGAGGACAAGAAATGGTCTTCCCTTTGACAGAGCATGCAGTACTGTATTTTGATAGAAAGAACCACAGAACATTGGTACAAATCTTGTTGACAGAGCTGTACAAAATACTCCAGTTCATGCCACTTGTCTCATCGAGCTATCACAGAAGATTTTGAATAGCTTTGTCTCAGAGCAGTTCACTTACTGCCAAGTGACAGCTAAGAGTTGCCCCAAGAAGGGTAAGTTTTAAGAAGCTACCTGACTGTAGAGAGGTGGAAGAGAGAGAAAGGGCACGCTGGGAGCTAACTAGACACCAAGCTGTGGAGCAATTTTTAATTAAATCTATCACAGAAGTGTTAATTTATGGACTCAGTAGACAGGAAGTGTTGAAAGTCTCTTTCTTCTTGTTTACATCATCGCACCGAAACTTCTCAAAGGAGCAGGGAGAAGGACATCATGGCTACCTTCAATACATATAGAGCCCTCTGGTTTCATTTAGTAATTTTTGATAAGCTCTCAATGATTATTAACTTTTTCTGAGGTAATAAATGTTCTTACTACAGTTTTGAAGAGTATCATTACAGGTATTTGCAGTTTTCCTGACAGCCTCTGTTTTTCTCCTTTACTTTTTCCCTTCATTTCCCATTTTGACCTGTGCTTCCTTCCTCCCTTTTGTTCTTTTGAAAAGGCCTTGAACATATGTCATTGAGCATCTCTGTGATGAAAACACAGGAAGGGGAAGGAATGAGAAAGTGGCTGATGATTAACAAATTATAGGAGGTGTTCCACATGTGCTTCATCTCCATCTACAGCCCCAGGTCCACGTCTCCATGGTTACTTTGAGGAAGTATTTGCAACACAGAAAAACAGTTTTGAGACCCGTGCGAAACAGAAAAAAAAATTAAGTTCTTCCCTCTCAAGTGTGACATTACAAAGCCAGGGCCTGTTTCTGCAAAGTTCTTGAACAAAGTGATTAATTTTTACGTAACGATGAGAACGCTCATGGAAATTGGTTAGTACATAAAATACACCCTGTGTAATGCTTTAGAAAGCTGCCAAGCAGGAGGCTAATCAACACCTTCTGCAGCATTGAAAGTATGAAATTGCTGCTCTTTGAGAGCAAAGCTTTATTTTTAGTTGCGTGGTGTAAGTATTCGCAGAATTTAATGGACGTATCTATGATGCACATATGATCAAATTGCAGATGGCTATAGAATGGCTGTGTGTGTGCATGGACAGTCTGTGAAATACTTGGAGGTGTTCGTTACGAACCTGGACCGTGCCCAGACCTGCACTTCACTGTGTGATCGCTGCTTTCCCCAGAGAAATACCAATCTTCAGCTTGCTGGGAGGAAGGCAGCAGCCTGCGGGCTCCGTGGGGCTATCTACCAAACATTCCTCACCACTGAGTCACAGTCTGCTGGGAAAGCCTATCTGGGCAACGTGAATGAGAGGAGACACGTTGCAAGAAGACTGCAGACTCCCTGATCATTTCGGTGCTGTCCTCTGACAGCCCCACTTACAGATAAGGAATTCTCAACCCCCCCAAAATGCCAGCGCGGAGAGATCAGCCTGTAACATCCATACCACGGTTTTCCCTTGGTGCAAGTGGTGATTTTCAGTTCCTGTCTTTCTGGCATGTTCTGCCAGCTCCCATTTTTAGTAGTGAAACAGGCCCAGGGGAGTCAGCAGGCTAAATCCTGCCAGCAGCATCCAGTGCTCACCTCTGGAGTTGCCTGGGGACCGCTTTAAGTAGATCAGCCCAGCATAAAAATCTTACTTGTTAAAGCAGGATCACAAAATGAACTGAGTGGGGTTTTGCAGTTGTAGTTCTGCAAACAGAGCTGAGGTTGCTATTGGACATAATTAAAAAAAACAAACCCAAAACAAACAAACAAAAAGACTTGAAGGCTTTGTGTGTGGTGGTGGCCATGAGCTCTGCAGCTCAGTTCTTCTCAGATACAGCTCTGTAACCTGTCTGCCTCCTTGCCATCTTCCCAATCTTTTGAGGAGAATTGGGATCTAAAGTATTCACGGTCTTTTCTTTTTAACACCGCATTTCAGAGCTGAATGCTGTTGATTTTTGGGACTTATAAACTCTTCAGCTGCACTTAAATTACTCGTTACAATATACACAAGTTTTATGCATGCAGAACTTTCCAGTCCAACTAAATAACAATAATCCTCTGTCTTAACTGCTCTTGAAGAACATTGTAGATCCTTTGAAAGCCATATTTGGCAATGATACGATTTTAAGCTGGGTGAATAAAACCAGTTGAACAATTTTCAAGAAGTTCAAACCCTCTGCCATTTCAGAATTGCCCTACTGTGGACATTGCTTTCCCTTCTGGTCTTTTTAAAAGAAAGAAAAGAACCTCAAAAGAAACCTGAAGTGCACAAAATTGGGGCAGAAGCAAGTTTATTTTGAAACTGGAGGAGTCCACCTGTATGGACGTTAAATCCATATGAAGCATGAACTTCTTTCCATCACAAACATGTACGATGGGGATGAATACTGCTCAGAATTGCTGTTTCTGGAGCTGGCATTGACACCAGTATTAGTGAGAAACAGAAGTCTGTCCTAAGTAGGCAAAACTCCAGAAATCATACTGTGTTTTTGTGCAAGTATTTCTAGAAGAGCAGCACACATTTATTAGCCTGGTCAAAGTTTCTCTCATATTTTCATCTTCTGCTAATCAATGCCAGATAGTGTGCTTGGAATCCGTAGTGATTATGTGTTTCTTCATGGAATGAATATAGCTAGGAAAGGCAAAGTAAAGCCCCATGATGCTAGCTAGGCAGTTGAAGACTATTAGAGGTTTAATACAGGTTGTTCACCACGTTAGCAGTCTGTCTAAATTTCTGAACATGCAAAAACATAATACAATGATAAACAAGAATTCATCCAGCTAGTTGCAGAGTGTGTTCAGTAGCCTCTTAAAGATATATGTGTTCTCTAAACATTTGGAGAATCTACTCCATCTCTCTGTATAGTAGATTCTTTATTTGCACTTGGTTTACTGGCAGTTTACTCATGTAAATGATACAAACATCTGCATGCACATATAAACGAGGCTCCCACTGATGTTGCACATATATATGTATATATATCAAGGGCAGGACCTAGCTCATGCTGTGCACCTGAATTTCTGGCTCTCTCATGACTGTAGATTGATGCTTGAGGATAACAGAGATCATTGCCCATGAAAACATCCCAGGCTTACTCTGAAGGGAGGTGTTAATTCTCTAAAGCATGCAAATGTGGTGGTGTCTCCCCCCCCCCAGCTGTGTATGCTGTTTCTTCAAAACACAATCTTACACTTGAGGAGAGTTAAAGAAACTTTGCTTGAAGTGCTGATGTCTTGGTAGGCTGTAGCACTTCTCTCTGGAGGTACCAAGATTTGGCTGATGGTGTTGCACGTTGGAGAGAGGGCAGTGGCAAATTCCTGCGTGCAGCTTTGGTCTTCGGAGCATTGTCTCTGTTGTAGACCCCACCTTGGGCATGGCTCCCTGGCAGAGCACTTGTACAGTTTCAGTTGTGCTTTTCAGGCCTAACTGGACAACAGTAGCATAAAGGAAGTAAATAAAAGTGGGCTAAGATGTTCTAAGTAGTATTTGTAAATATATGATGATCTCCAGAGGTCCCTTCCAACCCCTACCATTCTCTGAGTCTATATGTGCACTTGTATGTGTATCTGTATATGGGATCATATAAATTCCTGAAAAAAAACCAAAATTTAATGATCTTGGACTCGGTCTCTGTTTGCTTCTGTGGTTTTCTTTGTTCCTGGACTTGGCCTCTCAAAGCTTGTTCTGTAAGAGATTAGGTTCTCTTCCAAAAACTCCTGTTGGAAAACTTACTGGAAGAGAATGACTCTAAAATTATTTATGACCGTGTTTCCAGGGCTTATGTAATAACACAGTGGCTCTTTTTGGTAGCATTATGTGCTGTCGGTCTTACCCAGACTCAGTGGCATTGGTGTCCCTGCTGCGGGGAGGGCTCCTCAGCGGGGGTGATGCTTCAGCAGAGGCAGCACTACAGGAAGCGGGGGGCTTGGTGGGAGCCAGAGGTGGAGGGGAGTTGGGGGCCAGGGTGTGAGTCAGCTGAAGAGAAGCCCCGGGTCAGAAACGGGGCTGGAGGTTTTGTGACTGACTCAGCCTCCTCTCCCTGCTCTAACCACACTCATGTACCCAGGAATGCTACAACGGGACTGTCTTTATCTGCCAGACCCCTTCTGCTCCTTTCCACGTTGTCTCCATTTCCAAAGGCTGTCAAATAAATGCTTTGGGAGTTCAGAAAACCTTCTTGCCCTGGTGCTCTCCTCCCCCCAGAGTTGAGAAAGGGAGAGATACTCCGGGGCTGTGCCGGGTGCTGCCGTGTTACGTAGCCGTAGGGTAATCAGCAGGATGAGGAGCTGATATCAGGTCTCTCTCCTTGTTATTAGGTAGAAATTGGCTTCCTACCAGTCTTCAGTTGTTTACAAACATCCCAATCTGCAGTCTTGCTCCTCGTGGTAGAGCAGGCAGGTTGGCTTCCAGATGTCTTCCTCTCCCCTGTCTCCGCCTTCCTCTGTAACTCTAAACAAATACTTGTCTCTCAATTAAGCAAATCATCCAGCGTGTATAAACCTGCTGGTAGTGTGGCTGAATTTCCTCCTCAAGTGTTGGCATTTGTTGATCCTTCAGAGGCAGCTTGGCTTTTTGGCCAGGTTTGGCATTTGTTGATCCTTCAGAGGCAGCTTGGCTTTTCGGCCAGGTTTCTCCTGTTCTCTATGTACTGGGTAGAGAAGCAAGTGAGTTTGTGTGTTCAAGTGTCAGGATTGTTTGTGTCCCTTGTATTTTTTGGGAAAAGAGCTGTTGAATTGTAAGATGAAAGAAGAGAATGCTCTAACTCAGAAATACCTCTGTTGTAATGAAACCTTTAACCTGTTTGTTCTGTAAAGAGTGAATATCCAGATGGCACATCCCTTTTGCTGGACGTGCTAATCTTTTCAAAATAATAATTGAAATGGGGAGATTTCCAAACCTGATAATCAGGGTTTATAATAAACACACCAAACTTATCTCAGATGTATTAGATAGCATTGCTAATTCTTGTTGTAACAAAAAATGCATTCCTGTGAAGGTCATAAAACTAGAAGTTGACTACCATATTTATAGGAAGCGTAGTGAATGAAAGGCTGTGATTTTCCCCAAAAGACATGTGGCTGCCTTTTTCTTTAATTTTCTGTTCTTTAAAATCCAAATGCCCAGTGCTTGGGTAGCAGAATCCAGAACCTGTTGAGGTGCTGGGGGTATTAAGGACCGTGTATCCTGCTGACTTTTTGAAGTGGTCCCCAGGTATGTTTGGGACACTTGAAAGAGGAGCTGTTGATTTTGGTATCTGTGCTTTGCTTTTGCCTTTTAGGGCACCTAAACCTTGCAGTGGTTTTCCATTGTGAAGTGATTTTTAAGAGTAACTTTCACAGAGTTATTTCAAAGTAGTAGAAGATATGGGACTCATGGGAATGAGTGGTAAGGAAGATATGTTTGAGGCAAGGGGAGCAGCAGTGAATCACCTCAGAACATGCACTTCCAGCCACAGTTGCTGAACATTGCCTATGCATTCATTTCTCTAAGAATTTTTAGAGACAGGATGGGGAGAAGCTTGGGTGATGACAGGACACACAGCAGACAGGGTTCTTTGAAAACAAGGCAAGTATTTGACTCTACGCAGTGTTTTAAACTGAGATTGGACCAAATTACGTCAGCAAAGGCAAATGTTTGGCGTGTGACTCGGTAATGAAATCACTTCATTTTTATGATTCTACAGACATTTCCACAAACACACGATTTTTCAGGTTTATCAGTCACGAAAAGCAATGAAGCCTGGCCAGAGCAGCATAATCACACAGCCTAAACAAGACTTCAGGCGTTTGGGAATTGAAAAATTTTTCGCTTGCAAGATAACAGTAGCTTTACATCGGTACTCTAACAGCACTCTGCTGGTTTTCTGTCCCTGTGTTTAATGGCTTTGCAGACAGAAGGGAACTGTCCCACCTGAGCTGATTCCCTAGATATTTTATAAAGATTCCCAGAGGGAGTGACACCCAGTTACTGACAGAAAAAAACCCAAACCCCGCTCCTATTGTCACAAGTGGCTTCATGAAGCTTGAATGAAAGAAAAGGTTAGGACAGGGCGTGTTCCCAGAGCTGTAGCTTGGTGGTGGGTTTGTGCGTGAGCGCGCGGAGCTGTGTCCATCCAGCAGGCAGGGCGAGGGGTGCTGGCCCCAGTGCACAGCCCCTGCCCACGCCTGGCCCGGGTCAAACCTTTCTCCTGGCTTCAGAGACGCCCCGAGGCTGCCAGATGGAGTTGTTAGGGCTTTGTTGTTAGCTGCGTGTCCAGCTTCGCTCTGGTGATGTTTGTGCGCCGGTAAGTGAGGAAATACAGAACTTTTGCTACCAAGAAGTGATTAAACGCTTGGCTGCTAAAACCCAGGTTTCAGACAATAAGGCAATTTCCTGTCTCCTCCAGTTCAGGTCCTTCCAAAGGTTCCCATGTCTGTCCTGAGAACAACGGGGGTTGTGGAGATAGGGTTGCTTGTTCTCTTTCCTCCTTTGGCTCACACACCTCACTGTTGTTTTCTGGCTTAGGCATCTGTGCCTAAATAGCTTTGAATACACTTTGGGTGGGATGTGAAATCTCACAGTTCGAAGAGATGCTGTATAAGAAGTGAAAATGCAAAGTATTTTAGTCAAAGCCTATTTTTCTTGAGCAAACAGAATTTCTAGATGCATTTTTTTTCTTCTAAAAAAGCTGTAACAGTGATGGAGCATTTGGGGTGGGGGGGAAGTTTAACTGGGATCTGTTGCAAAGACAAAATAGAAAATTACCCTTTAATCCCCAGTAGAAAATTACCTTTTAATGCCCTTGAAATGAGGTTAGTTTGCTTTCCTTTCTGTGCCAGAGGGTTTAAAAGTGGATTATTTTGTGTCGGTCAGTTTTCAGAATTGCCAGGTTCCCTAAGAAGAATTCCCCCCCAAATCTGTTGTGTCTGCAAACAGCCAGGTTTCTGCAGACTAACCTAGACACGTGTTTGCCATTTCAGGTCTCTGGCATATTTGTATCTTAACCTCTGTAGTTGATGAAGAGTGCTTATTGAAAGATAATCTGAGTTTATGCCCTTATGTGACATTATCACAGTTTCCCAATTCTTCAGTCTTTTAACCTTTTCCTCGGGTCGGGAATGTTTGGGTGAGTTTAAGCTGTATTTTGAAACAAACCTGGCAGGGGGGGAAGAATTAAGTGTTTCTGCAGGGAAAACACCTTTGCAAGGAGAGCTGTTGTCCTGGCACCTGGTCACGTTTCGCTCCAAACCTTCCAGAACTGTGAGGCTCTGGCAGGTACCCAAACAGGTCTTGCTTTCATTCTGGGCTCTGGGTGATGGCAGAGAGCAGGACCAGCATTGCAGCGTTTGCCTTTGCTTAAAAAGCAAAAAAAGCCCTTGCTTTACCCAGCAAACTTGGGAATATGGTTTACATTAAATGCTGTCACCAGGGCAGCTGAAGAACTCTGCTTCCAGGGGTGCTGGCAGTCGTTCGCTGCCCGACTGGGGAAGCGCGTTCAGTGGGGTTTCAGCGATTCCCGTGGTAGGCTGGTACTTGTCGTGCTCATTAAAAACCTGGCTGGTGGATTGAGGAGATGTGAATGTAGCCAAACTGGAATGAGCTGCAAGTGCGTTGAGGAGCCCGATTGCGATTTAAAAAAAATCTAGAAAAGTTGAAGAAATGGTCTGAGATCAAGAGGACAAAATTCCTAAAAGCTGCTGGAAAAGGATGGAGAAAAGGATCAGAGAAAGTTGGGAATGTACTGCAGAAATGCTAGTGGAACAAACAGCGAGCCTGGGTCCGATCCTTGGGGGGTGTGGCTGTCAGGAACCAGGGGGTTTCCTTTCTATCCAGTCAGTGCAGGTGAAATCCCAGCTAAAATATTTCGCCCAGTTTGAAGCAAGGGAGCAAGGCAAGAGGCAGATAAACGAGAGCGAGTTCGGAGCAGCACAGAATGGTGCTGCCTGCACGGCCTGTAGGAGAGGCTTAAATCCCTTCACCTCGTCTGTGTTGGATTCCACCCAAAGAGGAACACTCCCCAGTTACCTGGAGAACACCCAGAACTGGTTGCATTTCACCGTCTCTCTCTCAGAGCCTGGCTAGCGCCGCTAGGTCAAATTCCGATTAGGTTTTCCGAGTTTGCATTTTGCCTTGGACGTTTGCTGCTCCCATTTCAGCCCAGCGGAACGGTTTGTGGTTCCCAAGGCTGTACCTGTTTCTGCTGAAGGAACCAACCAAGAGACGCTGCCTTGCTTGTCTTGCTTCACCCTGGGTTTGCTCATTTGACTGAGGTGCTAGCTTAGAAGGGACCGTGTGGTTATGCCACTCTGTGCTGTGTTGCTTACTCCCACCGCCCTTTGAATGAGTTACTAGAGGAGCTTTCAAAGGCCCTGTGCTCCTCACTGTGACTGGTGTCCACTCCCCATCCTGCCTCTACTCTGCACCATCCTCGCTGGGTGTAAAATTCAGATAAAACCCCTGCCCCCGGGTAAATTGCAGCTGCGATTAGAGAACATTGCAAGAGCTGGTAGTGAGCTTCCTGCCAAGGACTACACACCCCGATTGCTAATAACAACTTGTGCTGATCAGCAAGTGCTGAGTGGAAGGCAAAGGCATTCCTCTCAGGGTTTTTTGTTGTTTTCTTACTCCTTTTTCTCTTACTGGTTTGTTTTTTAACAAGGTAGGCAACGATTGCATATGGCAGGAAGGTTTTCTTGTGGGGCTGCAAGGGCTGGGCCAGCTTGCTTGGCTGCTGCCTGGCTGTAGGCATCTGGGGTAGGAAGTTCACTGCCTGTCAGCCCAGATACAGCCCTGATAGTGGCAGAACAAGCGGAGCTGGTGTTGTTGAGGCAGGTGCCTCCATCTGAATTTCACCCTGGTTGGAATGGGAAAACAGAGTCGTTAAATATGTGGCCGTGTAAATAAACACAGATCTTCCGTGTATGTTTATCTCCTTTCCATTGTGCTGGATGTTGGTGTAAAAGAGATTATTGCACCTTGTGATGTGCAATTTGCTGCCAAAATTGATGTCTTCAAAGAGTTGAAGTGTGTTCCTTTTCATATTTTGTCACCTTTTTAATATATACTTTTATTTTTCAAGTCTCTTTCTTTCAGTAATAAGGGCTGTATGTACCTTCTTTGTTTTCAGCCAAAAAAAGGTTTTGGAAATAAGAACTAGAGGTGCTGAAATCTAACTTTCACTGTGCAATTTGGTGCCAGCAGCTTGAATTATTGGTCTTGTATGAGTGCTGTTAGAATTCTATCCTAGTATTTTCAAATTGTAAAATAAAAATGTAAAAAACCCCCAAACAACATTGTCTAGTCATGGTAAAGTGCTATGTGCAAATGACCAGTCAAATAAAGCGGAAAAAAAATGAGGTTCTTACTCTTTGGAGCTGTATTTGGTTTACTAGTTAAGCGGCCGTGAATGTTAGCGCTGGGAAATGCAGTGGCTTTGAAGATTGCATCATGAGCTGTAAGAAACTAGACCTTGGGAGCCCAGAATTGCTGCTGCCTGGTATTTTGAGCTCAGCTATAACCCCATGCACTCCTGGACAGGCGTTCTGCTTAGGGGAGTTAGAAATGATGGCATTAAACGATTCCGCTCTTCAGAGAAACAGCATTTTTAAGGTCTGGATTCTGACTCAGACCTAATGGGCAGTTCTGTATGAGCTCATTTACCCAAAATGGGCTTCTATAAGCCAACTCTTACTTGGGGTTGGTTTAATAATTCACCTAATATAAAAATGTATTTTAGAATGGGTTTTCAAGTGTTCTGTGAAATCACCTTGGAATAACTTGACTCACCATGTACTTTAAAAAGCTAGTTTTGAGGCAGAAGCTTAGCTGATTTATTTGCTTGTCATAATTGTTGTTTAGTTGAAAATTTTAGACTCCGTCTAGGATTTAGTCTCTGTAGACAAGCCAGGCTGTAGCAACAGTGCCTTTTCTAGAAATTGTCTTTAAAGCAGATTACCAACTTCTTCCTGTAGCAAAGCCATGGGTGGTGACCAGCTTGCCTGCGTGCTGCTTCGGATTCAGTAAAGCAAGAGAAATCCCTCCCTCTGGGTCTGCAGACAAGTCTTCTACTGGCTGGTCAGCCCCCGACCCTGAAACCAAGTAGAGAATAAGTTCTTTTGTTGCAATTGCACGAGAGTCTCTACTTGCAAGGCTCTCCAGACTCAAGGCTCATCTCTGCTGTTCTCATAGGTGAGGCTCTCGGTGCCTTTGTTTCTTTGTCCTTATTCACCAGTTCTCTGTTTCTGGATTAGTTTTTTTCTTTCATGGTTTTGTTTTGGTTTGTTGGTTTGGTTTTGGTTTGGTTTTTAGTTGTTTTTTTTTTCCCTGAGGTTTTAAGCATGTCCTTAAAGCATTATCTCAGCATAACAGGCATAAACTTACAACTAAAAGGCAAGGTGCTTAAATGCTGCCAACTATATTCATCACTGAGATAGTCAGGCAACATTCTTTTTGCAAGGTTTATCTTGTTTTCATTTCAATTGTGTAAGCAACTGGCCAAAACAAACAAAAAACGCAAGCAGTCTCTTCTGGGTTTGGGGTGTGGTGCTTTGGTTGCAGTGAAAGACAGGTAAGGAAACAGCAAATGCACTCTTGATTCTAAAGGGTGTTAGAGGGTTTATTTTGTGCTTTTTTTTTTTTTAAGGCGTTTTTGGATTAAAGCACTTGCCTGATTTCTGGTGGATAATCTGTTTATTCAGAATAGTATAACATTTCTGGACAGGTGATGTGCTGGTTTTCTTCAGGTAATTGTAGCTGTGGTGCAGGAGAACCGAAAGTTTCTAGAGCAGCTTTTCTGGTTTATGTCTAAAAATGGCAATTTTAAAAAAACCTTATTTTTGTAAATTGTAATAAAAGCTCTGAGATCAAGTCAACATAGTTAATATGCCCAGTGCTGCCTGAGAGCACTCTTCAGAAAAGCTCCACCCAACAAAAGCCTGACAACTTTGGTGCATCAACAAAGGAACTCTTGACCTTCTGGCACACTGAATGTATACAGGTTTTTTTTTTTAATGTGTTGCATAGCAGACTATCGATTTCAGATGTCTTTCATACCACTGTTTTAATTTCAACCTATGGAAAGGTTTTTCTATGCAGTGCTAATATTAGTACATATATCCAAGAGACAGAGAGGATGGGATGGGCAAGTGTGTCCAAATTCATCCGGGAAAAATGAAGGCACGTGGGTTTTTTTTTCCATGCAGAAGCTTATCTTCCAAAAAAGAGAAAAAAATCCCAGTAAAGATGAGCCAAATGAATGCAGTAAGTATACTAATGTTTCACTTCTGGCATTTTGACCCAATAAACAGAAGGGCAATAAAGATAGATCCTCTGATCCCTGGGTTGTGCCGCGTCCAGCTGCGCGCTCAGCAACTGCAGGGTACAGCGCTGGGGAAGAGCTCTGCCCAAATTCAGCCTAGATTAGGTAGCCTCACATCCCACATTACAGTCTTTTAAGAAGAAAAATAGCTGTGTCTCCGTTTTTGCCAACTGGCAATACAGGTGTTGTTGGCAGGAGATGACAAAACTGAGTATTTCTGAGGTGCTGATCTGGTGGTACCCAGGGTGAAATACCGGTGGGAGCACAAGCAGAAATGGACTCGGCACCTTGTGCTTCCTGCACTGGCACAGGGGTTTGATGCTGTGATTGGTGGCAGTGAGGGGTGCCTGAGCCTCACTCTTTCCAGCTGCCTTTGAACTTCCCCCAAAGTGGTATTTATGTGGTGTTTGTTCACCAGAAATGTCCATTCAGCAAGATCCAGCCAGTCTTAATAACATTTTAAGGTAGATTCTGGAAGTGCATTCCAGTAGAGTTAACATAAACCTTTGGAGAGTTATGGCCACTCATTGAAATACATTTAACTGACTATTAGTTTTGTCAAATGAAACATTTTTAACCTTATTAATTCTATAGGGAGCTCATAAAGCATTATTAGAGGAAAATATGGTTTTAAAGCTTACTTAATTTTTGTAGGGCAAATTGAATTAGCTCCTATACCTCCTCCTCCCCCTTCCTTTGATGGAAGAATGTACTTTTTTTTAATTTTATATTAATATTTGCATGTAGTATAGATCTGTTAACCACAAAAACGTGGGCTACATGTTTCATTACCTGGCCTCGTTTTAAAAATGAAGAAAAAAATGGTTCTTTTAGGTCAGCACTGTCCCTTTTCTATACACATAAGTAGTCAAATGGATACCTTCCAAACCGCTGTCATATTTAGCTACAGTTAGCATCACAGGTCTTGAGAGGGCCACGTCCTGTTGCCTTTTAGTAAAAGAGAGGTATGGCAGCAAGTCAGGGAATGTGTGGAAGCACCTCATGCAACGCAGGGCACGTTACTGGCAGCAGAGCACTGTAGGCATGTAGCTCTAATCTGTCTGGTAACCAGGCTACTTGACAGCAACACGTCCTTTGTTGGTGCTGCTGGCTGGGCTGGTTTGTAGAAAAGGAGGTGACAAGCACTTTGTACGGGGGGGAATCTTGATCTAGAGAAGCGGCCAGTACCTAAATAGGGTTGTTGAGTTAGGGGAGCAGCCGTAGAGCAAAGTGCTTTGGTAGAGCAGGGCTGTAGCAGGATTGGACTCGCATCCTAGACTGACCAAACATCTTAGACTGGCAAAATAAAACATTCTAGATTGACAAACCAACCTAGATTCACAAAATAAACCATCCTAGATTCATAAAATAAACCATCCTAGATTGACAAACCATCCTAGATTGACAAACCATCTTAGATTGACAAAGTAAACCATCCTAGATTGACAAACCATCCTGGACTGACAAAACAGATTCACAAAATGTGTCACCCCTATTGTGAGCTTAGCCATTTTATTTTATTTTTAAATGAAGCTTTAGCTCTTGCCGCTTTCAACCTGGTCTGTGGGATATAGAATTTCACCATAGTGGAATATAGAATATTATTTTTTAGTGACTTGAATGATAATATTTCAAAGTTTAAAAACTGTATCAACTCTTGAGTGGATTCAGGGTACGTTGACTGCACTGTTGGATCCAGAGGCTGGCAATGGCTTTGGGATAAAATCCGAGACTGCAAATGCGAGGTGAACTGTCAGTAAGTCAGGAACATCCTACTGAGCAGCCCTATTTTTGCCAGAAGTCTTTTCACATCTGGTAAAGGGGATGAAGTGAAAAGCGTTGTGGTGGAGAGAGCTTCCCGCTGCAGCTTCTGGTAGCTGTCTGCCTTAGCTGCTTATGCAGCTGTTTCTCTTTGGAGCCGTTCCAGGGAAACAGTCACTGCTGATGCAGAAAATGTGTTGTTTCATTACATTTTGTGCCTCTCTCGTGTTGCGTCACATTTAGCTCTACCACGAATAAACACTTGCCCAAATCCGTGGGGGATGTAATCCCCTGGAGTCAGTCAGATGAGTCTTTGGTGCACCTCTGTCACTCCGGACATTGCACGAAGGCCAGGACCGGTGTGTGAGGTCCCAGTTCTGGTGACTGTGGAAGTGAACTCACAAGAGGCCCAGAGCAAATGATGGCAGTGTGTCGTGGAAAGGGGTTCTGTGCCCCCCAGACTGTGGGCGCGAGCAGAGCCTCCCATCTCTGCGTGGGGAGGCCCAGAGCTGGGGGGGCACCTGCAGCACCAGGCAGAGGCTTCCAGACACGTGGGGAAAGCCACTCCTTAGTGCTTGTTTCTAGCAAGATCCGTTCAGTTGGCTTTGATATCCAAGTGGTGACTTGGGTAAGTATTACATATAAGCTAAAGGAAGCTAAATAATTTAAGGCAGATGGTTTTCACTATTTTTTCAGTAGTATACGTGTGCATTTCCACTGAAAGGTAGAAGTGATACTTCTGACTTGGCATGCCTTAGGACAGCAAAGAGTGTCTCCGTGTCTATCCAGTTGCTGCTGGGCTGGTGTCTAATCTCGTCTCTTTTACCTCCAAAACAACTGAAAGTCAGAAATGAGAAAATCTTGAATTTCTAGAGGGATTGTAGCTTCTGTCTTCATAGCAAGAACGTATGGGGAGTGGATCACAATTGAACACACTTATTTTCCAGGACTAATTTACTGTCTGGGTACCTCGGGCAGGAGAGGAGTGAGGGATTTAGAGTTGAACAATAACAATCTAATGTGTTGAGCTACAAAGGGACTTGACTGTTCTTAACTGTGCAAAGAAGTGCTGGTTGGTTGCATCCCCCACCCACATTCTACTACCAACTGGTAGATTCCTCGACTATGAGCACGTAAATGCCCAGACTTCATGTTTTTTATACATTTTTCAAGGTCAATGAGTAGATTCTGCCTTCCAGTTATTAAAGTGGATGACATTTTAGTGACAAGGTCATTGTGGAGCATTACTTTGGTTTTCGCTAAGCGTGGTGCTGATATTCTTGCTGTCTCCCTCGTTTCTCTCAAACCCGCTGTGTTTCTCTAAGTTTCCTTTGCTCTGTGGAAACCAATGCGGGCATTCTGCAAATTCTCAGCTGTCAAACTGCCTATGGTTTTTCCATCCTGGGATATAGGAGCTTGGATTCACAGGCTGCTGATTTAACAGTGGGAGATGGGAGGGGTTGCAAGAGGCCCCGGCTTCACATCTCTTTATCCCTTTCCTGCCCTTCTATTTTGTAAGTCCTGTATTTGTACATTATATACAGGAGATCACATTGAAAATTCTGCGCCTGGTGCAAAAGTCATTCTGCTTTTAACTTGTGCTGCCATTTATCTCGGTGTAGAAACATTTTCTGGAGGTTTTCGAGATACTGCCATTCTTACATATAATAATAGAGAGAAAGTAGAATCTCTTACAGTCAGCTGGACCTTGGAGTAGAATCAAGCTTATGAGACTTACCCAAGGCCGTGTATGTTTTTACTATCACAAGTGAAACTTTTTGCTACCTCTTAATTGTACCAGAAAACAACAAAAAAATAGATGAGAACCCTGCTTCATTTCAGTCTGAAGAAAAATAATACAATGAGTGGCACGGTTGCTTGTAGTGTGGGACAAAGATGATACAGAAACACAGTTATCTTTCAGGGAAAACTACAGTGTGTTTTAACAGCACCATAGAAATATCATAGTTACTCAGCAACTTCAGTAGACAACTTCTATAAAATACACGTGGGCTTATTAGTGTTTTATTCTGAAGTACAAACTTTTCCATGCGTTGCTTAATATTTATAATTTTAACCTGAAATAGTCCTGAGTTTGTCACTGGGCGACTATTCCTGGCCTGTAGACTTGCATTGGTTCAGTGGGAATTTTATAACTGCTGTTCTAAAAATACTCTTGGGGAAGTTTCACTCAAATCAGCATGTCTGTTTGCTTATGGTGATTTAGATCCCAGTGGTAACATTTTCCTAGTCACATTTCTTCTAACTGGTAGTTACTGTCGTTCACATTCAGGATACTTGAAAGAAGAGCAGGTGAATTTAGCCCGTGTAAAATTCCAGTGAAAAGTACTTGTGGTGACTGTTGCTTGTTGGAGTTGCCCAGTTGGCATCTTCTAGAGGATGTGTGCTCAGGATTTCAAGGATTTATAAGATCTTTGGGTGAAATATGTGCAAAGATAAATTATTTTCATGAAGGATAAAGGAGGAAACTTGGCAGTTTAAAATCATTTGCGTTAATCTGCCACATGAATGCACAACGGTGTTGTTTTCTCCCTCCTCCTTTCTTCTTTCTGTACTCCTGTCTCGTCGTAAGGTAGATGCTGTTCTTGCTCCTGTCTTCTTGTAAGGTAGATGCTGTTCTTGAGGAGTGTATGCAATTTAATGAAGCTTCTCCTTTGACAGGGAGTATTTACATGCGTTTGCAGGCAGAAAATCTGCCCTTTTTTTCTCTGAGAAGATGCCTTCTCTCAGTATTGCTTATCTCACACATAAAATGGTATACTCCTGGTAATAAGACAGGGTATGCCATCCAATGTGATCCTTATTCTTTTGGCAGGTCACGGTGGTGATCTGGTTCTTGGGTAAGCTGCCCTGTAATCTATACAAGTTTTTCTCCATTTCCAGCCTGAACAAAAAAATATGCACAGGCTCGTTGTCAGTTCTCTTCAGCAACTGCTACTTTGATTAATTTGCAGAAGAGGCTTTGAAAAGTCAGGGTAACCTTTACCTTTTTAGGAGGTCATCTAACACCGCTAAAAGACAGTTGAGCTGTGAATGATGGTGTGGATGTCCAGAAACTGTTGGCCTTTGTCCAGCCCTGTTTGTTAGATTTCAGAGTTAATTGTTCAAGACTTCCTTATGTGATGTTAGTTGTCACAAGCCGTGTTAAGCTGCAGGAAATTAATTTCAAAAGCAGCCCCTGAGGAGCCAGGAGTCTGGGGTACCAGGAGGTGGAAATAGGAAGCCATTCAGGGGTTGTTCTAGGCTGACTACAAGAAGGTTTCTCCTGTGGCTTAGCTTGCGAGTGGAGAGCTGGGGAGAGTGGGCAGGGACAGGACAGTGCTATGGTCCCTTTCCTTACCTAACAAAGGTAGGAGATAAACACAGTAGGAGTTATCTTTACCCCAGTTTGGTGCTGGTTTTGACCCCAGAAGTTTCCAAAAAGATGATAGTGCCAAGAGTAAGCTCTACACCAGCAGGAAGCATCCTTAATAAATCAAAGAACAAAGTGTTCCAAGACAGAGATAAATGTGTTTATGGAAGGTAACCATGGATGATAGCAAATATACAACCGTTTTTCACCGTGTCTCTAAGCAATTAGGAAGGTATTTTGTCAGTGGTGATAGGAGGAGGGGAGAGGGCAAAATCCTCCTTAAAATTTAAAGATACTGTGTTGCAGAGCATCAGGAGGAACTAAGAGTGTTTTCTCTGTGGGTTTTATTACTTGGCAGGATCCACTATGACTAAATCTCAAAAGACTGCCTTTTTTTTTTTTTTTTAAGTTGCATTTATTTATGTCTAATACAGTGTTAGCCAAAAAACCCAGCCCACCTTATCAAACCATGTATGGTCTTTATTTGTAAAATGTTTCTAACTGCTTGCTAAACATGACTGGGAAACTGTGGAGCTGTGAAGGCTGCCACTTACTTGTCAGAGCTCAGAGTTCCCATGTTAGATCACAGCAAGCATGTGCAGGAAAGAGCTGCCCCAGACTCCACCAGTGATCCTCTTCGGTCGGGATAACATCTGCACTCCGTTTGCTTCCTTTGTATCATTACATCTGTTGATATTTTCTTCATATTTAGCATGCAGTGAGGAGTGATCTTGGGAATTTGTGAATTGAATAACGTTCTTTTAGGAGGAATAAAGCCCACTTGCTAATGCAACAACCTCACTTTAACTTATTTACTATCTCTAGTTAACAAAACACTTGACGAAAACACAGCAAAAGCACCTCTCAGGAGCTCCTTTCATTGGGAGTGTTTTTGTATTTTTCATTTAATTGGAAAAAACCAATTTTTTTTAGCACTTTTACAGTTGACTTGGGCAGAAGTCATGGACAAGAGTCAGCACCAGATAATTTTTGCTAAGTTGTTAGATTTGAAAACAAATGACGCAGAAACCAAAATAAATAAATGACTCTTATTTTATGAAATTGAAATGTAATGGGAACCAGACTCCAATCCAGCGAGCCTCCAGATACAGTCCCTGCTTGCTCTGAAACTGCAATCACTGTCTGGCTATGTGTGCGGGACACACAGGAGCATGTCTGGCCTGTGAGATAATGGCTTTGGATTGACCACGTGGCACCGATTGGCCTCTCAGCCGGAGCTCTCCCCTCTGCTGGGGTCACCTCAGCCCTCCCTGCCCGAGCCCGGTGCTCGCACTGGGTTTTGAGAAGTCTGTGTGGGTCTGGGGGCCTTAGGGGGAGTGGGGTGGAGGTTTGGGGGGGGGGTGTGGAATAGCAGCGTTCTCCAGCTATAAGACTATTTCTCATCAGCCGGGAAAATGTAAGCACCAGAAATGTTCGTGTGGTCATTAAAACTAATGAAATTAATTAGCTTGCTTTCTGGAAATCCTTTGCTTGTGAGTTGGTGAAAACTTGCAGCTGTCAGCTGAAATTTGGGGAGAATTCTCCATCATTTCTGAAGTGATTCTTTGGAGGATGCTCAAACTTAGATTTGAACTCCTAAAACGTGATTGTCCTGAAGGTGATTATGTTGATCACTGGGTGAAGTGGAAATAGGGCAGGCCAAGTTCCCTGGCTCTGGTGAGACAGGACAAGTCTGCTGACCTCTCTTGACATGCCCTGCTTTACAGCACTAGGTGAACTAGGCTGTTAGATTCAGGGTATGCCCTCGCTTGAAATAGTAACTAATACTGTAAGACTCCTGGCTTATCATAGATTTGTCTGACAAGTGCAGCAAATGTACATCAATTTCCTCTTTAAAACAAAAAAAGCTTCCATCGAGACCACTGTTTCCTTACCCCTCCCTTTTATGTAGCTGTGAATCCTGTTCAGGCACTTTCGAAGCGCTAAACATGGGTTAGAAATGTACAAGCAGATGCTCAAAAGGCTTTGTCTTTTTGCTGTTTCTTCTGTTACAGCTTTTTGTCAGATGCTTTTATGTCTGCACGAAGCACAGTTTATCCTCTTGTATAAATTGACTGAACGCCACCTGCAAACAAAATCTAAATGTTTATTGACTTCAGTAGATGACCTGAATACTCTCTCAGTAGCATGAGTCCGATGGACTATCAAGTCACACCAATAGAGTAAGTTAGAAACTGTGTGAAAGTCAATATAAAACCCTGTGTAAGACTCGTTTTGTTGGGTTTTTTTTTCCTCTACTAGTGTTTAATTATCGGAGGTGGCCCGTGTGGCTTGCGGACTGCCATTGAACTTGCCTTCCTGGGAGCCAAAGTTGTTGTTGTGGAGAAGCGGGACACTTTTTCCAGAAACAACGTGTTGCATCTCTGGCCGTTTACAATCCACGACCTCCGGGGACTGGGAGCAAAGAAATTTTATGGAAAATTCTGTGCAGGATCTATTGATCACATCAGTAAGTATCTGAGGGCCTGGGCGTTGTTCAAATAAGTGGTATACCGAGGTCAGAAGATTAAGGGAGGCTTTCTTGATTTGGCAGGAAGCTCAGCTGCCTTCAACGTGCAGGAGTGTAGCACGTGTGCACACACAGAGGGAAAAAATGGTCTTATTTAAGCAAAATGGCAATTGAACAAATGATAGTCTTATGGAGCAGCTTTTTTGTTAGTCTGGATTTCACAGAATCACAAAATGGTAGAGGTTGGAAGGGACCTCTGAAGATCATTGAATCCAACCTCCCTGCCAGAGCAGGACAGAACTAGAGCACATCACTCAGAAATGCATCCAGACAGATCTTGAAAGTCTCCAGAGGAGACTCCACAACCTCTCTGGGGAGTCTGTTCCAGTGCTTTGTTTTTGTTAAACAATAGTTTTTTATTATGAAGTATTGATACTCATTGTGGTACGTTGAAGGTAGGCACAACCCTTAATCTAATGAGAAAATATGCAAAAGGGAGACATTTTACAGGGGAAAGATGCTGTAAAATTTTCTGTCCTAAAATGGTCAACATATCAGTTAGCAGATCCTTTAAATGTCACTAAGATGGAAAGCTCTAAAAGAGTATTCTAAGAAACTCGCTGAAATTAGTTTTATTACCGACGAGATTGGGCTGCAAGAGGAAAATGAGGTGGAAGAGAACATCCTCCTGTGGTGGTTGCTACATTTGCACTGGGCACAGTATGGGAAATAATCATGCTGCGTGCTTGTGTTAGCGATGAATATCAGTTGGCTGGCTTGCTGATAGCAGCTGTCGTTACCTGCATATTCAATACCTCTTTGTTACTCACTCTCCACAGGTATTCGACAACTTCAGCTCATCCTCTTCAAAGTTGCACTTATCCTGGGAGTTGAAATCCACGTGAATCTAGAATTTGTGAAAGTCTTGGAACCTCCCGAAGATCAAGAGAACCAAAGTATTGTTTATCACAGTGTAGTTCTGTTCGCGGTAGCTTCTCCTTGATGTCATGATGGGAAATCATTCAAGGCAGTTACATTCTGTTTGAAGAAATGGGGCTTGCCCTCCTTATTCAGCTAGGGTTGCTGTGTGCAGTCGTAAGCAAGAGAAGTATCTTTGTGACAGAGCACTGATCATTCTGAAAATACGACCCTGTCGGGGAAGTTGAGGTTTTGCACTGTGCCTCCTGGCACGCGTTTGAGGCTTGGTAGGGAGCCTGGTGGGGCTTTTGGGTGTCTTCTTGCAAAAATAAGTTTTGAGTGATAATATAAATATTGAGGATGGATTAAGCCCCTTGGGCCTCATTTTGCTTTCACATTGGATATAATTCCCACTGGCACACAGAGTCTTATCAGCCATCTTATGCAAGACTTTAAAATAAAATAGAGAAAAATTTCTCAATCTTCTCTTTTCTTTTTTCCCCATCCACCTTTATTTCCCTTTTTTTTTTTTTTTTTTTTTTGCATGTGTAGGGTTATTTTGTGGGTTGTTTGGGGTTTTTTTTATTTTCTTTTTCTTTTTTTTTTGTGGATCTTTTTTAAGCTTAGTATTTAGGATGTAGTAGCAATAGAATATTTTGCTTTAATTAAAATACAATGCTGTCTCTCATTCAAGGGTCAGCGACAGTAGAATATATTTTAAAACAATATATTCCCTTTTTTAAGTAATTAAAGGATATATCCTTTCTAAACATGGACAATACAAACGTACTCACATAAGCATCTTTCTGTTAATGCAAAGGTTAAATTTAGCTTTGTGAGTGTGCTCCTGTTTAATCTCTGTTGAGGAGACAATTAAAAGTATTGATGATGAAATGCTATTTTTCTTCTAAACCCCAGCCCTTCCCTGCTGTTGCTGCATATGGGTACTGTCCTGATAAAGTAATTGTGGGGCTGTATCTTTCAGAATGAAGTGCATATTCTTGTGATGTGGGTCTGAGATGAAGCTTAGTGCATTAGGTGATACAAATCACCTAAGTTTTTTTTTATTTTCAGTTTACAAGCTTGACACCTTCCTAATAGAGCCTGAATGTAGCTTTGGCTGCATCAAACTGAGGCAGAATTCACCTCTATCTGACCATTTCTTTTAGTGCCATTTCTTCAGGCTCTGAAAGCACTTCTCCACTCTGTTACTGAAGAATGAATAAATATTATTCTTTGTGTTTTTAGAGATAGGTTGGAGGGCTGAATTTCTCCCTGTGGATCACCCTTTGTCAGAGTATGAATTTGATGTTATTATTGGTGCAGATGGCCGCAGGAACACGTTAGAAGGTAGGTGAATGTGTGCTTTCAAGCCTGCCAAAATTCCCTAAAGACCATTAATATGGCTAAAAGTCAGAGGAGAACACAAAGCACCAGCCTGCCTTTTGACTGACTGAAGTCTGTGTGGAAACTAGTTTTTGATGTGCCATTACCTGCTTTTGTTAAGTTCTAGCTCAAAGCAAAGACATTTAATGTCATTGCTGATTCTCAGCGCTGTGGATCTGCATTGCCTACAAAACCCAGCAGGATGCCATTGGGCTTGTTTCAAGGTGAAGAGGTTATGTAATGATCTAACTTGAAGGAGACTGACAAGATGCACATCAGGAATTGCATAGTCTTTGCTATTGTGCTGCAAATTTGCACTCTATGTTTGAATGAATGTCCAGAATGTGACTGCCAGGTGTCAGAGGTATCACTCTTATAGGGATGATTGAACTTCAGGAGGAGTTCTTCTGGATACCAAAAGACTCTGCTGAGAAGTTAATGGTTATCGTAGTACCAGGATCTAAGGGAATATTTGGTGCACTGAAGATTGTTTACATACAGAAGCTGATATTGTCATATTACATCTATTGTCATATTACATTTATCCCAATGAAATGGTGAGAGCATATCAAGAAGCACAGGGACAAAAATTCAGTCAGTTTATGTCATTTTAGGAAATACATGTATTCTCTGAAGAGTCATCTGCAGTTGGCTAAAAATACTCTAAGGGCCCTCTGTCCTACTTCAGAATTTACTTACAGATAAGGGGAATACTCAGAGGGGAAAAACGTACATGTGTGATTGCAAGATTTTGGCTTAGTGGGGATTGTTTGGAGGCCAGAGGAAGCTACAATAGACTGAGAGAGACAATAACTTTGCAGTCAGTCTCACCTTGGAAATCTAACAGTTAAGCCACTGAATTTTTTTTCAACCCCTAACATCTTTGAAAACCCTCATTAGCTGTCGTGTTGCTCACCTAAGCACTCTCAAAGAGGTTTCTGGTTTTTGGATTTCTCTGCTGCTTCTGCCTGCTGATCTCCTTCTTGTAAGCCGTTTCCCACCTACATAACACAAATCTTATTTCATATTTGGCATGTTAAAAATGTTTCCCTCCAATAAATTTGATCTGCTGTATTTCCAGTCTGTTTTTCTTTAGCCATCATTTGTCCTTAACTTCTTCCCGTGCTCACCTTCTTCCCACAGTTTCCCTCTAGACCTACTTTTTAATTATTATTTCTTTTAGTGAGACTACCTGGAGTGCAGTACAGCTCCAGTTTTATAGCTGGGAGTGGGGAGAAAAGGCTCTTTGCCTTCAAGGGAACTTGACAGGAATGACAGAATCTGCCCATGTTGCATTGTTTGATGAAGTGTACTGTAGAAAAGAGCCTGAGCTACCTGGAGCTGACCCTCCCTGAAAGCTGGATGGGAAGTTTCTAGTGTTTGAATTCTTTGCTTACCAGGTTTCAGGAGGAAGGAGTTTCGTGGAAAGCTGGCTATAGCTATCACTGCCAATTTTATAAACAGAAACACGACCGCAGAAGCCAAGGTAGAAGAAATTAGCGGTGTTGCTTTCATCTTCAATCAGAAGTTCTTCCAGGACCTTAAAGAGGAAACGGGTGGGTGCATCCTCATTTTTTTCCACAACAGTCAGTAGAGGAACTCTTTTATCTGCTGGGTGACCCTCCTATTCCTGTTACCATCAATTTAAATATATCGTGCGTGGAAAAAAGAAGTGTCATAAAATGCTGCTGATGTCAGAATCTTGCAGATGGAGGGGTTCCTTTATGGTACAGTGGGATTATTTTCTTTTTTCTTTTTAGCTTGGGCGTTGCCACATCGTAGCTTGTTTTAATGTTTAAATCTTTCTCAACTGTAAAAATGTCTGCTATGCTGAACAAATTTAGAAGAGCATTTTCAGTGCCCGGAGATTTCCCTTAAGACACAGTTTGTTTTGTTTGTGTCCGTTCACATACTGAACAGCTTAAACCCTGTGAAAAAGGCTCTGCCCTTCTGGGAGGAGTTTATTCTTGCTTTTTGATGTGTAGAGCTGATAAACTGAGAAGAACTAGACAGGAATCTGCCATAAATAATGAAAATATAAACTGTGAAATACGAAAAGGGGTTTCAGAATAGTTGCATCCACTGTCAGCACAAGCAATTCCATTCTTGATTTACAGCTGATTTTATTCTTCAAATTATTATTATTATTAAAACCAAAACTCCTGGTTAGACCTAATGCCAGAGCCATAGCAAACTCAAGAGCACCTTTTTCCTTCAGCTCTCCTTTTCTGCCTCAGAGGATTGTCATTAACTGGCTATTCCTTAAAAGGATGCTAAATAAGTTATGCTGAGACAGCCTTGTTGGGGTAAGGCCAATCTTCTCTCCTCTCTTGTTTTGTTTTAGAGCATCTTGTCTGCTGCTGCATCTTCCCAGCTGGGAAAGTGAGCGTATCCCAAGGAGGAAACACACCCCTGGGGATCAGTCACAAGTTGTTACTCAATGGCACAGACAACGGGCTGTGCTTCATAACAAATATATTCTCTCTTTTCAGGAATTGACCTGGAGAATATTGTTTACTACAAAGATAGCACTCATTATTTTGTGATGACAGCAAAGAAGCAGAGTCTTCTGGACAAAGGAGTGATTATTAATGTACGTAAATTTGCCAGCTAAAACCTTATTTTATTTACTTGGCACAGAGTAAGTGTGAACATCTGCATAAACATTGTTGTGTATTATAGAGGGTGTTTATAGACTTAGTAGATAACTTCATTAAAGCTCGGATTGCTTAGATCTTACTCAGGCTTTTTTGTTTGTTTCTTTTTCCCCGCAAGTCAGTACAGAACTGAAAACAATACTTCCTTAATCTGTCTGTTCTGAAACTGGCTGAAATGGGATCCTGACTCACCTTGGAAATACATGGTGTGGTCATCATACCAGAAAATAACCCCCCCATTTATTGAAAGGTGAACTTAGCACAGCTATGTCCAGTTTTATCAGGCAAATAAGGAAGTGTTAAACCCTACCCCGGACTAAATTGCAGATTCCTTAAAGTGGGTGAAGCATGCTAGGAGGCTATAAACACCATGGCTTGGACGGTCAAAAGTGCCTGGGACTTTGAGGACCTTTTTGTCTATTTTTTTGTCTTTTTTTTTTTTTTTTAATTTTATTTTATTCCTTCCCTCTTCTGTAAGGCATGAGGGTTTGTTTTCTTCTGTTTCTAGAAAGTGTTTTGGCACCGTTGAAATTTCTCTTCCTGGAAGCCCAAGCGAGGCCAGTTTTTCTTGCAGAGTAAGACAGTGCCAAAACAGTCAATTGTAATTTCCCGAAGGAAGTGCTTGTGGGGAGTTATCAGAAGGCTCCTTGGCTTTCTAATGGGACCACTAAGCTCAGTGCCACAGTGTCCTGCCCCTTTGGAGGCCAGGGGCTCAGGGCAGAGGCACTGGCATTGCCCAGCCTGGGCAGGAGAGTGGAAGGGTGACAGCTCCCAGCAGTGTGTGTGGGCAGCGGGAGCTGGCTCCCAGGGTTGAGGGGCTGGTATTTCTAGGTGGGCACAGTCCCAGGAGATCTGTGGGGAGTTTGGAGAAAAGGAGCAGCAGCTGTGGCCCAGCCGAGCTGTTTTCCTGACCTGCTCAGGTCTGAGTGGGGAAAAAAACAAAGCAGTCTAAGACAACTGGGCTAATAGCGGTTCTGTGGTATCATCCCAGTGATTAGGGGTCTCATCCATGATTAGGCTGTAAATAGAAACTGCCGTATTAATAATCACTGCCTTTAAGTAGGATGACCTTTAAAGGCAGGGTCCTTCACCACAAAGGCCAAAAAAGCCCTAGCCCAAAGCAGAACAGCAGCAAAGCTTCTACAATCCAAGTCTGAAGTGGAAGTTCAACCTTGAGGCTGCGACCCACGCGTTATGCCATCGGTACATCCTGGTTCTGCCCTGGCGTGGTTTCAGATCTGGCGGTGATAATCAGAACAGCTTTTGATGGGAGGGAACTAAGATTATGAAAATAGCACATAACCGAGGAACTGGGAGGTACTATCATCTTCTATTGCAAAAAAAAAGCTGCTTATTCAGTGTCGGCACAGAGAGTTCCTGTTTGAGGCAGTACAGTAACCTATGGTTGTGTATTGACTTTATGGAGGAGATGACAAATGTTGCTTGATTCTTTATGCAGTGAGGTGTGTGGTTGGCACGCTGGGGTATGAGACTGCAGAGAGGGTAGGTAGAGGGTATCTAATCCTACATGCTTTTCTTCTTGCAGGACTATGTTGATACTGAGTTGCTCCTCTGTGGGGAAAACGTGAACCAGGGCAATTTGCTGTCCTACGCCAGAGAAGCTGCTGACTTTGCAACAAATTACCAGCTCCCTTCCTTGGATTTTGCAATTAATCACTACGGGCAACCAGATGTAGCAATGTTTGATTTTACTTCCATGTATGCATCTGAAAACGCTGCAATAGTGAGAGAGAGGCACAGGCATCAGCTCCTGGTGGCACTGGTTGGAGACAGTTTGCTTGAGGTATATCTTAGAATGCCTTCCGTGTACTGTTGGTTTGTCCTTTGGGTTTTTTTGTTGTTGTTGTTTGGTTTTTTTCTCCTTAACCCAGCCTCTACCTTCCAAAACAAACTGTCATCTCTTACAAGTTCTGAAACAATGGTACCTTCTTTGGAATAGGGTGGGTTTTTTCTTTTTCCTTTTTTTTTTGTTATGCCATAGTTTATGTCATAACTAATGCTTGGCTGGCAGCCTCTGGCTGGGATCCTCTTTTGCTTTATGCAAGCTGTATTTCTGTCTGAAAACTGTGAGCTGTGTGTCCTCAGCTTGGGTGCATGGCATAATTTTCCTGACTTCCATCACAGACAAAAGCTTGGTCCAAATTTTTGTTGCAATCTCTTTGCTTTAGTATGTTCGTTTTCTCACTTTCTGAAGTGAAAAATGTATGTTGCAGCTAATTTTTTGTTTTAACTGAAGCTGACAGCCTGCAGTGTTTGAAAAGATGTGCCCAAAGCAAAACTAAGAGATAAGTATCTCTTCCCTTGACTAATTCTTGAGTACTGAGTCCTTTTTCTTTTTTTTTTTTCTTGACTCAGCTTTTGCCTTTTGAAGTTAAGAAATTTGTTTTTAAACATAGAAGTTAAAAAAAAAAAAGAAAAAGTGAAAGCAGTCTGGTTTATTACCTAAGACTTGGAGGAGAGAAACATCTGAAAACTACGAGTTGGCTGTGTTGGATTTGAGCTCTTTCTGGGCTACTTTTCTGAGACAGTATGAAACCCGAGACTCCAAATTCACATTGCACATTACTTTTGTAATAACACTATAAGAAATACAAGGAATTAAAATGTAAATGCTTCTTACAGCCCTTCTGGCCAATGGGTACTGGCTGTGCAAGAGGTTTCTTAGCTGCTTTTGATACCGCGTGGATGGTGCGGAGCTGGGCTCAAGGAAAACCCCCGCTAGAAATCCTTGCTGAACGGTGAGTGCTGCTTTTGTCTTCTCCATCGTTTCCAGTGTTTTAAAGAGCTGCAGCACTGGTGGAAGGCAGTGGAATCCAGAATGCCAACAGGAGAAATAGTCTTCTTCACTGCGGTGACATTGGGTTGACATTCCCTGTTCTTTCAGGTTACTGAACAGTTTCCACGAGGAGAAGGCCATGGCTCCCTGAGCTTCTGCACATGAATACAGGGATCCAGTGGTGTGCATGAGACTTAAATCACTAATTTAAGTCACTAGTGACTAGAATTAAGTGTGATCCTTAAGGAAATAAACCAAAGATACCTTGTGTCCGAAGGCTAACCCTCCAACCATCTCAGCACTTGTCTTTTTTAATTAAAAAAAAATAATTTCTGAAGCAAGTCTGAATAAATACTTTTCACAGCTTTCATAGTATCTGTGATTTTAACTCTGCATTTTAGCTTAGTAGCCCTGATGCCCTCTTTATTTAGACTGATAGCTTTGTGGAAAAGGAGAGTTGCTATAATGCTGCATCATAATCTTTTCTATGTAATATCTTTTTGACCAGAGCAAAAAAAAAATCTGCTAAGTACACCAGCAATCCTGGTGTCACCATGGCCTGATGGTTGAATGGTCTTTGGTCCTGATGGCAACTGCCCTGCTGTGCTGCAGATGCCCAGGCTTTTTTGGGGCAGATAGACAATAGAAATAGTCCCGGCTGTGGTAATGCAAGAACAGTCATGGTTGTGGTAATGCAAGTAGAAGCATTACTAAGTTCAGTGCTTCGAGAAGTTTTAAGACAGAAGCCTGTGGGATGACTCAAACACAGCATAGTCCCAAGTGGAAAATTGAACAGCATAATAAAGAAGGCTGTGGTGGTTATAGGAATTGCAGAATGATGGGATTTAGTGCTGTTATGTGGTAAAGAAGTTACTCCTTGGGTGGAGGTTAAAGCAAAACCAGATGATTGAATGATGTAACCTCCTTCTTTTTTTTTTTTTTTTCCTTCTTCTTTCTTCCCTTCTTCTTTTTCTTGCTCACTTCCTGCCACAGGAAAATATGGGCATAAGTTCTAAGAGTCTGTCTTTTTGTTGTCCTTTTTCTGTCTGGCATCCTTCTGCTGAGCAGAGATAATAAATGGGATGGATGCATTATGCATTTAGTGCATAACACTTGCCCTGGCAGAATCAGCATGTAGCTGCAAAAAAGAAAGCACTCGTATGATATTTATTTACTATCTCTTGCATCTTTTTCTCTCTAAGAGAGAGCATTTATCGACTCTTGCCTCAGACTACCCCTGAAAATATTAACAAGAACTTTGACCAGTATACCATTGACCCAGGAACAAGGTATCCGAACTTGAACTCAAGTTGTGTTCGACCTCATCAGGTTAGTACTTAAAAGGCTTGCTTGTGAAATCACAGGGTTTGTTGTTTTGGTTTTTTTTTTTGTCCAGGAGAAATAGGGCCACAAGTAGTGCATAAACAAAATCATCAGGAGAGTCCTTAATTTAGATCCAGCTATTGATAAAGTTAACCTAGAAAAAAAATCATTTTTTTTTTCTCTCCAAGCAGTTCTAACGTTATGCTGCCAATCACTTTTACTTCTAGGTGAGACAATTATATGTTACCAATGAGTTACAACAATGTCCTCTTGAAAGAGTAAGCTCCATTAGAAGATCAGTGAATCTCTCAAGACACGGTATGTGACATCTCATACTTGCTGGGGCTTAGTTTTAAGAGCCTTCTGAGAATGAAAAACTGAAACGTTTGCTCTCCACTGTAACTGCAGAGTCAGATGTTCGACCTAACAAGCTGTTGACCTGGTGTCAGAAGCAGACAGAAGGGTACCGCAACGTTAACGTCACAGACCTGACTACCTCCTGGAAGAGTGGCCTTGCCTTATGTGCAATTATCCATCGCTTCAGACCTGACCTCATGTAAGTGACATCTGTAGATCTTCTTGAGCACGTGACCGTTTAACCATTTACCGAAGGAGAAGACCAACCAGAAGAACACACATTCTACAGTCCCCTTCTGGTGCTTGTTTTCGCAAGGAGGTGCACACCATTGCCAGGTTTGGGGGATGGGGAGGGTGGGGTTCTTCTTGCTTTGTTTATTCTCTATGTCCTTGCATCCCGTTTAAAATGAAACATAGATGCTTTCAAAGCACTAGGAAGGCTTTGAACCTTATGACTTATGACCATGTTTGTGGGAATGACATGGCTATTTAAAACAAAAATTGCAGTGCTTGAAGAATGTGCGAGTTGCATTCCCAGGACCCTGCTTTTTACTGTCTGTTTAAAACCACAGCCATAATAACACCCTCACGAGTTACAGAAATACCTGGATGAGCCTTCAGTCCCTAGTGGCTGCTGTGACAGTCATGTAGGGAAGCATTAGGCCATGGAGGTGCACAGGAGATGGTGGTTTTACACAACTCTTTCTCCAGAAGAGCTCGGTGCCCTTGCCTGTGGGCTATGCAACAAAGGCTGGCCTTTGAGAGCTAACTGCTTTAGGGATTAAATGTAAGCCAGCATTCCCTTTCTGATGGTGTTTCTGAGGTCCTAACCCTGCAAGACCCAACTTCTTACGTATGAATATTTTGTTCCTTGGTTAGATACAGGAGGGTCAGTGTGTAACGGGTGTCAGGAAAAGGCAATTGCTGGCACTGGGTTACTGGGGCGTGCTTGGTGCAGTCTGTGGTGGGGTGACTCTTCTATCCCCTCACCAGTCTCCAAAATGCAGTGGAAGCATTCTCTTGCCTTCCTACATGGACTTAAGAGTCATGAATTAATTATTGTCAGCCTCCCTTAATTGTGGATAAATAAAAGAAATGACTGAGCTCTTTTATAAGGTGTGGTAAGCTGGAAAAAATAGGAGTGATGCTCGGGGAGCTTGGTTGTACAGCTCTTCCAGGGGAAGAGCTGATATTGTAAGAACAAGATACTTTTTTTTGCCTTGGGTTAGTTGAAAAAAATGGGAATTATGGATGCTTTTGTGGATATAAGGGGGAAGAGAGAGGGTGTAGAAGCAAAGCAATCTTTGCTGTCTGTGGAAAGCATGTCCCCTAAGCACTGCTCTCTCTAGAAAGCTGATCGATTTATCTTCCGGAGCTAACAGCCCTCCTGCTGTTTAATTAACTTTGTGTGTGAGTCTTGTTGGCGTTTTATATTAAATAGGAGTGCTGAAGGACTTGGCTGGAGGCAAGGGAGGTGGCTGCTGGGGGCTGTGGGCAGGGCTGGGTTGGAGGGCTGCCTGCAGCCCCCTAGCTCCAGGAATAGCAGAGTGGGTGGGTCGGGGTGACAGAAGAGAGTTCTTTGGGGGTTCAAAAACTCACATTCCTTATGAGGAGAAAGAAACTGCCCTGCCTGGAGCTTTGTAATTTATTCACATGTTTATTTTAATCGTGAATTTTGGAAGCTGTTCAAGGGATCAGAGTCTTAGAATAGGTCCCAAAGAAAATGAATTTAGAGAATGGATAATGCAGTTCCAGATGTGGGGTGCACTTATTTAGTGCTCTGCTAAATCTGGTTATGACATGGACAGCAGGTCCTCTTTCAAACTCTGACAGCTTACAAAGAAAAGTAGTGCCTGTGCATGTGTGTGCACACATGTAACGTGGTTTGTTTCATAAAATGCTAGCTTAAATTTACTCCTCGTGGCTTTGATGATTTATAGAACTGATAGAAAGTAAGAAGTTAATTGCTAACACGTGAAATCTGTAGTACCACAGCTGTTTTGGGAGAGGAAAAAGGTTTCTCAGCACTTCTGAGGAGGAATTGCATTTCTTCATAAATAAGGGAATCCTTTGTCATGGGACTAAAGTGACCTGGGGTTGTTGATTGACAGCCGCCTGAACGTGAGCCAGCAGGCTGCCCAGGTGGCCAAGAAGGCCAATGGCATCCTGGCCTGGGTCAGGAATGGTGTGGCCAGCAGGAGCAGGGAGGGGATCATTCCTCTGGACTCAGCTTTGGGGAGGCCGCACCTCAAATACTGTGTCCAGTTTT
>WUAM01000332.1:6174828-6197279 GCA_024336885.1 Actenoides hombroni
CATTTCTTTCCAGAAAGGGTTGTCAGGCACTGGAATGGGCTGCCCAGGGAGCTGGTGGAGTCACCATCCCTGGAGGTATTTAAGAGGTGGGTAGATGTTGTGCTTAGGGATGTGGTTTAGGGGGCTTGATAGGGCTGGGAATAAAGCTGGACTTGATGATCTTGAGGGCCTCTTCTGGCCAAAACTATTCTATGATTCTATGACTACATCAAAATCCAGTTCAGTGAAATAGCTTTTGAATGGCATTTCGGGCAAAGCCGGGATTTGTAGTGATGGGGCTTTTGAGTCTCTTACCTTGGTTTGTGTGGACTGTGAAGGTTCCCCCAGTGAAATGGCTGTGCCCCCCTTCGTGGTGCTGCCCCGTGCCTCTCCGGGGGCAGGGCCCCCATGCCCCTGATGCCAGCGTCTTGTCCCCGCAGCGACTTCGACGCGCTGAACGAAGAGGACGTGGTCAAAAACAACCAGATGGCGTTTGATCTCGCAGAGCAGGAATTTGGGATCCCTCCTGTGACCACGGGGAAGGAGGTGGGGTCAGCCGGGGAGCCCGACAAGCTCAGCATGGTCATGTACCTCTCCAAGTTCTACGAGCTGTTCCGGGGCACCCCGCTGCGGGCAGTAGGTAAGGCAGGCCCCGGCCGCTCCCCGTTCTTCCCGGTGTGGGGAGAGGAAGAGCTTCATCCGGGCTGCTTACGAGCACTGCTCCTGAGCCAAGGGTCCTTTCTCAGCTGACTTCTGTATGCTGCAACTACCTTGTGCTTAGAAAAGGAAAAAAGGGGGGGGAAACTTGATTGAAGGCCAGGGGTTTGTGGGTCCTTGGTGGTTTGGGAGAACGGGAGCAGCTGGATAACTGCTGCTTGACATCATGAAGTTCATGTATCAGGTCATTAGAGTGATTCTCTGGTATGGATGACTGCATGCAGCGTGTCCATTCCTGGCTGGTTCTCTTGTTTAAAAAGTTACTCTACATTGTATGTATTTACTGGGTTTCTTATATACAATTGCTACCAGCACTCAGCTGGAAAGTTCTGGCTTAGTCAAAGTATTTAAAAAAAAGAAATCTGAATAAATATCCTAAGCAGTTGTTTTTTGAACAGATGCTGCCGACAAGCAAAATGGAGAAAATAATGATCTTTGTTCAGAAAAATCATCGAATTTCATCTTTAATAATTATATCAATTTAACTTTACCAAGAAAACGAGTACCAAAGGTAAGTTGTGAAGGAAGACTTGCCCTATAAATCTTTCTCTTAAGAAGATGAAAATAGACTGTCAGGCCCAGAAAAAAAAGACTTTGTATGTACTCTGCTATTAAAAGACCTGTAGAATAAGATTTTTGAGCATATTAAAAAAGTAAAATAAGATTTCCCAGTAAACAAAGCTAACACACACACATGCACACTCAGTCATGATGTTTGTAAGGAAAAAACTGAAGCACTGTCAGGGTCAAATTGCTGAAACATTACTAATAGTCCCACTTAAGTGTTCTCTGTAAAGGCAAAGTTTGAGTGTACCTGGGCAGAATTCCTATCTGTTGTCTGTGTCAGTCTTCCTCAGCACAGGTAAAACTGAGGGGAGGTGGATGTTTTATTTGATGTGTTTATAAGTTGCCATTTTTGACTTGAAGTGTTTGAGATCTTGGCTCTCTTTCTTATATTGACTTTCACATTTCGCTTTTAGAAATTTTTCAAAAGGTGTTTTTAGGAGGTTTTGTGCAGTGCTAGATGCTACAGGGTTGGGGGGTTTTTTAAATTTTATTTTATTTTGAGGTGCTTTGGGTTGTTTGGGGGTTTTTTTGAGACAGGAAAGTCTGGGGTTTTTCTGGGCTATTTCTACGTTTAAGAAAAATACTATTGTAGCTCTGTATTCCAAGAGTTAAATATCCAGCCATAATATTATAGATCAATTCAGTGATCTGCTAGAATGCTTACTGATTGGGAAGGAGTGCTGGTTTTTACTGAAAGCAGTGATTTGAACCATTTGTGGGTGCTGTCAAGCTTCTGGAGACAGGCTTTCAAACCCTTATGGATGTATGAAGCCTGCAGTGGTGACACAGTGGCCAGGTTGACTAGAGTGAGTCAGACCCATATATTTTTTTCTCTCTTGGTCACATATTAATGAAAAGTTATTGACATGCCCTGTTTATGCCCACATATAAAACACATCCATGCCCATACATGTTGTGATTAAAGACTCCAGGGCCTTGAAGTGTTATGGAGACCTGCCTGGCACAGGATTGTGTGCAGTGACAGTGTTGTGTTCCTGAATGGATTATAACTTCAAAGGTTTTCTAGGATTTAATTGAAAAGTCACTTTAATGAAATTATTCAGTAATAAACCGGTTCACCTTCTGCCTATTCATTAACTTGTTCCCCTTCTGAAAGGAGACCTTGAGGAAGGGCTTTGCTTTCCCAGCCAAACCTCCCTTTGTTTTCACTTCAGGTTAGATGGGGAATGGCTGCACAACGTGGCTGAGGCAGCAGCGGCTCAAGTGCAACTCTTGCTGATTACCCAGCCCAAGCTAGACAGCAGCATGTACTCCTCCAACCAAATTCATTTCACTTCTGCATTTTCTGAAACACAGCTTATTGTAAAACTCTTCCAGGTTTTGAGTTTCCTGGGCTGACCAGAAACTGTGTATCAACTACAATAAGTTCTTTGGTTTGGCTTTGGTTTGGTTTTGGTTTTTTATTTTAATTTATTAAACAGCCCCCCTTGATGCTTAGCTGCATTCCTTCATTTACACCTCTGCAGAGACGTAAAGTTTTGTCTGCAAAAGTACAGATTTCCTTCTTTTGGAATTCCATGTCCTTAATAAAAGTTCAGGTGTACATGTATGTACTGCATTTCTCCATATTTTAATATAGTGCTTCTTACATTTGTTGCTATCTTCTCAGGTTTTGTAGAAAGGTAATTTTTTTTGTTTTTTTTTCCCCCCATCTGAAGAATGACTCCAGAATTTCCAGGTATTTCCTAGACTGACTTATATCATGAATGTTTTCCACCCATAAATGCATTTTCAGTCCCTGTGGACAGTCAGTTGCCCAGTAAGCTCGTACATCCCCGTTAGGAAATAACTCTTCCCTGCCACCCACATATATGCAAACCCAAGTGACATGTTTCCCAGCTAACCAAGCAGTGAGAAACTAAATAGGCAAAATAAACTTTGCTTTTTCTTGTGGGTGACTTCTTTTTTCATGACCATGATACTATTGTTTTTCCATGAGTTAGCTGAAGAAGTAAACAGTTCTTTAGCAGTGGGGAGAGCTTTCCATTGCTAAGCCCTGCAGCCCTCAGACTAACCTTCTGTCACGACATGAGCCTTCTGTCCTACCAGGAGATGTAGTTCTTGGCACTGCATGAAAGCATGAGGTGATGTGCTTGACGGGCCCCTTTGGTTTTACGTTACAGGGGCTCATTTGAAATGAGAAGTGGAAGTGGTATTTTCCAAATCAGCTTGGAGAGTGGGACTGTCAAGACCTTATTTTGTCTGAGGCTTCGAAGCCCTGTCACAGATGGAGCGTGAAGCTCAGCGAGAAGCACGATTCTCGGGTTAGGACAGTGGCTTGTGATTGCCAGAGCTGCCTGAAACTAGCTGGGAAATGAAGCTCCTTGGAAAGCAGCTGCTGGAGTTAAGAGTTGGGCTGTGGCTTCGGCTTTGTGGTTCTTTCCCCTGCAGAAAGTGGTGCTGGGCGTTATCCGGGTGTGAGCGTAGGAGAGCACTCGCGTAGCGCAGCCTCACAAAGCAGCCAGGGTAACAGTGTCTCTTAATGAACTTCCCACCCAGTTTGTCCTTTTATTTGGCTGGAAGAGGGATCCTTATCTGGGCGCAGGTTGGGAGAGAGCAGGAAGCAGGGGCCTGGAGCTGGTGTGGCAGTTGCTGTTCTGGCAGCTCGTGCTGGGCTGGATAATGTTTTCCATTCTCCTACGAGTGTCAGCCGGGCTGGAGAGCACTGAGATTTCCTGTGCTCCAGACTAATAAATGAATAGAGGTGTTTACACAATAAAGGACAAGGTCCTTTTTCTGTGTGTGGGTTTTTGTTTTTGTTTTTTTTTAATTTTGCTAGGCAATTAAATTGCTTTGTCTTTCACTTCTTTGTAAATATGTTAATGAAAGTCCTTTATGTAAGATATTTGAAAGGCAACATCTTGTTTGCTCCATTCACTTAGGCAAATTCTGCTTTTATGTGGTACATACTATTATGCAGAATACATTGTGCTGTTATTTTCCTTGCTATTCCTTGGTAGACTAATAACTACAGGTAGTGTAAAGCCAGGCTGCTGAGAGCTGGTGCTTGAAAGACAAGGTACCAAAGCATAGGATGTAATCAAAATACTGTCATCTGATTCTTTTGGTGTCTGCTCAGAAGTTGTTTGAGATTGCTTCTATTCCCTGCACAGTGATCTATTACAAACAGTGTGCATGGAAAAAAGGAAGTCTGTATTCTTTGATCTTTCTGTATTCTGTTTGTTTGGTTTCGTGTTGTTTGTTTCTTTTCTTTAAGTTAGCTGAGCAATCACTAGGCTGCAGCGTGGGCAAATGCAAATAAGTGGAATGTGGTTTATGGTTCTTAAAGTATAACCTAACATATGACATTTATCAGACAAAAAAAAATATCTCCATGGTACCAAATATTAAAGACTGAATTTAATAACAACTGATACAAATTTTTAAGCTTTGAGTATTTTGCAAGTTTGTGCAGACCGAGTATGAACTCTTATTTATTATTTGTGTAATCTCTAGTTCAGTAATATAATTAAATCTGTGCACAGCTTGGGCACAAAATAGGCAGTTGGGTTCTTTAAGTACTGTAATGTAAAGCCACCTAGTTAGGAAGATGAACCTTACAAGGGAGAAAGACCTTTAAGGCAGACAATAATTGCTCCAAAATGGAAATGCACCTGCAGTGTGAGCTGACGATCGGCGTGCAGTCATCTAGGTTAAAAGAAGCAGATATTATAGTGAAAGAGTGAGGGCTTTCAGGATTTTGTTGTTTACCTGGAAGCCAGTGGAGTCTAGATTAAAATTCACCGAGTAACTGCTGCTCTAATGCCTTTTTCTTCAAGGATGTGCTAGTGCTTTATGAATTATAAACTCTTCAGTCCTGAAAAAGGGAAAGGTAAGCACCAATGGCATAGGGCCTGCATTCAACAAAGTGGATGAGCATGTATTTTCACCCACTGGAGTCCAGTGAGAGCTCCCAGTCAGGGGTTACAGGACAGCTTTTATGGATGTGATAACTGCCATGAGGGCCACCAGGCTCCTCATGCAGGGAGTGATCCTGGAGAGCTGGGGGTGCCTCGTGACGTGTGCTGTGCCGTGAGGACCCCGCACGCTGGCACTGCTCACCTCTTTGCCTTGTTTAACACAGACTAGGCCACTATTGCCTGGTTAGGGAAGTTAATATCCTTGGAGGAACTGCTTGGATAAATCTGGTACCTGCTGCAGTCATCGATAGAACTTTGTTTTGGCTTTACCGTTTCAGGTTGAAGGGAAAACAGAAGAAAACGAGACTAACAAAAGACGTCGCAAGGGTCTCTTTGGTGTCTTCGAGGAGGTTGGTGTTCAGTGCTGTCCACACACACCCAGCTCATTCCTCAGCACTAGAGCTGAGGAAGCAGTGGGAGCTGAGGGGCCAGGGCTTGTCCTCTTGTGCTTGGTGGGAACAAAAAGGCTCTCCCCTTAAAACCTTGAATTTACTGAGGTGTGCACTAAAGAAGAGCTGAATTTCTTTAAATCATTTGATAGGGAGGGGAGTAATGTATAAATTGCACTGGTTTTCTTTCTGACCCGAGAACATTTAAGTTATTGAGTTGGTTTGGTTTTTTTTCTTTTTCCCCACTCAGTTTGTTTAAACACACTTTTCTTTGAAGAGTTTGCATTGCAGCTGAGGAGCTAGCCCTCACCTTTCTGACTCTATTTTATCACCACCAGCACTGATTAATGTTGGCTTTTTACTCTACTCTGGGACCAAAGATAATACTTTTTTTCATTACTTTTGCATGCTAAATAGTGTCATTTTTAATATACTGTAGAATGTATTTCCTTTCAGCCTTTGCTGATCTCTCTCCTTCTGTTCAGAAGTGTCATAAGTAAACTTGATAAAAATGTGGTTTGTTGTTTCCTTGCAGGCTTCAGGCTTTACAAACCAAGGGACAAATGCTGGGAAAGAGCAGAGTGATGGCAGAGAAGGAATGAACCAGAATAAAGTTAAATCAATGGCAACTCAACTGTTGGCAAAGTTTGAAGAGAATGCTCCAAATACAATTTTGCGGAGGCAGGTGGGTCATAGATGAACAGAAAAGTAATCTCTGAGATTAAACTGCAGTCTGTCCTTCTGAACGTGATGCTGAATTCCTAGGGGAAAATTCCTTCTATTAAATTTTTGAAGTAGGTTGTCTTTAATTTGCATAAAGTATAAAAAACCCTCTCATTAATCAGCGAACAAATAGGACCTATATAAATTGACTAATGCCTCTTAATATAATATATTAGTATTACATATTAATATCTATTGTACTGATAAAGTGGAGTGAAATTGTGATGTCTAGAAATCTCTTCTAAGCCAGTTTACAGAATTTTTGCTTTGTGTGGATGTCTAAGCTGGCTTCATATGGTATTGCTGAAGGAGCTTCTTTTATATATATATTCTGTGAATAAATTCCACATATCCAGTGGAATCTTTCTTTGTGGAAAACAAGGGAACTTAATCTTTTGCAAGATGTGTCTGGCCACCGTTTCTATTCCTGAAGCAGGCATAATGGAATATATTTGTAAATTCCACCGAGCTTTCATAGTTGTTTATTAGTGTTACTAGAGGTGTTTTAAGACTAATCCTGTGCTACCAAGGTAGGGATGATAAGCTCAAAATCACCCTTTAGCCAGTGAAGTGGTTTGGGTCAGCTGAGTTCAGATCTACCACCTAGAAGAGCTGAAGGAAGGATGAGCAAGGTGTCGAGGTTCTATCAAGGATGGGGCTTTCCTAATTCTTTGTGATTGAAAACATGAGTTTATTTACCTGTTTAAGTCCTCCAGAAGTGTAGAATTTATAGATGTCAAGTGACTCTCTCAGCCCATGAACTGCTGTTGTTTACACTCTACTTGGCTGCCTATCAGTGCCCTGAGCTTTCTGCATGTGACACGTGCACAGAGGCTTGTCTGGCCCTGTCAAAGGAAGCCTCCATGTGTTACCTTTTGATCTTAACCTCTCTTAAAGTATACAGAATGTGCTGAATTTTAAGTGTATCTTTGATGGTAAAAGGAGTTAATAAAATGGGCAGGTGACAAAAATCTTCAAAACGCCCTGTTAAGATCTATAGTCATGTGTCTTTAAAAGCAGCTTTTACTTCTTTCTGTCTCAAAAGATCTTTGAATCCTATTTACTGTCTTCCTTTTTTTCCTTTTCACTGTCTTTATAATTTTAAAAACGCTTTACAAGGAGCTAATAGATAGACCAGCCCTGCTCTCTTCTGACCCTCCTGTTAATCCTCGCTTTGCTAAGCCTAAGGATCCAAGTCTTCTTCCACCTCAACCAAAAAGGCAGGTAGGAACTCACACGGGTAACACCTGACAAGCACAACATTTCTCTTCCTACAGGGAACAAAATGTTATTGTGTATCTACAGAATATATAAAACAATATTTGGATGCAATCTGTAGAGTTAACAAATAGATTTATTTAGCTGAGAATTGTGAAAACCACATGAAAGTTTAAGGCTTTTTTACACCTTCTTGACCGAATGAGAAAACTATTTGAAAGAATTAGTAACTGTGTAGAGGAAAAAAAAAGCCTGAAAACATAGCTGTTGCTTTCTGTGTTATCACATCTAGACTCCAAATTGTATAAATATAACTCCATAACCACATTTAACATGTGAGAAGACTATAGCAGTACCTGAAAATTTTGTCTGTGCATGTACACAATGCTTTGGGTTGTTGTAATGGTAAGGCAAAGGGAGTTTCCCAGTCCAAGAAACCTGACAAAAATGTCTCAGATAAAAGCTTGAGTGTTGAAAAGCTGATATTGATGCACAGTTTGTTGGGTTTTTATTTCTTTAAGTAGAACTTGTCATAAGAATTGCTGCTGAAAGGTCTTTTGAAACATCATGTACATGGGACACGTTTTTTTTAATACATTATCTGATTTTTTTTTCTGTTAGTACTTTTAATGCAAGCAATTTCATATCAAATAGTACTGACATTCACTTTAGTGTTTTAAACAGAAGTAAGTACTCTGTAGTGACATTTCAAGAGTAGAGACTGCTGTGGAATGAGATCTGCATTGCATGTGGAAGTCTGCAGATCAGCTTGATGAAAAATGCAGCTTCATAAAGGGATTGAGAATTGCTGTTTTGAAGGCAGGTGTGCTATCCTGAAACATCAGGAGCAACTGCAAGTTGATTTGCATTAGGTTTTTCAATTCTGAGAAATTTGGAAAGTTTGTGTATCTCTTTGAATTGGACAGATAGGATGAGGTAGAAAACTGTCATGAAAAGACCCAACTGGAAGGTAACTTTTAAAGCTGAATTTGATAAAGATGAACTAGTTAAAATATTTCATTTCTTTCAAAAGCTATTTTATATGAAGATTCATATAAAGAACAACTATTCTGAATTCCTCAGAAAAAGCTTTAAATCTGAAAATACATTATAGCTTGATTTGAGTCAGACTAGACCTAGAATTATGCCAAGAAATATTCTTACAATTTGATTGTAAGTTTAGTTTCAGGCAGATGTGATGCTAAAAAAACCCCAAACCCAACCCAAAACCTTTGCTGAAAACCCTAGATGGGGATGTTCTGCACGGATGCTCTCTGGAGCTAATTCATAAAAACTGACACGGAGATAGAGAAAGATGTCAAGGCCAACAAAAGTGATGTAGGACTGGTTTATTTCAGTGCATGGACACCAACATCAGAGATGCAGTGGATAGTGTGTGAAGAGTTGCTGTGAGAATGTTTTATTTCTAGTTCTGTGCATGACTGTGCTGCGCTGTCGGAAGCATCCTTAATTGCTGCATCTACTGCATGGTAGTGCAGAAAGCAGGTTTTTTTTCACTTCAAGTGTTTCCCAGTTCCAGGTGGTAGCTAGGAGTGAACACGAGGTCAGGGAACCCAAACAGGCTTTAAATGGTTCTGATCATATGGCCAGGAGAGCAAAGACTGTACAAAACCCAGATCCCCAGCTCACTCGGTCAGAAACCTCTGAAAATCTCGCCTCTGCCTGTTCTGCTGCATTTGTACTTTCTGGAGTGCTTGAGCGTCTGCAGCACCTGGAGGAAAAAATGAAACAGGTGACAAGCAATTTCTTTTCCTTTCTGTTTCTTAACTGCATATGTTAATCCATATAATGTATCTTCCCTAGCTACGCTGCCTTTTTCTCTGTTGACTTTCAGTTATGTTAAGGCAATTAAACATCTTTCTGCAAACTTGGTATATTCTGATGTATGTGGCATTAACTGAAATCTCTTTCTCTCTCTCTCTGTCTTTTCTTGGCTTTCCTTCCCTGGCTCTTGCTGCAGAAAAGAGCTCAGACCATAGCAAATAGGGAATTCCATAAAAAGAACATTAAAGAGAAAGCGGCACATCTTGCCTCGATGTTTGGATACGCGGAGTTTCCAAAGGTGAATACTGGGGTTTGCACCTGAAGAGAAGTGCTGAGTTAGAAAAATGTGTAAGGATACACAGGGGGCAAAAATCGGTGTGCTTTTGGATTTAACTGTCATCCTGTGTGGATCTGAGAAGTAACGTGGAGTCCACTGGAAACTGGTACAGAGTTTTGTTTCAATATTATTGCATAATTGAATTGAGGTAAAACACAATCTAAATCATAGCTAGTCACAGGACTTCAGCACAAGAGAAATGTGTTAGAAGTGTCTTGTGCTTAAGCGTGCACTGGTAGCTCACAGTTTCTCACGCACTGGTGAGCAGTCAATCTTAGTCAATACCATCTGGCATTTCTTCTGTTGTGGTATGCTTTCTCCAAGCTTTCTCTTAACCTTACTGCCTATTGTAAATGGTTTTTGTAAGTAAACTGAGTACAATAATATCAAATAGAGGGAAAAACCAGAACTGTGTTTATTATCTTTCTATGTTTTTATGCATGACTGTGAACTTACTCGCTTAACCTGTGCTAATGTCTCTGTCTCATGGATAACTCTCCTGTTTCTGCTCTACACAGAATAAGCTACCTACTAAAGGCTTGTCCCATTCTCAGCCCCCAACTCCCTCTTGCTCTCCACCTCATGACTCAGCTGCTGCCTCTTCTCCATCATCTGTCGGTTCAGCTTTCCCTGCTGTTCCTTCTAGACAGGTACTCTATTAACAGATTTTTTTCCTGTAAAATCCAAACTTGAGCTAAAGCTGCTTGAGAAATGGCTTGGATGGAAGGTGCTGCCAGCAGATCTGTTGTACAGGGTGTAGTTCACATTTGAATCAAACTTTACTTTGTTCACTCTCGCTAATTCTGCATGTTTGTAAGAGGAAAGTCATCGTTAAAAATAGTTCAGATATAAAGCTGAAGAACAAAGCAAATAGTTAACAAAATTCTTGCTTTCATTCTGAAAATGTTGCATCGCTGCTTGTTTTAAATGTTGGATATTACCACAGACACGCCTAGAAGAGGAGGAGGGAGCTTCATGATGTGTATCTAAGGATGTGATGGGCTTGGTTAGTTGTTCTTGGGTGGCTTTTGTGTGTCTTTTCACGTGAATATTCATCCGGACTGCAGGGGACAACCTGAACTAGAGGACGTCGTAGGATTGTATGAGCACTTTTTGATAGGAACAGATTTGATAGTTTGTTTACTTGTTTGTACTTTAAACTTGTATGTTGGTTGCTAGAATACTGTCCCTTGTAACAGCAAACTTTACGGAGAGGAAACATGCATACTCTGAATGGAAGGCATTAGCACAGGTTGGAGATACTCAGCTCTTACTACTTAAGCTGGTGTTACGATGGGCTGTGGAAGTTCAGATGACATCAGCCTCTAACACCACTTGTTTTAGAAGGACTTTCATTGAAGAAAGCTTGATATTTTTCAGCTTTTCAGGGCAGGCAAAGGCCTGGGTTCCCTTTCCTTCACTCGGATTATGTAGCAGCAGTCTGGGAACACTGCAGTATTGAGTAGGATTGGCGTGGAAATAAAGGTGGAAGCAGGAAGTTTCTAGAAGTATTGAATATGACTGCTGTGACCCAATGCAAAGTGTTCTGCCTGCTTTTGGTGTGTTTAGCTAACCAGAGTTTTGTGAAATACTCGTGACTATTGCTCAACTTCTGGTAAGCCATGGCTGAAGATCATTTCCATTCTGGTGAGCTTTCAGCAGGATCACTTAGTGGCATCAGCCTCAATCTTTTTAGGTGATTTTACACCATGTTGTTCATGCTGGTTGGAATTCAGGCTCACAGCCCCAGCTGCTAGGTAGCTGAGCAGGTAGAAACCGAGCTGACTTGCAGTGTGCAAAGGCATGTTCCTCGGTTGAGGTAGAGCTGTGTTGAAAAGACTCCCTTCCTTTCATTCTCTGGGAAAATCGAGGCTATGCTGCCCTTCAAGGGCACTGCAAGCCCAGCGGGTGCTTACTGCAGTCATCTCCTAATTCCCTTCAGCTTCAAAATAATTCCAGTGCCTGGATTTTCCTCTTAGTTTTTATGACCTAGGAGGTATAGCCCGTGACGGATTTTAAGCTAAGTCATGATTTCCAAAATATCAAGTCCTATTCCTCGTTTGGAGAGCTACTTGAGAGCTCTGTCACTGTAAAGAGAATAATAAATAAGTAAATAAAGCCCAGAACAACCTATGTGAACAGCCCTTTAGAATACGAGAACTAGGGTCTTACTCATATGGAGACTGGGAGTGATAATTTTACTGGGATTTTAAATTATTTTCTTAGAAAACATTTGGCCTAAGCAATCAGTTTTGGATGTTTTGATTCAGCTGCATTTTGTTTAAAGTGCACTCACAGCCTTTTATGAGTCTACCGTTGTATTCCAATGGTGCAACAATAGTTTGTTACGATTTGATTTTAGCCAGGCTGAGTTCACTTCGGGCTCTCTCCAGAGGTGAAGGCAGAAAGCACCAGAGCTTTGGCAAGAAAGTCTTGCTCTGTCAGCAGCACAACAGTAAAGAGTTGTTCATCTCATTTGGTCAATATTTGGCTGGTTAGGTAGGGCTACGTGTATGCTTTGGCAGGTCTACACGCATCAACTTCTGGATGGCTGATATGCTCCATAGAGTTGTACAGGCTCAGGTGCTCTTGTCCACTGTAGGCATTACATATGTCTCCACATGGTGCATTTGGCACAGCATGTTCCAGAGTTTTTGAATAGCAGGTCTGATAATGAACAGGCAGGACCGTTATTTGTGTTGGTGCTGTGCTGGGGGGGTGTTGAGACTTCTGTTCTCCATACTACTCGTGTGCTGTGAGGTTGATTCAGTCCTGTGAACCCCCTGTAACTTTAGCTCTACCTCTCTTTGGCCGCTTCTGTTCATCTTGCGGCTTACCTTTTCTTATTTCTCACTAAAAGAAAATCCAGAAGCAGGTTTCTTACTGCTGTTCTTGCTGTAAAAGCATTAAATCTTCAGAGAGCACCTGCTGCAGCCTTGATTTCATAACAAACAACCTATGCCCATCCTGGTTAAATTGCTGTCCCTGGGTTTTATCTTTTAAGATTGCACACTTTTCAGAATGTGAACTTTTTATCGTCCTCCATAAATCACCGGATAATTGTGCAGCGCTGCGTAAATGAATTTGATAATATTTCAGGTGCACAGTGTGCATTTCAAGTACTGTGCATGGCAAGTTAACAATATGTTTGGACCTCTCTGTTTTGAATATGTACCAGTAATTGCCTGTGTCTGTGTTATCTTGAAGCTGTGGTTAGAGGAGTCAAGAGTTTGTATTTGTGGTCTCTCTTCTGCAGAGATATCACTAGGTAAGTGTAGACTTTAGTATGAAAAAGGGCTTCAGGATTGGTAAGCCAACAGAAAGCTCTTGGGATTCTTGCTTTTTCCCAACAGAACTGAATATAATAGAAGTCTCTTCAGTTTTGTAGGACTTAGAGATATGACCTGTAAATATCAGCACCCTCCCATCCTTCAAATAGTGCTGTCATTTTAATTTCAGGTGAGGACAGAGATTGAGATGTGACGATCTTTTACATCTGCTGAATTTTTTGAAGTTTGACCAGTATTAGTTACGGTGCCGTATTTACCGAACACGGTGGCTAAGAAATCATACTGCCTTATCACAGAAACCTGGGTTTAAGCCTCAGTCCTGAAAGGAGCACTTGAAAGGAAGGCAATTAGAAGCATATTTATTTTTGTAAAGACATACAGTCGTTACAACTTACTAAGAATTAATTTCTATATGACACTCAGTTGCCAGTAATAACACTACCTTCTAGCTTTGATCAACTGTCAGAATTCACAGAGGTAGAATTATGAATTAACAAATATTACATTGCAGGCTGGGCTTTGGTTATTCTTGTTTTCTGTTGGAAATTGGATTGACCTTCAGAAAACTGTGTTCACCTGATCTTTGCATGAGTGAATCCACACAACATGTCATAAGAACTCTGAAGATGTTGCAATGAGTAGACTTTGCCTGCAGAGTTTGGACCAACTACTTCCTTTCAGTGACGTGACTCTAATTACCAGCAGTAAGCAGGGCTTGGGTGTTTCCTACACACAGTAACTTATTACTCAAATGTTGTTTATCTCGGAGGTAAAATACATGTAGCACGTAGTACCAAAAGTAAATAAATCGCCCTCAAAGCAAAATGAGACCAGGAAAATCATTAAGGATATGAAACTACAAAGGGGAAGCACTGTATGTTTTGGGGGGTGGAGAGCATAGAATTCCTTTGTCTTATGAAAATACCACTGAGGCTTCCTTGTTGGTTCTAAATATCCTTGTGGTGTTCTAAATAACAGCACAGGGAAATACAGAAGGCAGCTTTCTCTTCCCATGTGAATACCCATCCTGGAAAACACGTAATGGACAGGTCAGTGTAGTCTCAGTACATCACAAACACTTGGGGGATTTTTTTACGCACGTTCTTGGTCATTTTCTGAAATTCACCACATAGGTGGATTTTAAAATTCTTTTCCAACAAAGGATTTAAAGCTCCCGGTATAAACCTGCCTGAGGTGTGAGCAGTCACCTGATAGATATCGATAGAGGCCCCAGGACTACAAAATACTGTGTTTGTGTGTGTGGCTTCACGTGCACCGGTAGCCTCAAGGGCAGTAAGTGCCTGAACAAAATATAAACCCTCTGCTGTGTGTACTGAGTTTCTAGGGTGTATGAGCAGCAGAGATCTGTGTGCTGCTGACCAAAGCCAAGCTGCATAACAGGTGACAGGTTCTCTAAAGTAGCGCTTGAAGATGTGGGGTCAGACCCTCCCTCCTGCAACGGGAGTTTATTACACTTCACACAACGGAACGGGTGAGGATGTTATTGAAGCCCTTGTCCCTAAGCAGGGTGAAGTTTAGAGAAGACAACAGGGGAGTTGCTGGCAGTTGTGCTGCTTCAGTGCAAGTCGTGATCCTTGCAGGGCAGTGCTGCTCTTGCACACCCCATCCCTCTCCTTCTCTGGGGCTTTCTGCTGGTGGCAAGTGCTTATGGGGCTGCCCCAGGAGATTGGCCTCCAGATAGCAAGGTTTTTGTATCTGTCCAGCTATGAAGTCAGTTATGGGCTAACTCTCGAAAGATAAGGGAGCTGTAGGGGGCTGGACATGTTCCAGAGTTCCTGAACTTGAATGGTTTTTATTAGCAAGAGTATTTTTATTCATAGTAATTTTTGAAAACACATCCACAATGCATTTTAAACTTGACAAAAAATGCTATAAAATTCCTTTAAAGTATCATGAATACCATTCCTTTATTTTTTTTTTTTCTTTCTTCATGGTAACTTTCTGATCTTTTAAAACCTCTCTGTTAGCAGGACTTGGTGTGGTGGCAGTAGAAAAATCATTTCACTTCAAATTTGGGTTCTGGGGGAGGCAAATGGAATGTGAGATAGGAGATCATAGATCCTTGGGGGGGAAGAATAAAGAATGTCCTGGATTCAGAAGCAGAGTAACAGATCCCTGGCTATATCAGGATGGCCTTTGCCACCAGAAAGATTGTGGGATTGACTATATTGACTATAAAACTAAAATGGAATTCACTACAGGAAATACAGTTTATGGTAGAAAATACTATTGTAAATTTACTGAGTCTTCAGTGGCTTTTTTCCAGGAACAGAGAACCAGAGTGCCTGCCTGCCTGCCTCGTGCACACAGGCATACACACCTTTCTTCTTTTCCAGTCCCCAGGCTTGTGTTTTGTCTGGGAAGCCTGGACCTGGTCTGGCTGTGGTGCATTTAGAGCCACAGCCTAAGGAACTGCAGTCTCCTTGCAGGCTTCTCTGTTTGAGAAACTTGATTAGAAATGGCCTTATATTCGTGGTGGCAATACTGTGATGAAGCAGATTAAAGGAGATTTCTTCCTCCAGTTTTCCGTGGCGTTGAGTTGTTGGGAAGAGGGAGAATGGCTGCTCTGTGAGCATCAGCAGAACGTTTCCATGGGGGACTTCTAGTGGCTGTTCACAGAATGTTTCCTGAAATGCCACAGTTTGTGGTTAATGTGAAATTTAGGCCAAAGCCTCTGTTGTGAAATAAAACAACCAAGTCCTAAGAAGTCAAAGTGAACAACAGGGGTTTTTTAATCGATCAGAATGGTCCAGCCCTGATAGCCAGGCAGTAGCTCCCAGTTCAGCCTCTTTGTGGACGTGGCGGGAGGCCTTGTGCTGTGGGAGCAGTGTCTGCTCCCAGCAGCTAATTCCCCATCATCTGCAGGGAGAAGTGTGGGGGCTGCATGGAAGCCTTCTATGGCCACCAGCCAGACCGTGCTGATCGTGCATGAACGTGCCTGTGCTCTGCTAGACGTTGCCTCTGCTCCTTCTCCTAGCCTCTCTTTATCATCGTTTGCATGTTTTCATATCATTCTTGTCCTTTTCTCATCAAAGTCTTTTTCAAAAATAACTAAAGCTCTTCCTTCCATTCTCCATCTTCTCCCCTTTTCTGGTTAGATGACTGTAGGAAAGGTCTCGCGTGCAGTTGGAGCTGTGGCTGAAGTTCTTGTCAATCTCTATGTGAATGATCACAGACCCAAGCCACAGCTTCCCCCCCTTGAACTGGTAAGACTAAACCCACAAAGAAACAGTAACTCGACTTAAAAGAGTGGTGTTTCCAGAATGTCATCTGGAGTTACGACCCTGGTTGCGGGGCACTTGAAGCATTAAAGGGCTTAGGCAGACTAACGCTTAGGGAATCAAGCGCATGTTGGCCAAATATGCTGATGTATGGATGTGCTGGAAATGTTGCTCACTATGTCTTCTGTTCATATTTTTATTTCTTGTCTATATGAATTAAACCTTCAGGAGGCTTTTATTAAATGTATTTACTCGTACAACTAGTAAAAGAAGACAAGTATTAATCGGGCTGTGTACAAACCAGCCCGTGTTTATGCAGTTATTTTTAATACACTGATGCTGAATCACCGTGCCTCCTTTTGAAGAGAGCTGTTTTTAAACTCTGACACTGTTCTGTGTTGAATTCAGAAGTGGTCTCTGGACAGAGCTACAGGTTCTTGCCCCATTCCTCATTCTCCATCTCCTGCCTCCGCTGCTCAGAGCTGTCAGGTACTGGGTGGTGTGGTGTTGTGGTGATGACACTTACTTATTAGCAAGCGCTGAACTCAGTTGCCTCTGCTTCATTGTATCGATCTGTTCTATTAACATCCTATTTTCAAAAATGCACTTGTCTATTTTTGCATTTGCATGGTTGTAACTTTGGAAAGTTTCACGCTCATCACAGCAGGATGGGTCACTAACGGCAGGTTTGGAATAGCAACCGCTACGCACAAAACAATGTGACGATGACAAATGTGACTTGCACTTAACAGCAAAAAATTGTCTGAGGCTGCCTTTAGCTGGCAAATTAAAGATGAGGTGTGTGCCCTGTCTGAATGTGCCTGGACTCTGCAAAGCCTGCACCTCCTCTGCCCCATGTGTGGAACCTCTCCTGTGGCAGCAGGCATGCTAGAAGGGGAGGGAGATGGTGATGGCTGTGGTAGAGACAGGGTGCTCCTCTGTACCCACCTAAAACTAAGCATAATACAATAATGCAAAGTAACATCTTCCTACCTGCCTATAATAAGAAAATGGAAGCCCAGTAGCATCTAATCCATTAATCATTTATTTTTCTGTACCTTTTGCATGTACATCCAGAGGATGAGATTTGTGGCAATTAAAGGATGTCGACTGCTAACCCAAATTCAACAAAAGCTCTCAAAATAGTTTAAGTTGTTAATATGGATGGTATTTTAAAGTCCAGTGAGTTAAAAATATTCTCAATGTCCGTGGTAGGAATTAAATCGATTTTTAAAGCAAACAAAGCCCCAGCTTGGGCTGCAGTCTCAGGAAGAACGTGGCTGGGAGGGGAAACACCTCTGCAGCAGTGTAGGTGGTGGTTCAGACTGCAATACTGAAGTCTGTCAGTTTTTCTTCCCGGACCTCAGAGCAGGAGCGTGCATTTTCCTCCGCAGTGTGTAGGAACCGCGTCGTCAGGAGGGCTGTTTTCTTAGCTCCAAAGGGGTCTCTGTTGTTGGAGGCTGGCCAGGTCTGTGGTCTTTTGGCCTCCCTGGCAGACACCCACGGCCACGGTCGTGAGCTGCAAGCACGGTGCAGCATTTGGGGCTGGTGCTGCTCTGGTACCTGGGTAAATACAAAATGTCTGTGACCTCCCAGAGGGAAGTGGGATGCGAGGCCGGCTGAAAGCTCACCCCTTCAAGTCCCTGTGTTGTCTGTTTATGGATTGCTGCGTAAACCCTCAGAGCTGCTGCAGATGACTCAGAAAAACGCTGACTGGTGCTTAGTTTAATTGTGTGTGGAGGGTGCCGTGGAAAACTTCAGGCAGCTAAAGCCACTGCCCAAGTAATACCTGGGTGTAGTGCATTTTGCAGTGCAACGCTTTATGTGCGTTTCTTTTTGTCTCACCAGGGATCTCTGCGAAAAGAATTCCCTCAGTCCGTCGGTGGGAGTGACATTTGTTATTTCTGCAAGAAACGGGTCTATGTTATGGAACGGCTGAGTGCAGAAGGCCACTTCTTTCACAGGGAGTGCTTCAAGTGTGAAATATGTTCTACAACGCTTCGTTTAGGAATTTATGCCTTTGATGTTGAAGAAGGTAACGTAGGAGATATTGAGGAATATTTTCAAGTGTCCGAGTATCAATGCTGTTAATCGAACCAGGGAAAAAAGACCTGCCTGGGGAGCTCTGTCAGGAGGAGGTCTGCCAAGTGCCTTGCTTGCATCTGTGATCTTGGAGTCCTTGTACTTGCAGTTCTAGGCTTTCAAAAGAGTCCACTTAATGACAGACCTGAGCTTTAAATGAGGAAATCTTCAGTGGAAAATAATTTGAGTGACCAGAATGTTTGTCCACTCACAGGTCAAAGCAGGGGAGAAAAAAGGTGATTTTTCTCCAACAGTACAGAATTATTCCCGTCTCTCTTTTATAACTGGCCATTAAATGATGATACTCATAAAAACTTGATCCATAAGGGTAAGCCATGATAGTGGCAGATTTACATGGATGGGAGGAGGTGTAGTTTATTTCTTTCAAGGTGTTACGGCTCAGGAGTTGAAAGCAGTAGTGCTGGCCAAGTAGCAGTGTAATTTATTCCAGTCTGCTGCAGAACAGGACATTCAGACCTTGGCTGCTCAATGCCACCTACAGCCTGGGGTTTTGAGATGGGCAAGTAACTTGTTGCCTTTTCTTTTTCTTTTTCTTTTTTCTTTTTTTCTTTTTTTTCCTTTTCTTCTTCTTTGTTTGGTTATGTTGGTTGGGTTTTGTGTTGCTTTTTTTTTTTTTATTCCATGTGTCATTTTTGTTTTGGTTTGGTTTTTTTTAGAGGGAAATTACTAAACCAAACTGAAATTCCCTTGCCACTTTGAAATGATTAGAGTAGAGGAGAGTATTAGCCTGATCTCCTTCTATGAGAGGATAAAAAACTCAAGGCCAAAGGTGGTTCTTTCTCAGTCTGGAGAATCTCCTGCAAAGGCTTTTTTCAGCTGATTATTTGCCTTTTTGCTGCTTGATGTCTTGTGTTGGTTTGTGACTTGGTATTTATAGAATCTTGGGTTTCTGCTCATTGTAAGTCTCACACCTGTGTGGTAGATAAATGACCTCCCCTTAATTAAGAAATGTGCAAATCTGGGTACTGTAAAAGAAGTCCATTGAAAACTGAGGGCTCTTCAGAGCTGGTGGCAAGTTTCCCTTTCCTTCTGCTGCCCAACCGTTAATTATCCTGATATCATCTTTTTATAGACACAACAGCGGGATTTCAGTCCACCAATAAAATATCATATTGATTATTTTTTCTCTTGTAGGTAAATTCTACTGTAAACCTCATTTTACGCACTGCAAAATCAGTACTAAACACAGGAAGAGAAGAGCGACGTTACAGCTCCAGGGAAAGGTACCTGTTGGTTATATTACTAAAGCAGAACATGTTGAGGCAGCTTTATCTGGAGCTCAACACTCGTGTGTTGTGTGTAAGGTATTTTCTACCTGATGTCCAGAAGTAGTAAAATCACTACTAAAATCTAACCTCTTGTTTCTGTGAATTTGGCATATTTATAGTCTGGTTTCTCTCTTAGCTTTTCCTGTACAAAGGAAAATTGTATTTAAGAGCAATTGGAAATGATGGAGTTGAAAACAGTAACAGAAACTGGATTTTCCATTTTTAGAAGTATATTTAACATTGGGGTTTTTTTTGCTGCTTTTGTATAAGGAGACAACAGAAGCGTGGAAGAAAGAGGAGCCCAAACCCCCAGCGACCACCCCAGAAAGCACTTTGTCTACTGCTAGCAGTCCAGAGGACAGGTCCCCAGGTATCCTGACTTCCTTCTTTAGGGGCACGCTAAGCTGGCCCCTTCGGGTGACAAGGGATCTGCTTGACATTCCCAGACGCCTGTCTAACTGGATGCATGGTTTTCTGCACGCTACCAGTCTTCATTTCAGGGACAATGCATATAACTATACCTACTTGTACGAACTCTTGAGCCTTGGTGTGCCATTCCTCTGTGCTCTTCTAGAGGTACTCGCTCATATGTACCGGGAAGCAGAGCTGTCACTTGAGAATGTGCTTGAATGGGTGAAAAAAAATCTCTAGGGTTTAAATTCTTCTCTGTGTCTTGCTCAGTTGTGCCTTTCAGATTTTCAAAATTAAGTCACACTGTTTTCTCGAGGGGTTCTTTTGTTCGTTTGCTTGATTGTTTTCTACTGCTCATGCAATTTAATGTGTGACTTAAATGAACGGTGGATTCCTTCTGATATAAACAAGGTGCAATCAAAACTTTTGATAGAAAATGTACTGTATGTTAAGAGCATGAAGGGCAGTGTCCAGACACATTTCCAGAACACAAACTCGAATGAAGGACATTTTGGAGATTTTCTTTTTTCATTTTTTTTTTCCCCTCATCAGCCCTTTGGTGGTACATTTGAAAACCATTCTTCTCCCTGTCTCTGTGTGTCCATCCCTTCCCCTCCCCCCCTTTTCTTTTGTTTTTTTCTGTTAAACCAAGAAAGAATGAGCATTCCTTCAGATGTTTGGGGAATATTTCTGACAAATGACTGGGTTTTGAAACCTGAATATGGCGCATACCTTTTTTTTCTTGCTTTCAGCCTTGCTCTGGGTTATGAGGTTTATAACTTGCATGAATATGTTAAAAAAAAAAAAAAGAAGAAAAAAAAAAAAGAAATACAATTATGTATTTAATTCACATTGCTCCTAGTCATGCCTTTTACATTTCTTAGATGTGATAGATACCCTTTATTTGATAGTGGGTATAATCTGTACTACTAATTTATTTAAAGCTTTGAAATAAATTTGAAGAGCAAATTTTAGTTGAGTGAAGGCTTGATTGAAACTGTAAGTCAAAGGAACTGGCAGTGTAATTACACTTGACTTATTGCTCAAGTCAAGGCTTCCTCATTAGGTGGCTGATTCAAGGAATATCGATGTATGAAGCACTCATCTGTAACTGCAGTTGCTGCTGATGTGCCTCTGGGTAGGCACTGCTCCTATTGTCTTCTGGAGTTTCTGAAAAATACAAGTTTAGAACAAACAACAAAAACCTACAGATGCATTCTAAGGAGATGATTTCTTAGCTGGGTATTTCATTCATTTCGGTGTATAATGCTGATAGCAGAAAGGTGAAATTCAGTAATCTGGAGCAGCTGTTAAGTGAACTTCTTTCAGATGTCTCTCAACAAGGTCTAGAATAATCAGAAGGTGGCAGGACAGGTTAAATTAGCTAATTAATGGACAGTAGACACCAACATCCCAAATTCTGATTTGCTTTCAGCCTAGTTAGCCAGTGAGGTAAGCACGGTCCTGGCTTCTCAAATACTTCAGTGTTGAAATTCAGAAGTTAACCAGGAAATAGGTAAATACATAAACATGGTAATATGTATAGCCTAAAATTAAAAGCATTTCTAGCATTTCTTTCTAGCCAAAAGAATGTGGCTTCAATAATAGGAAATAACGTTGCACTCAGTTAAAATCAAGGTTGAGAATTGCCTTCCAGTGCTCTTAAATGACTGGGCTGCTTATGGGCTGGCAGGTTTTTGATTTTATTTTAATTTTTTTTTCTTATCATCATGTGGGAAAAGCTGATTTGAATTGTTTTGTTTCATAGGTATTGAAAGGAAATGTGTCTTCTGTTTAAAATAAATTGCAAACTGGATTTTTCTTCTAGATAGTTTGACTTTCTCTAAACTACAAGGATAAAGCTTTTCACGTTTTAGAGTGCTTATGTATTCTGGGAAAAAAAAATCAAGTATATGCACAGAACTTGAAAAAGAACCTAAAGGAAATTGATTTAGGTATAAGGAAGCATTTGTTTGAAATAAATTGCTATTAATGTTCAAACACTTATTCAGCAAAACTTTGCTGTAATATTGACTGGACACAGTGACAGTTCTAGTTATATGGTGGGCATCTGTACACATGTAAAGAAATGTATCTGTACCTCTTTTATAGCATTTTAAAAACCCAACAAATGACTTCGGAACACTGGATACTTTTTAATTATTTGCTAATAATAGTAATTGTTTCACCCTGAAAAGGAAAAGATCTGCAGTGCAGTTTGCCACGTTACCCCTGCAACACAGGAGACTGCTAAATGGTACAGTTTGAAAATTTGGCTTGCCATCAATTTTGATTACAGTTTGTCTACAGTATTTAGGAACATTTTTTCCCTGAAATTTGTTTGTTACAGGAAATTTTCTGCTTTTCAGCAGAGTGATTGTAATGGTGGACTTGCAGAAAATGGTGATATAGTAAGAGACTTGGAAATCTCTGATGTCCAATGAATTTCAAGCAAGTGATTCTTACTAGTAGGAAATATTA
>WUAM01000332.1:6197315-6210224 GCA_024336885.1 Actenoides hombroni
ATTTGTATATATTGAAATAATGGGGAATAAAATCCCTAGATTCCCATGACAGAATTCAGGTTCTTGCACAATGAAAACATTTTCCTGAGGAATCTTAATTACACTGTGTACTCCACTGGGAGTTTGCAGGTGATTCTGTTCAGAAGGTTTTGTTGTTGGTGTCAATCTTAATTGGTAGACTTTTAATCTGCTAGTAAGAGTCATGCCTACTTGCCCTCATTCATGATTTAAGGAAAGAAGGTGGCTTCGTTTTGGTCAGTTCTCCTTTGTGCCTACGTAGTATTTCTGATGCTTTCCTATATAACCAAGTTAAGTTCTGTGTTTTTTTTTCCCACTGTCCTCTCTGTCAATCTCCCTTGTTGCTTTTAGTCCAATTCATCATTCCGGTGCTGCACCCTCTCACTGGCTGAAGCCTTTCTGCTCTCAGGTGATTTGTTTGTTTGTTTGTTTGTTTGTTTTCCTGCTTGCCAGTTCCAAAACTGTGTGACTAACACTGTTGTTTGACATCCTTTCATTGCACCTTTATTTTTCTTAAAGACTTATGGAGCAAACTGTGTGTGTCTGGTATATTAACGGATGCAAGCTTTGGCACGATCACTTAATCTGCTGCTGAATTCAGGGTTCTAGGAAAGGCAACGTCTGCATTCTCTGTAGGGAACATTTTTCTCTGTGTGCACGTGCCCTGCCTTGTGCCTATCAGGTAAGTTAGATGAGTACGTTGTTTCTTGAAAGAGCTAGTTAAAGCCTTATTTGTTTCAAAGCAATGAAGGGAAGACTGAAAATAAGGTCAAGACAAGATTAGGCAGCTGGTTCTCCTGGGCAGCATGAGCACCCGTTTCTGTTGCGGCGGAGCGGGCACTGCTTCAGTGCTGCGGTGCTTTCTAAGCACTTCTTTGCTTTCATACTGGAAAGGTATGTCATCAAAGGATTCTGTTGAAAAAGTAGCCAAAGTGATGCAAATTCCAGTCTTCCAGCCCAAGTAACGTAGTAGGCAGGCCTGACAGCAACACCCGTGCTATTTTCAGTCTGTGTTATCAATGGCGAGTTTATATAACCGGAGTGGTTTGGTTTGAACTGCTTTGTTAACTAATTTACTAGACCCCATTTGCCACTGAGGAATGGATTTCTCTTTCTGCATGAGGCATTGCCACTGCTCGTGAATTTGTGAGATTATTTCGTATGTATTTTTTTCTTAATATAAGTTCCAGTGTGTGTAGTCACACGTTGGTAATCTGGAAGAGGAAACGAGTCCAAACAGGAACCAAGGGCTCAGCCTGACAGGCGAGTGTGCAAAGGTTCTGTGTGAGAGGGTCATGACCCAGCCTTCCCTGCTGAGGATCCCTGAGCATCAGGAGAGGCCAGACATCCTCTTCCACTTGCCCCATTTCCCACTCCTCAGCCAGGAAGGCAGAAGGGCTGCGGGACCCACACCTTGCCTTGCTGACCTGGACATTTGCAGGTCTAAAGCGATAGTATTTATTTGGGTGGGTATCCTAAAATGTCTGGATGGCTTTGAAAGGCCCCACGCTGTGCCCACACAGAAAGCTCTCTGTATTTTAAGCACCACTTCCTGCCCAGATGGTTAGGAGATGGCTTCCTGGGTATGTCAGGGCTACAGGGTTTTGTTACAAAGCTCAGCGTGCTTTGAGATGAAGGTGGTGACGGAAAGGTCTGCCATTTCAAACCACTTCCATTGCTGTGTTTTTTACCCTCTGTTGCAGAGTCTTCCTAGCTCTTCCTGGCCAGCGAGGATTCTGTCCTTCTCCTAAATCTTCTGTCTTTATTTTACTTTATAATCTTAATGGAATATTTTTATTAAATAGTTTTTAACGCTGTATTGAAATTTTCACATGGAACTTCTGTATTTTGCACACAGTGAAAATTGTTTTAGCTTTATTTATGATAACCTGCTGTAAACAAAAATAAATGTAGTTCTTTATAAGCCTCTTTGTTTCATCTTTTCCTTTTAAAAATACTTCCTGAGGGCAGAGACTTTACACTCGTTTCACACGTTCCTCTTCTGGTGGATGCTGTTTGGTCACCTTTGCTGTGGCCTGACCTGGAGGCCGGCGGGTCTGGCTGTGGTGTAACTGCATGTGCATCCCTTCTGAGAGGGATCGACGTCGGGGTCCGTGACAAGTCATCCCATCCGCTGCAGACTGGGAGGTGTCTGGTGTTGGGATTTATACTTCCTGGGAATGAGAAACTGGTGTTGGTGAGCGTGGGGGTTGCTTGTATTGCTTACACAAATGGCACTTGGCCTCCCCTCCTGCTGACTTCTGTTACCTTTCCTTACATTTTTATTTTCCATATTAACAAATGCCATAAGGTCATGCTAAATTACATGTGTTTGGGATCTTACATCATGTACAGAAAAAGCAGGTGATAACTGTGGGTGAGGCTTTACCTTTGCTGCTGGTTCTGGAGGGTGGTTTGCAAGCTCCCTGGGTTTTCTGTACCCCTGGAAGCTGCATCTAATAGTGATCGGTTATTTGTTAATGGTGGCCTTGCTTCATTTATTTATATATTTACCCTTCCTTTGCTCTGTCGTGGCTTTTTTAAATTTTCATTTCTGTTCTTCAAGCTGGTGGTGTGGTTCTTTTTAAACAGCAGGTTCTCCAGCAGACCTTTCTTAAGTCTTCCTCCCCTTCATCTTCTTTCTTGTGCTCGCTCTGCAATTCTGAAGCTATAATATCTTTCTTTGTGTTTCAAGAAAAAAAGGCGAATCTCAGACAGAATAGTCCCAGTAATTTAATGGAAATACTGTGGGATATGTATTTTTAAAAGTTATCTCAAACTGAGTCTCACTGGAGCTGATGAATGACAGAAAAGAATTTTTTTGAACGTGTTACTAAAGACAACATGGCTAAAGAACAACTGTTTTTCCCAATGAACTGTTCCATCTTCCCTGCCAAAGAAAAAGCCACCATGCACAGTAGGAGGTTTGCTGTCCGAGGGGGAGACAATTTGCATAATGAAAACACAGGGCAACGAATACAATTTAACACAATACTTGGCGCTTCCTTAATTGCAACGGACAAAGCAATTTGGGTGAAACTAAACTTACTCTTTGCACAATTTACAGCTTTGGAGCAGGCTCCTTTCTGCCATCTTTACTTGATCATTTTAGGCAGAGGCGGTGGCATGGAAATGTCAGAAGAGGTTTCTGCGCCTGCAGACGGTGATGATTTGTTTGTCAGTGAAGCTTTGAGAAGCATCAGATGTTCATGCTGTTCTCATAAAGTTTCACTCGTGCCTGCTAAAATATTGGTACAATAGCTTGGAATTGGGGAGGTGTTAGAGTCTAGATTTGTAGTAATTGTATTGCTCATGGTAGCACAGAAGGCCCCAACAATCAAATCCCTAGGGAATCCTACCAATAGAGGAATATACTGAGTAGTAAATAACCCATGCCCTGGAATGCTAGTGGACAAGGCAGGACTCAGTGCAGGGAAAATAAACAGAACAGGCAAAATGAGCAACGTGAGGGGTGCAAGCAGTTTAGTTCCCTTGCTCCGTGTCAGAATCATTACACGATAAAACAATATTCCTTCTTTTGCTCCCAGTAATGCTACTGGGTGAATGCCCGAGTTAATTTAACAGTCCCAGTTCGAGACTCCCGTTCTCTCCTGGCTCGGTGAGCAGCCCTCCCTATATCCTACTGCTGCTCTTGCCTTAAGCTCTCTCCGAAAGCCCCAGTGCTCCCAGTCTCCAGGTGCTGTTACAAGGCAGCCCGCAGCAGCGATGCCCTGTCCCTTGGCATGGCTGGAACTGGCAGCGGTGCTGGCTTGATGGGCAAACAGGCTGCAGCTCGAGCGGGTCCCTTCAACTGGGTCCCGTCCAAAAGTCATGCTTTCTGAGCAGATGATACCAATGCTGCTTTCCAGAGTTAGTGCTTTCATAAGTCTTGAAAGCTACTCCTAGTTACAGATGCTAGCGTAGCTCTAGCAGTGCAGCGGTGCCATTTGCTGCGTCTGGCGGGCTCAGGAGTTGCTCTGTCTTTCCTCCTCTTTCTCTGGGTTCCAGTGGGTTCTGAACTTGTCTGCTGTCACTGTTTGAATTGGAAAGATGTACTTCTTCTGGAAAGCCAGGCCACGCTTTCGTTCTCAAAGCAATGCAGCACTACCTGTCTAGGTGTCTGTTAATGGAAAGCAAACAAGTCATGCTTCTGTCCAGGTAACCCTTCCTTTGTCAGAATTATGCTAATGCTTTCTAATGAAAAAGGGCTCGCTGGTTTTAAGCATACTTGATTTGAGGAAAAAAAAAAAGAAGAGTACAGACAAACCTTAAAATTGCTCAAATTCGAGTGCCAGCCTTTCAGTAACTCTGCCAAGAGGAGTAATTTCTGTCCCTCTTGGTTTCTTCTAGACTGCTGCAGCTATAAAATGCCACTGAAAGTTGCCTTTGTACGTAGTCCAAGCTCAAGCAAGGACTATGGTCTGCGTTTTCCCACAGCATTATGGCAATTGGTTGCTATAATTGCTTTTAATTCATTTCTGGCTCACTCATTCCTCACATTCCAATCAGAACAATGAGTTCTGAAATGCAATGAATTCTGCATTAATATTTATGTTTTTGAAGGCATGACATGGTTGCAGATGACTATTTTATTTTTTTTTGCATGAAAGATCATGTTGCTGAAAATCAGAAGACATGTATTAATGATTGATACATATATATATATTTATATATGTATGTCATGGAAATATTTCACCAAGTCTCCTTCCTTTTCTTTCTGAACTGTGTTAAGAGAAAAAGAAGAGAGGCTTTGATTTCATCTCACCAGGTAGTGGGCTCCAAACTTGTTTGAAATGGCTGGAATTTCTGATCTGTTCTTTTGAAATGTGAAATTGCAAAGAAATTTGCACGTTGCTGTAGTCTTGAATTTGTTCCTTCAGTGTTTATTCTGCAGGGATTCATTCACATCTTTACTTTGAGGTGTTTGGTGCTTTGAGTGTGTGCAAAAACCCACTATTTCAGCAGACACTGATCACCAGAGACTGAAACTGTTGTGGCTACACTCCTGAATTCACAGTTATTACATGCATTAATATACCAGACTGACACAGATTGCTCTGATAAAATATTTATTTCCTCTCAACTGGTAGAAGTAGTGCGTTACCACAGCAGATTTTGCTTGAGAAGCAATTTTCCCTAAATACCTAAATTTGGCATGGCCTAGTAGGTTTGCAGTGAGTTGCTTTTTCCTTTAGCTCTCTTAATTTTGTATGTATTTTTTGTATTGGAGCATTACTGTGCACCGTGGAGCGTTAATGTGCACCGTCCTGGGTGCATCTAAAGGTGCTCCGGGCTCTGTCTGGCTTTGCCCTGGTTACATTTTATGCCTGAATTCAGAGGTGCCTGTTGATTGAGTAAGTAATGGAGACTGGAAAAGTGTTTTGCTGCTGCAGAGCTCATGTGGGGACTGGCATGGGCACCGGGGTAGGATGGGCTCTTGGGGTGGGGACAGGAGGAGGGGGCCATGGTGGAACCTGGCCCTGGCCATGGGTGGAGAACAGGCAGCATTTGTTGGCTCTGATGGGTGGAAGCCAGGCCTGTGATCAAGCCCTGCTGCTCAGGTAGCAGTGGGGATGGCTTCTGCAGAGGTGTGAGGGAGGCCTGAGGAAAAAGGAGAAAGGCAGCATGAACTGAAACCTCTGAAGTAGCAGATGGCAGAGGTGTTACAAGGAGACCTTTTTCAAGGACAAAAATCTGCCTGGCAGCTTCTCAGGTGTAATGAAAACTCGAGGTTTGGAGTTTGGGAATGCTGCTGGAAGCCCTGCAGCCTCTTGAGCCAGATCTGTGAGATACCTTCATGGGTGGAAGGTCTTCACTCCCCAACCCACAGGCAATTCTCCCAGGCAGCCTTACGCGGTTTGAGGCTCAGGCTCCAGGGCACAGCTGAGGCTGTAGCAGGTTCACTTCAGGGTGGGCAGCAACAGCAAGGTTGTCACCGTTCCCTGGCTCCTCTTGCAGTCCCACGTGGGCTGTGCTTCTGTGACAGGTGCCTTCTGCTCTGTGTCTCAGCCCTGAGCTCGCTGGGTTTGTTTCGGCCGTGCTGCCAGAGCACTGGTGGGAGAACATCTTCCTTCTGCCCTGCAGCTTTCTTAAAACACTGCTGTATTTTAAACAGGACTTAAATTATTGTTATTATTTTCTTTATTATACAAGAAGTCAGGCAGTGAAGTGTGCTGGGTGTGCTATAGATCCATTTGTGGTCTGCTGACTGAATTTCTTAATGACAGTTTTGATGCCAACTGGTGTTTGCTTTCCCCACCAGAGCTGCCTACATTTATGAGCAGCTCCACGTTAAAATCGTTCACTCCTGTCATTGCCTGAGTCAGCAGCTCCACGCAAGGCCAGGCAGAGGCCACTCATCCTATGAATGAGTGACATGGTGACACAGTTCAGTGGCAGGCTAAGAACTTCAGGATTGCCAGCCAGAAAGGCAGGACACAAGTGAGGCTGGGCTCTTTGGGGGGGCATTGTGTTGTACTGGGCCAGTTGCAGAGTGGGGAAGGTGAGCTGGGTGCCAGCCCTGGGTGCCTCCCGCTGATGAGAGCAGGACCTGGGGTTTCAGTGGTGCCGTTCACCGGAGGAGCTGAAAGCCCCTTGCCAGTGCTGAGTGGCTGGGGCAGCTGGGTGAGCGTGGCTCCTGCCTCGCAGCTGTCAGGGACGCGCCATGTGTCCAAGGGGCCACCACGCCACATCCCAAATGCAGGTTGCCACGGCTAATTCCAGTGGGTTTCCTCTGCCCCCCTCCCAGGGCTGCCACACAGATACGCAGCAGTGCTGTGAGAAACCAGTTGTTTTTTGTCTGCCTTTTCCTGAGCCACTGGGCAGGTGCTGGGCTGCCTGGCCGCAGGCAGGGTCCGGACAATTTCTTATCCTCTTCGAGAGCCCAGCTGGGGGGTCTCCACCTGGTCAGCCACCAGACCTTGTTTGGCACGAGGACCTCCCCCCCCCAACCCCAGGCTAGATGGATCAGGGTGTTCTCAGGGGAGTTTTCTTGACCAACCTCCCTGCAAAAACTTTCTTCCTGGCCACCAGTATTCTGGGCGTGTTGTGGCCCAAAGCAGAGAGGCTGAAAGGAGTGTAAAATTAGTTGTTTCCTGGCTCTGTTGCTGTCTTCCATGTGCCTTCAGGGGTGTTCTCTGCGTTGGTATGGGTTTGAGCTTTCATGCTTGGGTTAGGTCGGCAAGGCTCCCTGCCTCCTTCTGCCTGCACAGGGCTCCTGTTTGGGTTAGCAAAGAAACATCACGGGAGCTCTCGCTGTGCCTTGCTTAAAAATGACTCATGACTGAAGAGCAGGAGGAGGGAGGATAAAGGCGAGCGCTTCTGGCCGCTTACGGCACGGTGCTGTTGGCTCGACGGGGAGGCTGCTGCAGCTGCTCGCGCGGGGGTTTTCCAGCGGAGCATCTTTGACCATTTTTGTCCAAGACGGGCAGAGGCAAGCGCGGAGCAGCCGCTCCGGAGCAAAGCTGAGAAAACACAGCTGCCCTCAGCCAGCTGGTGCCCGGGGCCCTTGGGCCAGTGCTCCCAGGGGAGAAGGGGAGGTCGTTGGGCAGAGTTCAGGCTTTGTGCTGTCGTGGGCTGCACGTGCTCTGCCCGAGGTGGGGAGAAAACAGCCAAGCCAGTCCAGCTGCCCTTGCGGGGACTTGGCTCTGCCCAAATTTGGCTGGTTCCCGAGCCCTTGTCATCTCCTTGCCAGGTCACAGTAACGTGACTTGCCTGATGCTGGTTTGGCAGATGACAGGGGAGCAGCAGCAGCCCCTGCACAAAGTCAGGCTGCCTTGTCAAGTGGGACTCGTCAGTACGAATAACACCTCCTGCTTACGGCTGTTTGTTGGCCCCGATGTTATCGGTGAGGGGACTCAGATGCTGGAGCAATCGATGCCTTATAAATGGTAATCACAGGAGGTGCTGCGAGGGGTCCATGAAGCCCCGGGGGGTGGGCGCTGAGCCCCTTTGGGAAGGGCCTCTCCTTTGGCACTCACAGTGGCACGCTGCTCCTGGGCAGGTTTCTGAAGGGGACCCATGGCAGAGGCTGTCACGGGACCGGGGTGTTCCCATCAGCTAAGCACAGGCCATTGCAACTGCACTGCCAAGCACGGCCTAATGTGGAAATAAGTTTCAGTGCTTCCCTGGGCAGTGCTGAACTGGCACCGTGTGCGTGAGATGCCAGCGTGTAACTCGGCGCCCGTGCGTCGCCAGAGCCTTGGGGACCGGGAGGAGGGCTGCAGGGATGCATTTATCTGCTTCACGGTAGCAGAGCTCGCTCGCTGCTGGTGGGCTGCATTTCACCGTTGGTTAGTCATGGAGGGGGAGTAAACTGCTCTGAGATTTGAGCTTTCAAAAATCAGAGCTTGAGCTTTTTGGCAGAGTGGTTTAGTAGAGCTGGCATGGCCCAGCCACAGCAGGCAGCGCACGGGGGGATGACACCATGAGACAGCGTCGGGCCTGGGTTTGGGTCCTGTGCAAACCCTCCTTTGGTCCCTGTGGGGACAGGCAGAGACGCTCTGTGGCACAAGGAGAGGCTTGGTCTCTTCCAGCAGGAGCTTGATGGGCCTGTGCAACCATGCTGCTCCAGTTCAGCTTGAGCAAAACCAGCACTGGTGCCTGGTAGCTGGGGAGGAGACCTGCCCTGTCTTCCCGTGGGTATAAACTGCCTTGAAATCACTTCAGGAGAAAATGAGTAACAAAACTAATTGCAAGCTTTCAGGGCTTTAGGGATATTCATGTAGTTCATGTCTGTAATACACAGCGTATTACAGACAAGAAAGACCTCTCCACTGCTGTGCTTGGCTGTCAACTTTGTACCTGGGGGGGGACGGGGGGGGACATGCGACACAGCAAACTGAGCTATTCACAAAAACACTTGACATCCCCAAGTCCCTGGCCCTGCCTGCCAAGGGATTCCTTCATCCTTGTTTCTGGGCTTCAGGATGACTTGTGGGGCTGTCCCCACAAGAGCAGAGCTGGTCTCGGCTCTGCACTCACGGTCTCACCTCCTGGGCAAGCCGTGCTGCTCCAACAACCATTGGATGAGGAGAAACTTTTTCACTCTGAGAGTGCCAGAGCCTGGCCCAGGCTGCCCAGAGAGGTTGTGGAGTCTCCTTCTCTGGAGACTTTCCAGCCCCGCCTGGCTTTGTTCCTGTGTGGGCTGCCCTGGGTGCTCCTGCTCTGGCGGGGGGGTTGGACTCGATCTCCAGAGGTCCCTTCCAACCCCTACCATTCTAAAAAAAATAAAATAAAAAAATAAAAAGCTCTATTTTGTGATCTCTTCCATACCTTCATCCTTGCCAGGTCTGACCCCCGGGAGGACCAGGGAATACAGGCAGAGTAGCAGGAAGATGGGCAGAGAGTGGTGAGCTCTTCCCAAGCAGGGACAGGTTACATATCACCTTTCCTGGTGACCAGCCCAGCAGTCAGCCTACCAACACTCTGTTCTTGACAGCTTTGGTTCAGTGTTGCCATCAGCTCTGTCCACTTCTTTGCAGGCATCCCAGAATGTTGTAATTTTCAGGTGTAGTATTTTTAACTGTGAAATCTGTGTCTCTAGACACACCGCGACCACAGAGTGGCTTTCAGCAGCGGGGTGTGGACAAAAAAGATTCGTTTTGGTCAGTGGGCACGGCTGAGGAGCTTTCTTCCTGGAGAAGGCAGGGCCAGGGTTCCTGTACTGGAGCTCACTCTCCTGTTCTGTTGGCTGAGAGCCCTCGGGGAGAAGCCGGCGTGCTGGGGCCGTGCGTGTGGATGTGGGCAGTGACACATCCCCGGGGCATGTGCAGAATGCCCACGACTTGACCACAGCGCTCTGCTGAACAACTCTCAGAAGGTTTCTCACCCTTCCTCCAGGGAGGATGCTGCTGTGCTCCCAAAAAAGGCTCCCAACGGGTGCGTAACGATACTCATCCGGTTCTGTTACAACCGTTGCTCTTCCTGTGACTGTTTTTGCTCTTCATTATCTCCCTGGGAGAAGAGGTTGTTCTCTTGAGCAACAATATCCCCCCCAAACCAGTTTGGTTTCTGCCTCGTCCGTATTTGGTGGGGCTGTTTCTCATTTAGAAGCAGCCTTTGCAGGGGTGTGAAGACGCGAGCGCCATGTGAGTGCGGGTACGTGGGCTTTGCCCCCTGGTCTGTAGCTGGAGAAAATGTGCGAGAGATTTCCCTGCTGCTAATAGGCATTGTGTTCTCCTTCCTCTTTGAGGGTGGGATGGAGCTGGGGAAAGATGTGGAGAGGACAAAAAAAAAAAGGGGGGGGGGGAACCAAGAGAAAGGCCTTCCAGTGGGACGTGAATGTTTCTGCCTGTGTTCCCACGTTGTTCCCAGCCTTCTGCCGGAGTCCAGCTGTAGGACACGGGCTCCCAAACGTAAGTGAGGTTCCCTGGTGAAGGAAAGGACACACGCTGCCCTTCCGGCCCAGGCAGCATCTGTCTCGTGGGTGGGAGAGCACCTTGGCTGGTGGGGACACTGGTGCCGAGGACAGCGTGGCCTTAACCAACAGTATAAGGTGGACCCTGGGCTTCTTCAGATCAGGACCTTTTTGTGGCCCTGGGTATGTTTGTAGAAAGGCCTTTTAACTTCTTGAGATTGTTAGAGAAACGTCTGCTCCTCTGTAGATAGCTGCTGGGGGGTCATGACGGGCTGATGGGTAGCCCAGTGCCCAAGGGTTTCAGGAGAGACCAGGGGAGTGCCAGGTTCCCAGGAGGTGGGAGTGGAGGAGCAGCTTGCAGCAGCAGCAGAGAGTCATTGCAGCTAATGCTTCCAGGGAGGGAATTTGAGGAAATGCTTGGATAGGAATAAGTAGAGCTGGCAACAAATGTGCATTTCATTTTATGAACGTTTCATGGTGAAACTTAAAACTTCCACAAAATTTTGGGGACTGGATAGCTCAGGGGATTAGTAATGGGATACAGAGCCTTTCATCTCACCAGTGCCTTTTCAACTGCAGCTCAAGTCAATACCAGCAACTGAAAGTTGTTACCATCTGATGGCTTATGTGTAATGAGTTGATGGTCTCAGTCCATTTCCTGGTAGTCAGGTATCTGCGGCTGACGCACACAAACACACCATACAGCCTGGCTGCTTGCCAGCCTTGTTGGCAGCCTCTGCCAACGACTGGAGGAGTCCAGGAGTGAAATAGCCCGTTGGCTTCTAACTGGGAGCTCTGTCAGGTACCGTCCTGGCACGTGCAGCCTGTGAGAAACTGGGAAGGTGGGAAAGCAGTGGGCCAGTTGAGAGCGGTGGTTTTATGCAGACATCTTCCATCCCTACCGAGGTCTACGAGGAATCATGTTTTGTGCCAAGGGCCTCCTCTACTCTACGTACCTCTCTGCTCACCCCTCAGCAGAGCTGTGAAGGATGGGGGATTTACGTTTTTCAGAGAAAAGGCATTATGACACAGGGCTTTCTGCCTCTAAGAATGTCACTGTTTTTCTCCCCCTCCTCAAAGTGTTTCCATGTGGTACCTCGAGCCTGTTTTACGTTTATTAATGTAGCTGTGATGTGACTCTAGCACAGGGCTGCATCATCATCCCCATTTCCAGCTGGGGAAACTGAGGTAGAGAGAAACCAAATGAAGGAGCAGATCTTCCAAGATAAAAAATTCAGGAGTTTGTGGGTGGCCTGGCCCTTTGCCAGGTCTGATAATGGATTTAGACCATTGGTCTACTGTCAGCTGCTCCCTCAGGACATTTGCCCTTGCTCTTCCCATCACAAATCTAAAAACAGTCCCTCGGATGAAGCCTAAGAAAGAGGCTGTTGCTTGGGAGATGTGTTCTTTCACCACTGTGCTCTAGAGACCTGGTAGTTAGGACGTAGTTTGGAACAAGGCGACTCCTAATGAAGGTGTCCGAGCTGGTTGTGTTCAAAGTCATGGTGAGGGATGGTGATGGGATGAAGAAACTGTTGCTTGACTTGAGCTGTGGAGTTGGCTGTGGTCCCCATGTGAGACTCCTTCATCACAGAGCAGTGATCCATGGAGAACTCCAGTCCCTCGTGGGGCACACAAAGACTGAGCATCCCTCGGTACCCCACCGTGATGGGGGCATCTGTGCCCACAGGGATCAGGTACAGCCTGGTGTAACCTCTTCCCTGCCAGGTTCTACGGACCATCGTGGTGGTGGTGGGTGAGGCCCTGCCTGCCCCACTGGCCTTTCCACGCTCAGAGCCAGGCACAAGCCACCCGTTAGGAAGCTACTGATGTCAGCTCCCACTGGTGTTATTTTTAAGCACTTTGTATACATTGCATTGTCTGTACGTATCTCTGGACTGTTCTTTCTCCCCCTCCCACCGCCTCTCAATGACTCACAGAACTGCTGTTTGGGTTTTTTGTGCTTTCTTTTTCTTTTTTTTCTTTTTTTCTACTTTATTATTCCTTTTTCTTTCTTTTTTTATCTTGCCTCTTTTTTTGCCTCTTTTGGCACCTTGTTTCTTTGCCTCAGTTTGGCCCCCCTTTTTTTGCCTGGGCCCCCCCCCTTTTTCTTTTTGGTCTTTTTCTTTTATTTTTTCCCTTTGCTCTTTCTTTTAGTGAAACCCAACATCTGTCGATTCACTCTGAACAAAAATAGAGCCATCCATCTCCTTCGGCCAGCCGTTCTGTCATGTAAGCTCAGGAAAAGTGGCCGGGGCGAGGTTTACAGAAGCTGTGGCAGCCCGGGGTGGGAAAGGCACTTATCTGCAGGGGAGGGCTCGCGGCTCTGGGGAACGCATCCTTCCCTCGGAGCGAGGGGGTGGCCTTTGTTTATCCGCTGGCACACAATGAAATGATGGGAACCCACGCTCGGGTGCACGGCCGCGGTCAGGTGGGGCAGGGCAGCGGGTAAAAATGGAACGGAGCCTTTGATCCCCAGCCAGGGCAGATGGCTCACAGCGGTTGGGTTTTAGGGTGGACGTCGTGTTCTTTCT
>WUAM01000332.1:6215110-6254451 GCA_024336885.1 Actenoides hombroni
GCGTGCAGGCAGTGTCGCGGGTGTTCTGGTGGTCCCGGTCAAGTGGGTCGGTCCACCCATGTGCCCTTGCCCCGGGGGGAGCAGCAATAAGGTCATTTGTGTGTCTTCTGGTGAGGAAGTGGCAAAATGTGATAAGTACAGCCAAGCACAGGCATGGAAGGACTCAAGCACTAGCAAAATTAGGTATCTTGGAGCTTAGGTGGGAATTGCTGCCTCAGATTTAGGGGCTGAATGTCCACCTTGATCCTTCTGCCAGAGCTTGAGTTTTCCCAAAGAGCAGGGGCAGCAGCGGGGCTGCTTCGTGTTCCCCTGCCTGAGCACAGCTCAGCCTCCAGCCAGGCTTGCTCTGCCCCCCCTCTGAGAGCCACTTTGTCAGCCAGCTCAGCGTGTGAGCAGTTAGTTGCAGTGGTCACTAGAGATGCCAGTCTGAGGCACTTGATTCTCAGCCGGCAGTGTAGTGGGGTTCAGGGCACTGAGGTTCAGAGCCTGGTTTCCACCCTGTAGTCAGATTTCAAAAAACCCCCTGTCTTTCCACACAGCATCGCTGTGCCAACGTCTTACCGAGGAGCTGACTGAAGGTGCTGCAAGGATGGGTGGCTGTTCGGAGTGCAGGGAGAGCTGTGAGGCTCACGGTTGGAGTGGGGAGGTGTGAGGGCTGCCTTTTACTTGGCATCTGTTCGGGAGCATAACCATCTGCCTCACCTTTGGGAAAGTGCTCAGCCTTTGGGCTGGTTAAGGAGGAATTAGTTCAGGCTTCCCTTCTTTTTGTGCAAAAGAAGAGCTTTATCAGCTCTCTTTTAAATTCCTTGTTTCTATCAGCCCGTATTTCTCCTTTCTGATCCTTCTTCAGAACCAGTGGCAGCGGTGGCCCGCGGTGGGACGGCAGCTGATGGCCGGCCGGCGTTGTCCGCATTGCTGTGGAGAGGCAGGTAGCTGCCAGGCAGACTCCAGCCTCACGAGCCTCCAGGTTTTTGTTTGAGTTGGCCACAGTCTTCCTCCGCAGTGTTTATGTGAATCCCAGCTTGTCCCTGCTGTCTGCACTCTGACTGGATCCTTCTTCTTCTCGGGGACTGAAATCTCCCTCTTGCTGGAGCCCGACGTGCTCCGTCGGACTGGGCATTCGGGCTGGTGCTGCTTCTTAGGGGAGGCTGGTCAAATTGTGTGAAATTCTCAGAGCCTACAAAAACACCCGGACACTTGAGCATCTGGGACATCTACGACTTCAGTTTGAGCCCCTTAGCCAGGGTGCAGCCTGGTGATGAGAAACTGTGGTACTAACTTCAGACTTTTCACCTGTCCTGCAGAATGTGTATCCTCACGTGTGAGTTAATGCACGCTCACGTGTGAGTTAATGCACGCTCACGTGTGAGTTAAAGCATGCTCACATGAAACACCGAGGAGGTCCAGGTTCTGCTCTTATGGAGTTGAGCGCTACGTAGGTTATTCAACTTCCTATGCTACAGTACAAATATCAGTTAAATATTAGTAGGGAGTTGGTTTGCTTTCTAATCCTAGGGTGGTTTGGGTTGGAAAAGGAACATTAAAGATCTGGTCCAATGCTCACGCTGTGGGCGAGGGACATCTTTCACTAGATGGAGATGGGTGCCGATGTAGGATGCTGATCTTAAACCTCATCAGTATTGCTGTGAACACAAACTTCCTTGCTCGGAAAGAACTCGGCCAGGAGGATCAGCTCCTAGGTGCAGAATTATGCATTATAAGGGTTGAAAACAGGTTGTGTAACAGCAGAAGGACTTGTTGACTGGAAATCCGCTCACATCCAGGAGCCATGCTGGGAATTGTTTTAGGTAGTCTGTCTGTGGGTTTCAATGCTCTCCAGCTGTGTCCCTGTTAGTCATAAACATGATTGCTCCTCTTTCCTGTTAGCATGGCAGGGAAAACATTAATGTGCAGGATGGGGAGGGAATACGTCCTGAGCGTGCAAGCAAATGGCAGTGCTGACTTGCTTTAAGAGCTGCTTGTGGTGACCTCGGGCAGTGCTTGTTGGCAGCAGGGGTACAAAGTTTACAGACAGAGCTGGCAGGCTTTTGTTTGGCTTTGCTTGTTCTGCTTTTCATATAAGATGTGTCTTTTAAGGAGAAAGTTGAGATGGAGGACTTAGGTTTTACAAATTGCCTTATAATTCTGCTTTCTGCTTCACTCCTGGAGAGTGGAAATGGCACATTGTGGTCCAGGCCAGCTCTGGGGGACTGGGAACCGTTGCCAGGAGAGTTTCATGGCCACACGTGAGGAATGGTGGCCGTGCCCCACTGCGGGCAGCCGTGCCCCACTGCGGGCAGCTGTGCCCCGCTGACCTGTGGGCTCCCACGCAGCCACCCGAACGCTGCCGAGCTCGCTGCCCACGGCTGCCAGGGCTTTCAGGGTGGGGGGCCTGGCTGGTCCGAAGTAGAAGTGAGACAGCAAAATTAGAGAGGGATGAATGTCGTCCACCTCCCAAAGGAAATGAAATCTCTGTGGTCAAGAAACACCTGGCTGCTGTGGTGCTAGTGAGCTGGATATAGAGCCTGAGCACGTGTTTTCACATGGGAGCATCCTGCTCTGGAGAAGCAGCCAGACGTTCCTCCTTTCTCCTTGTACAGAGGAGTTGATGAATTAAAACCCCAACAAAATAAACAACACATAACTCTTGCGAGCAGTAAAGTCTTGAGGAGCTTTCAAGCCAAGGAAATAGCCTGGCTTTTATGAGGGGTGAAAAAACCAGAATTCATCACAGCCTTTTGAAAAGTGCACTGCTCTGTGCCACTTGGGAAAAGCCTGATTGGTAAAACCACTGAACAAATGACCCAAAGCCATGTTACTCCATCTGTAAGTGCAAGTAAAGGAGGAGCTTCACCTGGCTAGCACAAGAGTTGTACCTACAGAGCAGTCACCCCTGCAATCTGCAGCTGGGGTTTCCTCAGTGGTGCCTGTTTTCAAACATAGAAAGGAGGAGAGCACGAACAATAACTGGAAGAGGTGCAGGAGCACCAGTTTCCAGAGCAGCCTGTGGACTAGTGCTCAGGCTCTGAGGTGTGTGTAATCCTCCTGATGCATCTGGGATTTGTTTGTAGAGCTCTTGCCCCCAGTGGGTTTGTTTTCCATGTTCAAGCCATGAAAGAGCTGGGTGTGTGAGTTAAAAACCCTTGCCAGGTGGAGGACAGGGGTGAGTGCACTCCAGCGATAAATGGAGGAGCTGCAAGCTGAAGAAGAGTTTAGTTGATGTTTACCAGATAGTTTGCTCTAATAGATGAGAGAATAAGCCGTGTCCCATCTCATCCTTACACCTGTATACGTGGCAAAGTGAGAGTGTTGAGTTAGATGTGGTGAAAGCACCACACACCAGGAGGTGACTTGAGCAAAGCCGCTCTCCTGGAGCTTGACAGTCGTCCCTCCTGCACCGAGCCCTGGGGGGGGACTTGCACCACTCAGCCGTTTGTATTTACTTGTGCAGGAGGTTGTGGGCAAATGAGGTTGCACAGAAGTTAAGGATTTCACAGGGATGATCTGCCTTTGGCCGTGTCTGCATCACCTGGGATGAGAAAGGGAAACTTGGCTTTGTTCTTTCTTCCTCATACCTGAATGTGAAGTCTGAGGCTCGTGCTGCTTAACTGCTGGGATGCTGCTTCTTTTCTCAAATCAGTGTCTGCATTTGCTGTATGCACTCAAAAATAGCCCGGGTTTATTTTCCTTATTCCTGCTCTCCTACACTTGCAATAAAACACTGAAGTTTTAGCCACCCAAGCCAAGATGGTCCATCTGCCTCCTGCCCCACGCACACCTATATGAGGGCCTGAAAAGAGACCATAAAGCCCTGCTTGGGTGGCTGGCATGTGTCTGCTACCAGTGCCACCAGGCACCCAGTCTGATGGCTGTGCCACCGAGCAGAGGGAGGACCTGCAGACTGCACCTGAAGTTTCCTTCTCTTTGCATCCAAGCTGAGGAGCCCCAGCAGGGCTGTACCACAGAGCTGAAGGGATGCTGTCATCACGCCGAGCTCTCGGTGCACACAGCTCCCCTGCAGCCATGGGGACAGCACACGGTCCATGCAGAAACCACCGGCGGTGGCCAAGGACCACCCAAACAGGGGGGTGAGGTCCCCCCTGCAAATTCCCTTTCTTCAGCTTGCCCCTTAACACCCTGCTTTGTGCTTCCCCAGAGCACCGCCTGCCCACGACTGAGGAGCCGATCTCCCCGAAGAAGGCGAAGAGCAGCCCCAGGCACCACGACTTGGAGAGCTGGTTCTGCCCCCCTTCCCCTGAGTGGGCCACTGTGAGGGTCATCCCCGAGGAGGAGATGACCGAGCACAACCTTCTTGCTATCCGAGTCATGGTCACCAGCGATGCAAGCAGGTACTTTAAAATACAAGTAAGCCTATACAACAAACAAACGTAAGAGCAGCTTGGTTTTCTCTGGAACACTAAAGAAAAAACCAACAAACTAACATGCTGAATGTACGTACAACTAGGGGGAGGAAAAAAAAACCCACAAGTAAAAGACAAACTGCTCAGAATAACAATTGCTCTTTACTGCAGCCATAAATCCCCCAGACACATGACTCACTTTGCAGGAAAATCTTCAAATATTCACATCCCACACAGGGGCCTGAATCAGAGAGAAAAACATTGCCCTGATCAACTCGGGTTCAGCTCTTTCTGTAGCAAAAACTGTTCGCTCAGGGACCAGGGCAGTAGGTGTGTTGTGGACAAAGGTGCATCCTGTGATGTGACCGCCTCCCACCCTGGGCATCATCCTGCAGCTCTGTGCCCAGGGCCACTCCCGAGACATTTTAGGGCCTGCCCACCCCTAAGAAATCTGAACTTTGATGATCCTTGAGGATCTGTCAGAGGAAGCCCACTTTCTGTGTACAAACTAGAATATGTTGACTTTCTGGGCAGGATTCTGTGGGAGTTCATTCTGTCTAAAGGTTAGATGGGTATCTCCCAAGGAAAGCTGTGTTCCTTACTGAGAACTGAAAAAGAGGAGGGTGTAGGGGGAAAAGAAGAGAAGAATGAAAGAAAAAAAAAAAAGGCAAACCCAAAGCCAACTCTTGCAAATAGAGCTACTGCTCTAAGGAAGCAATAGCTTGGTCAATGGGCTCTCCCCCTGGCTCCCAAAGAGTTAGTTTCCTTATTTCCTACAGGTGCCTTTTGCACGTTTGAAGGAAGCTCATTCAAATTCTTGATGTCCTTTAAAGGCCTCTTCGTGCTGCTGTGTGTGGCTTGCAGAGAGCAATGCTTCTAGGAACGCAGCTTTCTGCTCTTCCCTGGGGTGCCTTTCGATGGCATTTGTGCTCTGCTGCATGGCTCTGGGGAAGGATGGACTTCTTCAGGGTTCCTGTCCTGGGGGAGAGGAGGAACTCAGGGGAGGATGTCCCTGCTGTGCATGTGCCTGTGCCCCCTGCTCGTCCCCTCGGGCTGGCGATGCCCGGGCAGTGCTGCGAGGTGGCCAATCCCTCATCTCCCTTCCCGCAGCCGGTCCCCGCTGCCCTGCCAGCAGGACGTGGCACGAGGAGTGATGCCGTGGCTGTCACCGGCCTGGCTGGTGACATCAGCCTCCCGTCAGCTCGACACCCTCTGCCCCCCAGCACTGGCCCCTGCCTAAAAAGGGAGAGCGAGAGAAGTGGGGGTGACCGGCGGCACTGCTGAGCTGGGTGGGACAGGGGCAGCGGCCAGCTCAGTGACAGCTTTGCAGTTCAGGCTTTAGGTTCTCGTGAGTAATGACCACCTGTCAAGCAGAGATGAGAGGAGAAACTTTGTACTATAGCACTTAGATCCTTGCCAGCCAAGGAAAATAAACGTTTTGCTCTTTAAAACAGAAATACATCAATCAATGGAAAGGGCAGGTCTTTTTCTTTTGTGTGGCAGTCTGCCCGATCCCAGCGTGCTATCTACCCATCCGCACAGCATCTCCCCTATCAAAGGCTTCAGATGTTTATATTGTTTTAAAATATGTATCAGTATGCTCGATACAGCTTGAAAGACACCTAAAAAGTATGTCAGTGGTGAAACTTCAGGCCACTCTGATCCAGGCTACTGAGAGGGTAATGCAGGTGGAGCTGCACTCCCACCCTCGCTGGCCCCAGCCGCCAGCACTGCTGGTTTGAGCTGGGTGAAGCAGGGCTGCAGGGCTGGTGGCTGCTGCCCGGCTGGCATTTACTCACGCTTTATACTGTCTGTAGCCTTTCCTTTAGTCCTCCTTCCCCCTGCCTCCTGGGCTGTTAGGATAAATCTTTACTTTCTACAAGGCAGTGCTAGATAAACACGAAACAGCTTTCTCCTGCCACACCAAAGGGACTACTCATGGCATAAGCTCCTCTTATTTTTTTTTTAAGGTAGAGCTATTAATCACCACAATACCTCTAGGAATTAGGTTAACAGTGTTGTTTGTACTAAAAATAGGCCAAGTGGGATGGTGGCACACTTCTTTATGGCAGTGGGAATGTGGTGACATCAGAGGGCCTCAAAGTGCCTGTTACTTACAGTCTGGCCATTAGAGATGAAAGAAATCCCATCATTATTGAAAAAAGGGCTAATAATCACTACAAACGGTTATTCTCCTGCCCAGAGGCAAGGTCAGGTTGTGTGTACCATTCACACGTGTTCGTGTGGCATATTTTTAATTACAGTTGAGGAAGGGGATGCCAAAATCTGCCTCTGTGATCAGCTCAAGTGCCTCATTGTGCTCGCTGGTCAATGGGTTGTCCCCGTGGCTCCCAAAGAGTTAGTTTCCTTATTTCCTACAGGTGCCTTTTGCACGTTTGAAGGCTGTGCACTTAGCCTTATTCAGTCTTCTCCTCTGTGGTCTCATCCTTACAATTTCCTCCAACTTCTTGCGCACCCAGACGTGGGGTCAGGTCCAAGTGCAGCAGCTCGCTGTGGTCCAAGACCTTCCCCATGGCTCTCTGAGGTGCCCGACACACCCTAAGAAATGATGTTGGTGCAGTAACAAAAATACCCACGTTTTGCAATAACAAAATACCTGAGTTTTACAGAGATCTCCTTTCAGCCGCAGATGCCAGCATGGCATCCTCTGTCATCTCTGGATGAAAGTGACTGATGCTGCATGATTTCCAGCATGGGATCCCCTGAACTGCTGGAGGCTGGGAGGCCCTCCCCACCTCAGCATTTCCTCAAACTTCTTGTCTTTGTCTTCTGACAGAGGTGCCAGTGCAAGGGCATTGCAGGAGGGGGCTGTGCCTCTCCAGCTACTTGCCAAGTGATGGGCACTTGGCAGCTCCTGGTGCCAGGTCCCAGCTGGGAGATGAGGCGAGGTTCAGCAGTAGGCTGTGGAACTGGGGCGTGAAGCCTCCCAGTTGGAGCAGCCTGCCCTGGGTTTGGCCTCCTGCAAGTTCCCTACCACATGCCTCTTTTTTCCAAAAATCTGTGCAAAAAAGGTGAAAAGCATAGAGCCTTGACCCTCGTGCCTTGCTTCCAGGTGCATTATGGCATTGCAAATGCTGCTGTTTCCCTTTCCTCATCTCGGCAAAGGCCTGTTCCTGCTGACTGAGCAGCGTGGTGTTTCACCCCGTGTCTCTCTCAATGCCGGTTTGATTCCAGGTGCTGAATGTGGTGGCTGTGGATGCAAATCTGGGCAGCAGAAGTCTGATGGGAACAGGGATATCTCAGCTGTGTAGCACCTAGTGCAACTTACAGTCCTGTAATAATGAAAATGAGAAAAACAAAAAAAACCCTGACCAAAATAATGTCAGGACTGACACTGGTACTTGTTGCACCGAAAGGGAGCAAACAGCTCCATGCCATGCATCTTCTGACACGTCCCACTTTCTTTCCATCTCACCCTTTTTCCCCTGCAGCTCTGAGCTGGAGTCTGATTTTAATGGTGACTCGTCGAACTCTGAAGTGAACGAAGGACAGACCCCGCTGCTGGAGCCCCCCTCCTGCCCCAGCCCTGTCTGGAGGTGGGCATCGCTTGCCAGGAGCCCTGTGGCACTGGAGGAAAGCTCCAAACCATCCAAAGTTGCTGATGGTAAGTGGTGTCCTGCCCCACCTGCCTCCTCTTGGGGCTGAAGTCCAGGCTGGGAGGAGAGGGTTTGAAGGAAAGCTGTTTCCTGCGACGTGGCCAAGTTGTACCTGTTAACAGTGGCTTTTTTTTTTAAGGGGGATTTCTGCCTTTTGCTCAAGCAGCTTTTCCATGGTGCAGGGTAACCTGGAGTAGCTTGTACCATGTGCTTTGCTTGCAGGGGTGGGATGAATGTCTTCCCATGGGTAAAATGTTTGGATGTTACTAGTAGCCAATACAACATTTGCAATGGCTAGGCACTAGAGAGATCTGCTTGGTTCAATTTTATATTTCTACCAGTATCTGCTTAAAATCTTTGTATCCAGTGAAAACACAAGGAGACAAGGATTATAGGTAGCAGGAAGATGGGGAGAGGTTTAGGAACAGTCTGTCTCCAAATGGAAACTCCTTTCTGGAGCTGGAGAAGGTCAGAACTAAAAGATGTGCTAAAACCAGCCAAAGAAATAATTTTGCAGAAAACTAAAGGCCACCAACACTAATTTCTTTCCATGTCCCATCACCCCCACATCCATATATGCATTTTTAATCCAACCAGAAAGGAGAGGATTTAATACTGCAATTTAAATTGGCTCTTGAATAAAAAAGCCCTTGTTTAGGGTAAAAAAAAGGACAGCAGCAAATCCCAAAGCATGCCCAGCAGCATGTGACCCTACGCAGTCATGAAAGGACTTTTTCCTTTCTCCTCCCTAGCTCCATTCTCTCCCCGGCCCCCAGCTCCTAAGGTCACCTTCCTCCCCACCATCACCTTCCTCCCAGCCAGGTTATCCAGATGTTCACGAGTGGCCTGTCTCTCAGCTCTGCATCCTCGCCCAGCTGTGTCAGAGCATCCCAAAGTTTTTACCCCTCAAGTCTGTCCCTCCACCCATCTGTCTGCCTTTATGCTGGTGGCAGCTTCGCTGAGAAAAGAGCTGCTGTTGGCTTGGGGCTGAGTGAGGAGGATTCCAGGGGCTCTTCTCCCTGAGCCTCTCCTGCTGCCCTGTCCTGGCCCCAGCACCACAGGGAGGGTGCTTAGAAAATTACACCCCCCCACCCTGCTGCCGGGCTCGGCTTCCCCACACCCTGCTTGTTTGCACCTCTCTCTTCTCTCCCCCTGGCTTTTGCTACGGTAGCTGACCGGGCGTCTCTCCTGTTTGTGCTCAGTGCTGCAGAGAGCCAACAGTTTGCACTCCACGGCGTTAAATAAGTATCAGAATTGGAGGAGAAAACTCCAAACGAGTGAGTAAAGCCTGAGAAGGTCTTCTGTTGGTGCTGCCTTCCATTTCCTTGTCTCTTAAAAGTCTGTTTCTCCTTCTTTCCTTTAAAAATTTTGTATTTTTGAGTCACTAGATGAGAAAACTGAGATCAAAAATGCATGAAATATTTCTTTTCCATTTTCTTGTCCTCACGTGATCAAATTTCCTTTCTGTGGGACAATTCCCAACGTTATTACACCCACGAGCAAGTGGTTTCTGCCCTAATTCTCCAGCCAAGAAAGCACACCCCTATGCCAGCCCACATACTCTGTCTCCAGGCCTGCCTGCACCCACTGCTTTTGTGCAGTGCAGGGTCTAACATGTTGAGCATCTCTTATTAGCGATGCTCCCGGAGATGCCTATTTACACCCATCCACGGGTGCTCTGTTGCCTTTTTTGTTGGGGAAAAAACCCCAGGTGATGTTTCTGGGTTACTGAAAGAGAGAAAGAGCACTAACAGTCATTCCAGGATGAGAGCTGGTGAAATTAAGTGTCACTCATTCTTGTGCTCCGGTTTGACTGGAGTTTGAGCTGACCCCTCCCTGCCTGTGGGAATCACACGGGAACAGCGGGGTTTCAGAGCTGTTGGCTCTGTGTTCACTTCCAAAGCACGATGCAGTCGCTCCTCCCCACTGGGGCTGTCTCTAGGTAATCTTCCTCCTGGGCTGTGGTCCCAAAACAAACCAGCCATGCTCGGTCACACCTCTGCTGCTTGTAGCAGCGGTGCCCACCTGCCTTGGCACAGCCCTTCTGCGAGTGCACCCCGAGCCTGTCCCCTCTAAGGTACCTGCTGGGATTGATCACACCAGTATGGGAGCTGGGTGAGCCTGCCAGTATCCCAAACCCTCCCAAAACATGGTTAGAAATGCAGTTGTATCTGTGAGGCTGGGGCGTTGACAGCCTGGAGTACAAAACATGAATGCACAGCAGCGGAAAGAAGGGATTTGTGCATGCAGTGGAGTGCCACAGATCCTGGGCGGGGAGGCAGCGGGGTCTGGGGAAGGGTGGTGACAGCCACTCTTTAACCCTGCCCCCTGGGGTGAATTTTTATATCTCAAAAGAGGAGGCAAGCAGCATCTCTCCTTCCTGGCTCCGGGCTTGCCCGCAGGTATGTGTGAGCACCTCGCTGCTGAAATGCAGTCCCTTGGAGGCCCTGATGCCACACATCTGAGATAACGCAGCAAATCTCAGTAGAGGATGCACAGGGCTGGTTTAGGGCTCTGAGAGGATGCTTCCACCAAGCCTGACTTCAGCAAACCGTCCCTTGTGATGGGCTGTCCCCAGGGAGGCAGCTGTGGCTGGCATACAGGTTGTGATGGGGTGGCATTCCCTGGGATTCACCACACCTCCAAGGTGTGGGGACTTGCCAAGCTCTGAGAGGCCTCTGGAGCTGCTGTGTGGGCTGTCCCACTGGAAGGAAGGCTGTCCCACCTGGAGGAAGGCTGTCCCACTGGAAGGAAGGCTGTCCCACTGGAAGGAAGGCTGTCGCACCTGGAGGAAGGCTGTCCCACTGGAAGGAAGGCTGTCCCACTGGAAGGAAGGCTGTCCCACTGGAAGGAAGCTGTCCCACCTGGAGGAAGGCAGAACAAGGTGCTCTCCAAAAGTCTTGTGCCATCTGTGTCAGCCTCAGGGCTGTCTCTAAGCACTATACAGCATTTGAGGTTTGGCTTATAATCAAGTGTTGGCTTCACCAAAGGCTTGGATTTAAAATCTTGACTTAATTGGTCTCAGTTTTTAAAAGACCAAACAAAAGTGATGCTTATTCCAGGTTTGAGGGGGGGGGAAAAAGGACAGCCTGTGACAGAGAAAAGAAGACTGGGGATCACTCTTAATTTTGACTCATTTCCGTCTTGTTCTCGGCAAGTGCGTTACTTAATCGTTTGCCAATTAAATTTCCCCTCCCTTCATGAAAACCTTCCGTGTGCCTCTGCAGGGCTCTAGATGGAGCTCAAAGCCTTTGAGAGGGAAGCGATGTGCTGCCTGGATTTGTCCCAACCTCAAGCATGCCGTTAAAACGAGGTGCAAAGCACACCAAGCCTGTGCTGGGAACAGAACAAAGGCGTTTTCTGCTCTCGGGAGGAACACTGTAAATCTTAATTTCTATATTTAAGCCACTTAATATTTGGTTACAAGAATTCATGTGATCATCAGTCACATGAAAGAAAAATCCGTCTCCTTCTCAGACTTATTTCCCAAAACACCCATGTTTCATCAACAGCACGAGGTATGTGGCCAAGGAAAGGAAATCAGAGGCATGGTTATATTAGCTGGAAGGCTCAGAGCAGGATATTACCTTTCAAGATCTTTAATCCCTGTTGCACGGCCACGGGGAACGCGGCGTTCTTGACTCACCTTGGTCATTTGGAGCTGCTTTGGGGCCAAGCAGATCACGATAATGCCCTAGGGAACTTTGTTTAAAATCCTGCTTTGGCTGCAAATATGGGTTCAGTGTCTGGGTGGGAATAAATCCATCATCTCTGTGAAAGACACCGAGCTGTGGCTTTGTGCAAAGTGATGTTCTCGTGCGTGCAGGCCCTGTCGTAAGGGAAGGTGGTCCCATGGGAGCTGTAGTGGGAAGTAGTTGTCCCCGTGGACACGTGCCTGTCACCCTGCAGCCCCCTGGGCTGGGTTTTGTGCCCTTCTTGGTGTTACAGCTGTCAGTGCTGCAGTGGTTGTGTTTCCCTGCAGCGTGCTGAGCCTGTGTCAGGAGGCTCAGGTCTTCAGTGAATCAGATTTACCATCCATGTGTCTCCCCACCCAGCTGGGTGGTACAGGTGGTGGTGGGATTTTTTATTTTTTTTTAATCCTAATTCTGGATCCTCATGTTTTCCCATGCACAATTCACTACATGTCTCGATAAAGGCCCCCGGTTGCTAGTCCCTGCAGGAGTTCCTTAACAAACTCCAGTGCATTGTTTCCCTCCCTCCTTGGCCAAGTGTAAGAAAATGCACCAAGACTGGGAACAAATAGGTGAGACACTGGGAGGAAAGGAAAGTTGGTCTCTCTCCCTGGCTTGCCTTTCTTGAAGTCCACATGACAGAACTATCTTCTCTTCCTGGTGTGTTGCTTTTGTCCTTACACAGCTTCCAACATGGAAGAAGAAAAGTTTGCTTTGGGAACCTTTTTGGGTTTCAGAATTAATAATTGGCTTTGGGAGTTAATAATTCAACTATAAATATACTTATGTTATAGTTTGACATAGTAATATCTTGGCTCAGGGATACTTTTCTTCTGTCTGAAGATTATTTATTATGTAAAACTCCCCCAGGCACAAACAGAGTTCTCCTGGCTCCCTTCAGGTGCAAGTTGCCTCCCTACTTTTTCTTCCAGCAGGTCTAAGTCTGTCTCTGCTAGCTGAAGTATTTTAGCAATTAGCTACCTTGCCTGATCCTAGGAGAGCCCCCAGCACACTACCCCTTGGCCCAGCTGGGAAGACAGAGGGTTTTTTCTATCCTTGCTGCCTGCAGGTGGTTGAATTTCTCATTTATTTCCTGCTCTGAAGGACAACCCCCTGAGAAGTCATCCATTTCCTTCATTTCATGGAACCAAAGCCTCAAGTCACTTGTTGTTTTGCCTTTCTCTGCTTTTAAGGCTTGAAAGACCTCTAAAGAGTTTTCCAGAACGTTTCCTGGAACTCAAAAGCTGCTTCACAACCTCCAGCCAAAAAGTGGCAGCAGGTCAGGTCCACCACCGAAAAGGTGACCTTGTGTTTGGCACGTTGTGCACACACGTGTCTGTGGGGCCATAAAACACATCTCTGTAGGTCAGCTCTTCAGGTACAATTGTATCCAGATTGACTGTTTAACTTTCTCCTTCCGTTCTTGAATTGCAAACTTTATTTAAGATAAAAATGATACATTTTGTGTCTGTGGCAGATTTCCCTCTACTGTGCAGCAAGAAACCTGGGCTACACTGGAAGGACAGCTCGACCAGCTGTCAAAGCGATCCTGGAGAGGATCACTCCCAAACACAGGTAGGAAAGGCAGATGTGCAGAGCACACCGAGTGTAACTGCTGTTGGGGTGTGTCTGTTTTCGGCAGGCTGGCCGAGCATCCTCTGCTCTTGCAGACAATGTTGGTCCTTGTGGTAGCCAGCTAAAGTTGGAGTGATGCCTGTGCTATACAGAGGAAAGATGCTTTGATGCTCTGATTGATACGACCATTTCCAAACCACACAGCTAAGTTACACCTGCTCTGGGACTCAGACTGAAGTTGTGATGTTGAGAGTGAGGCACTAATCTGCTGCATCGCAGATTAACCCCCCTCCTCGCAGCGGGGGGCTTAGCTGCCCCTGGCATGTCCCTTGTGCCACAGTTTCTCTCCAGATGAGAGGATATTTCCCAAACCTCTGTCTCCTGGTGATCCAGAGCTGGCTGTTGGTGTCTCCCTGTGCTCCTAGGGCTGGATGGAAACATGTGGCACGTTGGGCAAGGCCACGTGCCAGCAGCAGCAGTGGGGTGAGAAGGGTATCGCATCGGAGTGGCTTAAATACCACTCGGTCACTGTGCGTCACTGGGTGAAGGGCAAGCGCCGGCGCCAGCCTTGGAGAGCAAGTCTGGGAGCCAAGGTAAGGGCTACGTAGTGCTGCCCACAGGAGGCCAGGGGGTTTCAGGCACTCAGAGCCCTTAGTTGTGCCCGTGTCTAATGTTTACCCCTTGCATCTGGTGGGCAGATGACTTAGCATCTCAGTTTGCAGCAGGCCCTTAGCTCCACACCTTCCACAGCTCAGGTGCATCTTCAGCTTCCTTTATGACCTAGAATTTCAATTGTATTCTCTGTTTGGTTGGTTGGTTGTTTTTAATTTTTTTTATGGCTGAGGAAGGGTGGGCCTGCCCTAAGTGCAGGAGTCATGACCAACCATCTTGAGCAAAGGGCAGCACGTCCCTTGGACTCGGAGCCAGGAGGAGCGGGGACCAGCCCACGTCCTCTGTGTGCTAGCCTGTTGTCCTCACCCTTGGGTTAAATGTGACTAAAATTGCTTGACCTCGGGGGTCTGTGTTAGAAAAAAAAAATCACGTGTTCCACATCCACGGTGGTAGTTGAAATCCGGTCCAGGACAATAGGGCCAGGAAGGGAATGTCCCAGGGGAGCAGAGCTGCACAATGCTGCCTGGCCATGCTGCTCAGGAGGAGAGGTGACTCCAGAAGCAGCGTTGAGCAGCCTTTCCATGGTGTTTCTCATGTTCTTCTGTCTGACATCCTGGCCAATGCGAATTTTAGTCATCAAATACAACCGTGAAACAGGGACTAATCGTTATTGCCTTCTGATGCTTCTGGGAAATGAAAAATCAGACAGATTAATGGCTTCACCCGTGTGAATTTGGGAATCTGGCTCATAAGTGGAAACAGGAATTGAATCTTTGTACCACCCGTTATCAAATAGCACTGAGGATAAAATGCCTCCCTTTTAAGAAGGAAAAAAAGTGCTTTAGTTTTGGTCTTCTGGCTAGATAATGTGAGCATTTATCCTTGTTACTATTTCCAGCAGAAGATTTCAGTGGCTAGAGTAATGAATTTAATCTTCACTAAAGAAAAAGTAATCATAGGAGAGGACTAATTGAATTGTTTAAAACTACTGTCTTGCATTTTATAATCTTTTCTGGGTTGCTTCATTCATTCCTACTTGCAGTATTGTAAGCATGGAATATTATAAAAGCATTTGGAGAGGATGGATGATGGTCTCTTGTGCTTGCTGGAAACTCTAAGGTGATGCAGCTGGAATGCAATGCACAAGGTAGAACAGAGCAGATCTGCTCCTGGTTATTTTCCTGTAGATAGGACTGTTTCTTTCTAAGGAAAATATTAACAGCAATTCATAAAGATATGACAGATTCTTAGCAGGAATAACATTATTTTTAGACCATTAAAATTTCCAGTAGTATTAGAGCTCCACTCCTAGAGAAATATTAGCTCTTTAGGGAAAAAAACCTTTTCTTCTTTATGTATTACCTATCATCTACATATATGTGTGTATGTATGTGTATATAAATTAAATCTTATGTTTATTGGTATTACATGAAGATTAAAATTGATTAAAACATTATATGAAATAAAATATACACTATGCTGTATTTTTCTACCCCTATAATAATATTTTTTTCATGCATTTCACAGTCAGCTTCTTACAAGAAACCACTAGAAGTTACTAGAGGACATTTCAATCCCTACAGCCCCATATTTCAAAGAAAAGAAAAAGCCAGAGAGGTGCCTGAAGACATCAGTCTCTATGTGCCCCATTGTCCTTTTCAGAGCAGCACCAGAGGCTCTCCACGGGCTCCTCCTGGGAATGGGACACTAGCTACTGGTTTTTCTGAGACTGAAGATACAGATAGTGACCTTGGGACATACACAGCCCAGGACTGGAAGGAAAAGACACAGAAATATACCTTTGAACCAGAAGATTTTAATAGGAAGACAAAAGTGCTGTCATCTCTGGATTTGAAAGAGAAAGACAGCAAAACCAGAAGCCAACCAGAAGGAAAGCTTGAGCAAGAATTAAATGAGGCAAAAAAGAGGCTGGCACTTTGTAGTCAAGAGCGACCCTTGCCACATGAGTCAAACAGGATGGACTTATGTAGGAAGAGTCCAGGGTATCAAAACAAAGGAGCACTGTGGACCTCAGAGGAGAAGGATGCTGACTGGAGAAAAGATGGGTTCAAACTACCTGATTGTCCTGTACCTCTCTTATTTGCAGATGGTGCTCCACCAGCTTTGCCAATTGACGCAAAAGATGCTCTAAGGAGTCCAACTGCAGTTGCCAGGGAGCACGCAGCTGGCCGGCCGAAATCTCCCCTGAGGCTCATAGCCAATGCCATCAAAAGGTCCATTCTGGAACCTCGAACCTCATCTCCAGAAGGACTAAAGCAGAACTCAGACGGCCACGTCAAAGCCTCTTCAGAACAAGCTTTCTTCAGCTTCCCCAGTCCTCCTGGCTATTCTCTAAGCCAAAGGAACAGTAACAATACTAGAGTAAATAACATGCAGCCACAAGAGCTTAAAGTAGGGGAGCGGTCAGGAGAATACTTAGGAAATGGGAGCCCATTCTCAAATCCATCTAATTTTTCTGTCAGCTCTGAAGGGGGATCTCCAAGGGATTACAGCAAGGAGGTAACCTTCCCAGCGTACAGTCCTCACACCAGGCCTTCCAAGGCAACCAGTGTACCTCAGAAACCATCTTGCACTAGGATGGAGGATGTCCCAGGACTCCTAGAAAAATTTACCTTTAAAGAGACTTCTCCAGGGCTTCCCACAGAGGACATATTTATCTGTAACAAAAATTACATCCTTCATTCATCTGCAGAGCCCAAGAACCCCTCTAAGGACAATCTGGATGACTCTGCACAGAAGAGTAGTCTTGGGTCACTCTTCGATAGACTGAGAAGTAAAGTTGGTGACAGAGAAGGGAATTCCTTTGTCTCATCTCCACCTTTCCCGATGGACCGTTCTCTAAGAAACAGGCTGTGCTCTCCTGCCACAGGTGAGGATCTGAGGGAAGATATTTAATTGTTAAATTATCATCACATAATAGCACACCATGCAAGCACGCATCTGTGGTATCTTATGTTTCATTTGTCATTGCTTTCTATGTAGGAAGACTCTATAAAAACATTTTTTTGGTTAAGGGTTAGAAGTTGCTTCTGGTTGAAAGGAGCAGAGCTCAGCTCACTTGGACCCAAGTTTTTGACCTGCTGCTGGTCAGATGTGTTGGGTCAGGAGAAGGTACTCCTTGAAGGAAGGAGTGGGGCAGAGTGGAATGCTGTGCAGAGCAGCTGCTGCTGTGACGCTGAGCGTATTGTGGCAGTGGGAGTAGAGCAAGCAAGCAGGAGGCTGAGCACTGGAAATGCTAGTGCAGTGCACAGGCCATTTGTTACCCTTCCCCTGAGGAGCTCAGGAAGCTTTGCTGGGTGGAGGTGCTTTCTCAGCTGGTGTCCCTTCAGCTCTGACTACTGTCGTAGTGACCGAACTGTAGCCATACTTTTGGGAGCTTTGTGGTGTCATTAACATCCCCTTGCTCTTTTATTTGAGGGCAGATAGCCCCCTGCTGACCTGCTCTGACCTATTTGTGCAATGATTAAAAGGCATCAGTTTTCATGTTTGCTTGCAAGAGCAAGGTTAGCATTTAAACTGCAGATGAGTCTCAGAAATGTTGGTGTCAATCAAAGGACAATGTGAGCAATCTGAGCACTGGCTCAGAAAGAACTAAGTGCAGCACAGTTTCTCGTATGAAATTTGAGGTATGAGAACTGCGCCCACCCATCCTTCTCCGTGATCCATCTTTCCACTAGCCTGCTGCAGAAATTCCCAGTTATTTAGTGAAATAACTTACTGGAGTTTATTGACATACCTGGTTTTTAAACACCTTATTAAACTGCAGCCCAAACCGTGACCCCAAAATTGTTGCTGTACTGTGGCATTAAAATACCAATCTGCATGTAAACATTACGTAAGTTTACTGAAAAGTTCCCAGTGAGCTGCCAGATCCTTTTGGTATTCTTTCTGCATCAGAAATTCTGCACACTGGGACTGGGAGGAAGACAGACAGTGTATGTGAGCCTTGATCCGATGCTCGTTGAAAGCACTTTCATTCCTAAAGTTTTGGATCGGATTCTTGGAACATCCTTTATCTATCAACTGGCAAAACCAGACATCCCACTGAGCCGGAGGATGCTGGGGGGCTGCACTGAAGCCCTAGGGAGCTGCTGGTGTTCACACTTGTCATGCTGTGGTCTCAAACAGGAGGCTTTTTCTGAGCCTGTATCTAGTCATCACCCATCCACTAAGCCAAGCTGACTTGCTCTTAACTAGATGTATTATAATAATTAGTACATTGTGTGCCTGCTAAAATGGTAAAAGTTCATGTCAGATTTGAATAATATCATAGTTTATTTTAAATATTTTGAAAAAAACCATGCTGGTTTAATATGTGTTGCATTCTTCTGCTGTGCAAGTTGAAAGAGGAACTATTAAATTAATTATAATTAGTGAATATAGGCATTGCAAAGTCTGTTCAGAACTAAAAAATGCAGTTGCAATCAAGCCATTTGTCCAGTAATCTGTTGGCTTCTGTATTTCAACACTGCAGCTCCCTAAACTTTTTTAAACATTCATGTTTTAGTAAATCAAAGTGGTAAAAAGTCAAGTCCTGCCTGGCTCTCTATAATGGTATTTCTGTCTCCTGTTGACACTTGCCTGAGGCCCAGGCATGGCAAACTTCGGTCATGAACTGATGGTCAACTTTAGCCCACATTCCACGTCATTTCTTTTCTCTCTTGAAAGAGGCTGAGGTTACTTTTGGCTTGTGGACAGACCTTGAAGATGAGCCCATGAAGGTGGTTGGTTATTGGCAGATTTCTGGGACTTGGAATTTGCTTTTTGATAGTGATGGAGTTGTGGGAGGAATATTTCTATTCCTGATAGCGTAGGAAAGGTGTGATAACATCTATAGAATCATCCCTTAGATGAGTGTTATAACTCAGTTGGTGACTGTGTGTTGTTCACATGGCTCAATTCATTAAGCAGAGCAACCAATTCAGCCAGTGAGGAAATGAGATGTGTTACGAAGTCACTTTACTGGTTCTGTGCACTTTTAGATTGAAAAGGGATTATCTGCAAATATTTGGCATTCATACATGGTTCCCACTACTGCATCTTTGTAGCACTGTAAGCCTGTTTGAAAGCCTGAGAGACCTGGGGCTGTTTAGTCTGGAGAGGAGAAGTCTGAGAGGAGATCAAATGAATGTCTATAAATACACAAGGGCTGGGCGTCAAAAAGACAGAACAGCCTCTTTTCACTTGTGCCTTGTGATAGGACGAGGGGCAATGGATTCAAGCTTGAGTACAGGAAGTTCCACCTCAACATGAGGAAGAACTTCTTCACTGTAAGGGTTACAGAGCACTGGAACAGACTCCCCAGAGAGGTTGTGGAGTCTCCTTCCCTGGAAACTTCCAAGACCTGTCTGGATGCATTGCTGAGTGATCTGTCCAAGTTCTGTCCTGCTCTGGCAGGGGGATTGGACTCAATGATCTTCAGAGGTCCCTTCCAACCCCTACCATTCTGTGTGTAATATTCTCATCAGGGCACTGTTACCGCAGTCGTTTTGTATTTTAGAAGGGGAACTGAGGCACTACAAGATGAAATTGCATACCACATGAGAAATCTGAGATGCGATGCCAAAGAGCCAAGTCTGTTCTTGATTTCTACTGGCCTTACTCTTCATTTCCTACCTCCTGCCAATTCCCATCTGGTTTGGGACACTGGTGCTCCAAGAGAAAGGCTGTGCTACTCTGGAGCAATCTAAGTAGCTTTTCTCTGCAGAGCAAGGTGTGAATACCTGGCTCTTAATAGCAGATAGGCACTGTGAATGTTGAGAATCTGTTCCATGCTCCAACATGGGCTTCCTAGTGCTCACGAGGTGTCTCTTGGCTGTCCTTGGGGAAGTCATTGATCCTCTCTCTGTCCCAGGAAGGCAAACAGCTCCTGAGTCATGCTCCTGAAGAGGAGGCAGGTGCCCTTGTGTTACAGCAGCCTGCTTTGCCTCTAGACCTTGAGACACTTCTTAAATTATTGATATCACTCAGAGAGGAGGACGCAGGGTACCAGTCACTTATTCCCACAGCTGGGAGAAGAAAGGGAGCGTGTAATTGCTTGTGTTTCCAGTCCTGCTGTGCTCTGGGGCTTGGCTCTTGCATATTATGGATCTGATTTCACCAGTGGCGTGATCACAGGGCAGTTGCTGCAAACTTTAGGTTGCACAGTGAAAAGTAAGGTCCATGAGTTTGCTCCTCAAAAGAAACAGTGACATCCCCATGCCTTCTTCCATCCTGTGCACTTGGAAGGGCTTCATGACTGACTATCCCTAGCGGGGGCAGAGATGGTGTGTGGATGGATTGGCACTTTTGCCTGCAGAGCGTGGCACCGGTGTGGCCCCAGCAGGCATGAGCCATTGGGCAATCCCTGGCAGGTCAGCAAGCAGAAGCCGTGTCCCTTCTCCAGGGGCCATGAGGCAAGGGGGTGTGGGGTGGCAGCCAGGGCGGTTCTGGAGCAAGGGAATCACCCGGGGAGGATGGAGCCCCACCTGGCATTTCTGCTGCGACCACAAGGACTGGTCTTGTAAGAATGAGGGCAGGACCCAGTTCTGCACCACTGGACCTTCTGAGCTTGCAACTCCATTGACACAAGTTCCGGGTGCTTCTAAAATTGAGACCAATGAGAAAAATCAGAATTTTAGCCTCAAACTGCTGGATTTTCTTTCATTGCTTTACCACCTGGGATGAACGTGTCTCATTAACCCTGCAGGACAGAAGTCCTACTTCGGGACTGGGATCCAGGGCAAAGCAAAGCCAAAACATTTACACTGAGAGAAGGGGATTTTAATCTGAATACAATGCAGAAAGGCAACAGTTACCTCACAGCTACAAAGAAAAATGGCACTGTTAGCTTTAAATAAAGTACCTTTCCAAGATGTTGGCCGGCTGTTAATCATTAACCCTGTAGCAGGTTGAAGTGTAGAGACAGATGTTCCAACAGCAGTTTTATTTTCTGAAATAAAGAGAATGAAGCTATGAATTAGACAAGTTAAGAAGAAATTCAACTATTTACACCTAGTTGAAACAAGATGCTGGGAAAACAGGCATGATAAAATTGCTGCAATTAAATGTAATTTAATTTGTAATTCTGAAAGCACGCTTCTTCCAAAGGCAGCCTTTGAGTTTTCCTTATGGAGTGCATTGTTGTGATCTATGGATTTTCCCGACTTATTATGGCATTTTAATCAACAGCTCAATGATGTGATAATATTCCTAAAGCAGAAAAATAAGTGACGTTTGTTTAGACATAATTAATGAAATATTTATGTTGCATGAGGCTGTGTGATAAAGCCTTGTTCTCCTAGTCCATTTGCTTCTGATTACATTTGTGATTTTTTTATATGACCAGACATTCTGACGCCAACTATTTTACACTGAGCAGATGTCATGTAGTAAAAATGGGTGCCAGATGCTACAAGCCACATAAGGGTAATTTGTTTAAGAGCTGGCTCAGACTTTTTGCATTCAATTACACTGTATAGTGAGCCTTATACAATCATCTGGGTAGTATGGCTAACTTCAGATATACATTTTAATGAATGTTGAGTGCATTCAGAACAGCATGCTACATGCAGGGTGCTCAAGGAATTAATATATTTGTATGTAATACCTGAAAAAAAAAAATAAATCAAATATATCCAGACAGAGTTTTTTACAGGGATCAAACATTTAATTAAGGCCACCAGCCCAATTTCCAGATTGTTTTAGGTGCTGCTGAATAGAACTCAGGGCAGGTGCACAGTGGCTGCGTAAGTTAAAGAAGGGTATTTTTTGCTTCACTGACTATTTTGTTCCTGAATTTTAGGATGTGAACACCTACCTGTCAGAAAACAAGCTGCTGAGTATTCCACTTCTTCCTCTGACGATGAATTTGAATCCAAGCTTTCATTAACAAACAAGGTAATCTTGACTTGGAAATGGAAAGATATTTCCTCGGTTGGACTGTACTTAAGATTCGTCATAAAATTTTTATCTAAAACTCACGGGAATTTCTCAAAGTGGGGATTGGAGCATTCATTCAGTGGAGGTTATGTGTCATATGGAGAGAAAATACACTAAACCCCTTTAAGACAGATGCACATCAAAATTTCCCTTTCCTCTTTGGATCTTTGGTTCCCCCAGGTTCCAGCAGCGTTGACAGAGGAGTTCTTAATTTGACAAACAGGCACATTGCACTGATACCACTTTGAAGCTGCGATCTTAAATGGCCTTAATATGTAGCCCAACAAGCAAACTATTGAAAAAATTAAACCAAACAGATGCAGGTTTCCCTTGGGGAAATGGAACCTCATTGGAGAGGCGCTACAGACCGACTGCCTGGAAAACAAAACGCTGTGTTTCTCCAGATCAGCGCAAGCTGCAAAAGTCACAGCCAGATCCAAAGTCACAGCCAGATCCAAAGCCACAGCCAGATCCCGCGCGCCGGACGGGCCGGCTGCGCACCGGGGCCCCGGCCCTGGCTCTGCTCGGGTGCCTGGCAGGACTGGTGGGGTTAAAGCTCCTTGCCACCCAGCTCTGGTGTGAAGGAAGAGTGCTTTTATGGCCTGAAAAGCTCATCAGAACCGTGTTTACCTCTTTCCTGCGGGGAATATCAGTAAGTGGAATTAATAGTATGAGGTGGCCTTTTGATTTGTTGCCTTTGAGGTGTAGTGGGGAAGGAAAGCAAAGCAGGAGGCTTCTCGGTATGCTGAAAGAACAGCCGAGCTGAAAGCTAAGTGGGGCTTTGAACAGAAACCTTGCTGTGCAGCTCCAGAGGAGCCCGAGTGCCAGGAGGCAGCAGCGCAGGGGCGTGCGGCAGCGCATCCCTCGGGGGCTGTGTTGGGATGCGCCGAGATGTTGGGGTTCACCGTTCACCTTTCCCGTTACAGATGGACGATCCATAGTGCGATAATATTATGGGGAATTACAGAAAGATTAAACAAAATGGAGAAAAGAAGGGAGACGTGGGGAAGAAAGGGGAGAGGAGCAACTCCCCATGGTTCAGGCAGCGGCAGGGCTGGGCAGGACCAGCAGCGGGGAACTGGGGCCGCTGCCAGGCACGGGGTGAATGACCAGCTGTGGCACATAGGCATTAGCAGTGACTCGGTTCTGATCCACCTTCTCCACTCAGCCGGGTTCTCACAGCTGCCTCCCAGCCAGTTCTTGGCTGCTATTTTGCCGGTACCGCTGTCTGTCTCTGGCAAAATTGAGTGCAAAAAATTTTAGTGGCTTTCTGGTTTGTTAGTTTTTTAATTGTCTTGTCTAGGGTGCTCATAGATTCTGTCTGCTCCAAAAGGGGAAAACCACAGCCTTGAAACACTTCCAGACAGTTTGGGTCAAAGGCAAGATGGGGCAAGTGCAGGTGATTCCCTGCAGCCCATGCTGCCTGCTTCCTGGTAGCAGTGACTGGTGCCCCAGGGGAAGGCAAAAACCTCCGTAATGAGTAGAGAAATGGTACTGGGGAGGCTTTGCAGGGCTCCAGGTAGTGTCCTGTGATGGCTGTTTCCTTTGGATATGTCCCACTTACCATGTTACAAGTGAGCTAAAGTGAATTTTACTACTTAGCAGCTACAGCAATAGAAAGGTGTTGAGTTTCTTTGAACTGGTGCTTCCCCCAGTCTGTGCCTGGCTTCTTCCCCAGTGTCTGCAGAAGCCATGCGTACTGGTATATTGTATAGTTGTATAGAGTCAGCTTCCTGGTGTGGCCAGTTTTTATGGATAGACACAGTTCACACTCATTTAGGGTTGCAGTAAGAGCTTGTAACAATTGAAACTCAATGTAGGCCAATGAATGAAGATATTTTCACGTTCCAACGTGCTGCAGCCGGTTCAGTCCCTGTCCTCGTGGGCTCTTCCCACTCCTCCAAGGCTGCCAGGCTTTGGCACTTTACAGGGGACAGGGGCTTTACCTCAGCCATGGTGGCTATACAGAGAGCCCCGAAACCCCCAGGAAGGCAAACCAGACATTTCACCTGCTGGGCAAGATCCAGCACTTTGAGAGGTGTCGGAGATGCTCTTCTGTGTTCGTGGCCTGCAGAACTTCCCAGTGCTGCCGCACCGCGATACAGCCCACGGGACCGTGACAGGGCAGCGCAGGGGGATGTGGCTACCAGCCCTGGCACAAACAAAGCCCTGTCACAACAGACATCCTGATTCCAGCCTTTATTTACAGAAATTATTATTGCAAGGGGCCCTGAGGGAAATCTGGGCTTTACACGCTGGATTCATCGCTGCTTAGGGAAGAAGCCTCGTAACGCTCTGAGGCACAGCGAGATGCAAACTACCTCTGAGCTGTATGTCATGGAGTGGGGAAGGGAAAAAAAAAACCCCACAACCAGGGACTAAGCTGTCCCAGGAGGAGAGAAAGGGAATGGCATATGTAGTTCTTTTGTCCAGCCTAAGGCCATTTCCATCTGCAAGGTGAACTCACTAAATCCTTTGTAGCACTCAATGAAATTACCGCTGACCTAAGCACAGGTTGTTGTCCTACCAAATAAAAGAGCAGTCCAGCCTCAGAATCCTCTGAGCACAGCCCCAGCCCGAGGAGGGCTAGGAAGGGATGGAGGAGGGAGAGGCCCCAGGGCTGAAGCAGTTTGGAGCTGCTGCCCTGTGCGATATCACAAGTGGTGCCAGCACTGACAGCGAGTGCTGTGCCGGAGTGTCCGGGTGAGAGGACATAGGTGAGGAAGGGCAGCAAAGTCTTTAGCCTGGAGAAGAGAAACCTGAGAGGGGAGCTTAGGAATGGTTACAAATATCTGCAGGGTGGGGGTCAAGCAGAAGGGGCCAGGCTCTTTCCAGTGGTGCCCTGGGATAGGACAAGGGGCAATGGTCACAGTCTGGAACACAGGAAGTTCCACCTCACCATGAGGAAAAACTTCTTCCCTGTGAGAGTGACAGAGCCTGGCCCAGAGAGGTTGTGGAGTCTCCTCTGGAGACTTTCAAGCCTCACCTGGATCTGTTCCTGTGTGGGCTGCCCTGGGTGACCCTGCTCTGGCAGGGGCGTTGGACTCCATCATCTCCAGAGGTCCCTTCCAACCCCCACCATTCTATGATTCTATGAAAATTTGTCAATGCAAAGCAAGTGAGGCATCAGAGAAGGGGAGCTGGTCTGTACAGTGACATCCCACAACATTGCTGGATTTGTGTTGACCTTAAAGGGCTTTTCCAGTGTAAACAATTCTATGATTCTACAATTTTCATTTCAGTTGGGTTGTCCCCAAGCACCCTGCAGTAGCTCAACTCGCTTTGAGCAAAGGAGTTGGGGTAGACAAACTCCAGAGGTCTCTCCCAACCTCAAGCCTTCTGGGATTCTGGAAAAGGTTTGAGGAAACAATGACATACTTATGCTTTTATTGCCTTTTTTTTTTCTTTTTCTCTTTTGTAGGCAAAAAGGGCTCTAAGAAGGAGAAGGAAGCTGGAGAAGGAAACGAAGCAATTGATTAAACAAGAGGAGCTGAAGAGGCTTCACAAGGCACAGGTGAGCAACATATCTCACAGATGTCCCATTTATGTCCCAGGGGTGACTTAGCTAGGATGGGGGTTACCCAGTGTGGGGTCAGAATTTCCAGATCTCTTTCACTTACCACACATACATATCTATATGCATATATATATATATATACACACAGGCTCACAAAACTTTATGTCTTACGTGGCCATTAGCACTTTGTGTGTCTATGCTATATATATATATATATGGCAGAGAAACCTGAGCAAAGATTTAATCTCTTTAATCCAGGTTGTAATTTTCATCAAGATATGGTACTGGAGAGGGCAGGCTTTTTGAAGGCAGAGTTGTCTGTCGTCTTCTGTTGTGTTGCTGTCCCAGGTGGATAGTTTTAAATGGAACTTCCACTTGCTGTTTCTGTATCAATGCTGAATTAAAAAAGGAACCTAAGAAGTTGTTTTTCAGATGTGAATCTGAAATCTCTGGTTTTGTAGACATCACTGCTTCTGCAAAATGTATTGCTGACAAGGAGAGAACTTTTGTGTTTGAACCAGACAGTAGGTTTTAGAATATGCTAAAAATCTAGCTGTTACTATAAAATCTGTGACAGGGTAAAACCCATGGAGGAAAAAAACCATAGTATATTATCTAATTTGAAGTAAGAGCAACTATGTTTTTTGTCTGATAATTGTAACTTACCTCTAGGTGAGAGCAGATGCATATGTGTCTTCTCTTATTTTACTGCGTTGTGGAAATAATCGGGTCCAAACAGGATCACTTATCTAGGTGATCCTGCTCTGGCAGGGGGTTGGACTAGATGATCCTTCCGAGATCCCTTCCAGCCCCAAACATTCTGTGATTCTGTGAAACTTTTTGAGCTATCTTTTGTGTTTGTTAGGTCTTGATGGGGTCTTGGCTTGGTATGCCCTTAACACAGCCTAGAATGGGAACTGCTGAGCATCTATTTTTGATAATTTAACCTTTTAAGGTGTTTCGTGCCTATTATCCACATGGCACCTCTGAAAACCTTATTTAAAAGGAGATGGACCAGTGAATGTAGAAGTCCTTCCTGAAGTGTCACTGAGTTATCACTTCTTAGCCGTTAGACTCTTTCCTTCCTTTGTCAAAAGCTCGTGAAATACGAAAGCAAAACAAACAACAAAACCCCATGAACAACAAAATAGCTAGCAAAGCTTTCTAGATGTAAACCTTCACTATTTATATGAGCTTTATTCATGTAGCATCTCAGAACATGTGCCTCTGAAAGTGCAAGTTACTGACTTTGCACACCTTTTGAGGCACAGAAACGCCGTGAGCTCTGTTTTACAATGGGAGAGCTAACGTTCAGAAGAACTGAGGTTCTTTTAGTACCTATAATACTTAGCCACATAAAAATGTGGATAGATACCTAGAGGAATTATAAAATTGCTTAGGCGCCTAATATGCACAATGAGTTTGCAAATCCCATGACTCCTCTGAGACCTTTTCAAAGCTGTTTCTCTAACCACTGAGACCATCTTCTGTCTCTGAATTTTTAAGCTATGTCTGTAGCTTTTATATTGTTATGATTTTGCAGGCAGTCCAGCGCCAACTAGAAGAACTGGAGGAAAGACAAAGGGCTCTGGAGATTTTTGGTGTCAAACTGGAGAGAGAACTCAGAGGAGAATCAGGTAAATGAAGAAGGGTTTGTTTGGTGGTCATTTTAAAAAAACTTTTTCAAAGCAGAGTTGTCCTAATGACTTTCATAGAAATAGAATTGAGTGCAAAAGCTGAAATGAAACAGTAACTGGAAGACCAAAGATTATTGTTACTCTGTTAGCTCAAGCACCTTTATGCTGAATGCTGCACATCTATTGGTTATCACAGATTTGGAATTATTTGCCTTACGAATAATTGCACCTAAATCTACATTTCCCTCCCCTCCATTTTTATAAATCCCATCCTGAGCTTAATTTCATCTCCTAGAGGGAACCAGGCTTCCAGGAGCTGAATCTCAGTTACCAAGCCAGCAGCAGCCCGTGCCTAGTTACAGAGTCCTTAATGACTTCTCCCAGAGTGTGAAATGCCATGAATACAATTAGAGACAGTGGCCATGCTATAGCAACAGCAGCGTGCAGGCACACAGACCCAAACCACACAGCTTTTCCGCAGCGGGTGGAAGATCTCGAGCCCATTGTCCTGGTCAGAGGTGAGGTTTCCCCCCACCCAGCCCGACAGTCCCTGGTGTTCTCCTGCCAGCCCAGCCTTGCCACTGCTCCCGGTGCGCTGGGGAGACCTTCCAAAGAGGGACAGGGCATCTGAGGGCTCCTGCCAGGCTCCAGATGAGGATGGGAGTGTGACCCACGTGTGTAAGGGACTTCAGAGGGGACTGTGGTTCTGTGCCGAAAGGGCTCTGCGGAGCTGACAGCCCAATTGCAAGCATGTCCTTATTTACCTCTATTTTAGAAAGGTGAACCTTGTGTTTTCATGACAGGCAGGAGCACTGAAACTCTAGATATGTTGATCTTCTTGTCATCTTAGCTAGGCAACTCAGCACGATCTCTACCTGCTGGCTGTTCTAATGCCATATTCCTTAGCAGTTATCACCCCTCCTCTAACACCGACCTAATCAGTTCAGCAAGAGAGCATTTGCCCAATCCTTTATATTTAGTACCAAATTTCCCATAATTGCCAACCTATTTCAAACATTATCTGAAAGGCTAGCATCTCTTTTTCTGACCTGAAACCATAGTCTTTTATCAAATGGGATCCACCTTACCACCCGTGAGAAAGTCTGCGACAAAGACTTTGAGGATTTGCAGCGTTAGCTTTTTTTCTTTACTTCTGAGTTGTATAAGGGTGGTTGTTTTTTTTGGAAACCTCAAAAATATAGAAGGACAAGAATATTCTGGCTCTTGGGATAGACACCAAATCCTAGGATAAATAGCCTAGAGCCACCTCTTGTGTTTGCCGTTTTGACAATCGCATTTCCCAAAGAAGGCTGTCTGCCAAGAGATTGATGCTTCTCATTCTCTTCCCGTCCTCGGTAATTGGATTGCCCTCATTAAGGTGAAAGTTCTATTTTTTTTTCCCTCCTTTGATTGTTTGTGTGTAGGTGGCCAGTTACAAATAGGGCAGATACTGAAACATAGGATGTTCCTGTCTCAGTAACTCTTCTGGCATGAAAGCATGAAGCCTAAAGTTTCCCAAACAAAATGTCAGTCCTTTCTTGCGTGTAATAACGTGTGTAATGATGCAGGAATTGGTGAGTTTAATATTCTGCTCAACCATCTTAGAATGAGCATTATTGTTTAATGAATGACCGGTGTTTATTAGGTTAAGTTGTATTTAAGCAGGTCTGTGCTTCTGCAATTCAAGTGATTTAATAGGTATTATTAAGGTAATTAGAAAACGATCACAGTTCAGCAATAATATTGAGCTGCAAAGGTTGTGAATAACCAAATTTAGAGCTAGGCCTGCAAACACTAGTCTTCAGTGACATTTATGCAACTCTCCTCTAATAATTCTGTAAGCCCGGGATGAATGGCCCCTTTGTTAGGGGGAGTTATTCATTAGCTCCTCAACTGAATTAGAAGAGAACATGTGTGGGTGCGAAACAACTGCCATGAAGACCGATGAGCAAAATAAGGCTTTGATGATCTTCTAATTGTAGTGACAACAATTCATGCATTAAGAGGAAAAAAAAAAAAAAAAGAAAGAATATCAGTTCTAGGAATAATTTTTCATGCCTGTTATTCCCTTTATTCTGGTTCAAAATACCAAATAACAAATCTCTGAGGTACTGCCGCTTTGTTTTCCACTGACATTTGTGGAGGCTTATGGAGATCTTCTGCCTACAAGAAAATACAAAAATAAAAATCTCAAAACATGTTTTCCACTGTAATTAGCATAATGGATCTGTTGACTAGACAAATCATGAAGAATGATGGTAAAGAAGAAAAATCTGTGTTGAGAGAACAGCAAAAAAATCTTGCCACATTTTGGAAGGTGGAAAAAACATCTGCACGTGTTGCAGCTGATTTTCTGTTTCCTAAGGAGCATATCCCAGGTTTCCCTGCACTTTCAACAGTCAAAAGAAATCAGCTGAAAACCTGTAGGAATAAGGAATACGTTGGCAAGTGCCAGTGAGAACTGCTGCAGCAGGCACTCTGTGAAGACATTTTTTATCACCGCTTGCTGACCTGGAAGATCCCACAGGAACACATCCATTGCTGCCAAGTTTTAATGGAATTGGGCGGAAATCAGACAGAGATTTCTCTGCCCTCTCACGCCGCTTTATCCTCCTGCTTCATGGTAACTTCAGATTGGGGTCAAGATGAGGAGTCGCAGAACTGCACCCAAGCCAGCATGACTCCTGTCCAGGACTCTGGCTATCTCTCCTCTTGGCAACCTAGTTGAATGATACTCTTGCAATTGTCATCTCTGGAGCTTGAACCTGAGACCTTTGGCCTTAAATTTCAGTGCTCTCAGCTGTCTGAAATAAAGATGCAGTCCTCGTAAAGTAGGAGAAATCCCATAAGTCTCCATCCAAGGAAAATAGCTAGGCTAGTTTATGTGGGGATTTTACACTTGGCTATCTAGCGGTGTGACGTAAGGACTGAGGGGAGAGAGCTGTGTTCCCCTGCCCGCTGGTGGCACCTCCCTTTGCTTTGTGCCAGGTCCGGCTGTCCCTGCCTCCAACACGCAGCGGCAGCATCGTGGGGTGCACAACCCCCCTGTGCTGGGGCAGGACCATGGACTGGCTCTTGGCTTTATGCTTCTGAAAGAGTCGCTGTGTCACCTAAATCGTCGCTTCAACCTGGAGTAGTGCAAGATATTTGCTTCCTGTATGTAACTGCTATTTTGTGGCAACAGAACAGGGGATGGGCAGAACAGCCGCTGGGTTTGAAGCACCATCGCTGTGCTGTAGTTCTGCTTTAGTGGGTAAGGAGGGTGCGATCTTGTTTTGTGAAGAAAATGAATGGAAACTGTCAAGTGATTAGTGTGTTTAAAAAGGACAGCAAGGAAAAGAAGTACACGTGTGCTCTGACTTGCGACTGGAAAATATCCAGGGGTTCGTCATTGCCAAAGGTTTTTGTATAGATGGTGTTTGGGAAAGTTAAAGGCTCTCACCTGGTGAAGAAGAAGCCCATCCTCCTCTTCAGCAAGGCAGAGTCAAGCTGTCAGCTCCATGGGAGAGACCATCTCATGTTTTGTGTCTCTATAGTGCCTACTCCTGATGCCCTGGCCCAAAGCGTTACAAAACCACCCAGTAACAACAGAGTTGCCCTGTCCCACAGCCTTTCCCATCGCTCAAAGCAGGTCCAGATCTAGAGGCCAGTTGAGAAATGAATGGAAATTTGTAGAGTATCTGGTTGTGTGTCCAGTGCCCACTGGAAGCAGGGACTTGGTCGATACCTGCCAGCATGGACATCCTGGTTTGACTGTGTTAATGGTATAGCCATCTATACATATAGTTCAGCTGCTCGAATCCAATATCAACAGAGAAACTGTGTTATCAAAGGCAGAACTAAGGGAAAGAAAAAGTGCCCATTTAAAAAAAAAAGGAAGTTTATATGATTATTTGAAAGAAAAACCTGAAATTCCAAACCAGAAGTGGTTGCAAATCTAATGTATCTTTACCTGCGATAAACTACAACATTCAACCAAATGTAGACAAGAATGTTAAACCCAGACGTTACTGATGTAATACAGCAAATTACATACTGAAAAAACACAGATGACACCTAGGCTTACAAAAGAGGACTATTTAAAGTGAACCTAAGTGGTAAAAGTACTGGAAGGAAAGGCGGTAATGCACACTTAAGTCTCCTATTTTAAACAGATTCAGGCACAAAGGATGAAACTCAGATGCTACATGAATGGTTTGAGCTGGTCCTGGAGAAGAATAAATTAATGCGTTATGAGTCTGAGCTCCTGATTATGTAAGTAAGGACAAGCAGATGGGGAGAGGAGAGGGTAAAATCTCACAATACACCTGAACACCTTCCCGTGTGCTGCACTTTGAGACTGTCATGGAAAAAAATGTATCCAGAGTACCTACAGCCTGTTCTGAACACAGATTTTCAGCTGAGTCCTTCGAGTCCTTCCCTTTCACAGCAGTTCCATGAATTCAGTCTTGCACAGTCCTCTAAACCAGTATGTGTAGATGCTCTGCCTTTATGCATCATGGGTCTAATGAACACTGGGGCACTTTCTTCTGTGGCAGTCAAATAGTCTTAACAAGTTATCTCAGTTTTTATTAGACATGAGAGGAAAGCTGTAGAAATTGACTGCAGCGATTAAACAAGCAGATACACCCAGCAAATAAAAACCACCCCAGACGCTGCGCTTTGTGGTTGATGGGAAAAAAAAAAAAAGTATTGGCTGTAGCTCCCTCACCTCGCCTCCTTGGAAACGCACTCGGCAGACAGGCAGAGGTGACTCTCGGCTGTTTTCCCCTCTGTTTCTGGGCGACGTGAGAAGGCGCCAAGAGCTGCGGCAGCCGTTCCTCACCCCTGGGTTTCCCCCCAGTGCGGGCTGCTCCTCGCCGTTGGTTCTTTCAACCAGCCCAGCCACTGGCTCCAGCTGCACCCCCATTTCTCCCCAGCCCTGCTGATGCTGCCAGGGGCCAAACCTCTTCTTTCCCCTTCGATTGCCTTTGGGTGATGTGGAAAGCAATGCTTCCTGCTCACGCTGTCTGTAAAGCAGAGTTAAAAAAGCAAAAGCAGGTTGTTTTTATCTCTGCAGGGCACAAAATGATGCTGTGTGTGCATGTGCTGATTCTCTTGCCTCGGGACCCTGTTCTGTGCAGAGGGCCTGGGAGCGCCCGTTGTGTGTGGGAACGTTCAGTCCTACCCAGAATTGGGGTTGGACGCGATGATCTTTGGAAGTCCCTTCTCTGAATCATGTTGTGAGTGCCACCACCAAAGCACAGCCGGTTAAAGCCTCGAGTGCTGCAATGTATGAAGGAGCTTAATCTGATACATAATGCAAAAGGTGGTAGTGGCACTTGTGGCGTTGCTGTGGTGATGTAGGTGCAAGCAAAGCTTTCAGCCTTGGCTGCCCATGAGGAGAAAATACTGGGTAAACAGAACACAGAATCTCTGGGCTGAAATAATATTAACATATATGTCTTGATTGGAAGAAAAGCTTATTCTTTAATATGATTTTTATGGTACCTAGAGCCCAAGAGCTAGAATTGGAGGACCACCAAAGCAGGTTGGAACAAAAGCTGAGAGAGAAAATGGCCATTGATGGTAAGTCAAAAGGGAGTGTATGCTCCAGCCCACGGTGTTAAACCATGTCCATGTGAGCCCCTGCTTGCTTCAAAAAGGACCAGGGTGGCCGAGGCTCTTCCTCCGTGCTCTTCTGTGAGCAGCTCAGCCAGCAAAATGCCACTTGTGAGATCTTCTCATCTGATGTTAGGCAAAACCAGCTAAGCTACCCTGCTCAGTTTTACACCAAACTGGGTCAGAAGCACTCGCACGTGTAACTCCACTCACTGTGCTGTGCAGGCAGCATTGTCCAGCTAACGCGTGATGATGGGCAGCAACGGAACGTGGTTTCTTCAACCACCTGAACACAGAAGAGGTTATCCAATTCTATGTTAGCTGTAGCATTGCTGGTTACTGCAGTGTTTTGGAATGGCTTTTAGGTACTTGGGATTACCGTTTGGGCTTGTCCTTTTGTTTGCTATTAGGAAAGAGAGTGTGGGGAGGAGGAATACAGGGAGCAGGGGGGTTACATAGCATCGAATACCCCAAAATATCCCGTTGTGTTCTAAGCATGTGGGGTGTAAGTGAAGGCAGTTTTCAATACTTTTTTCTGAAAAACACTTTCCATTTTCTTACAGGTACTACATTTCATGGTTGATCTTTTTAGCTTGTATAAACTAAATTTAAACTCCAGCTTAAATGATCTTCCTACCCCTTCCATTCTAAGTTTTGCTAAAAGTTCTACTTTAGGTAGTAGGGGCTTAGTGGTCAACCTTAATCTGAATGAAGGGGGATTTTTCCCTGAACTGTAACATGAAAATATTAACTGTTATTGACCTCATTTGTCATTGACTATAATATTAATTCAACCTCGTACATCAACAGTTAAAATGCAAAGTGTAACAATGGGGTGATCTGGATTTTAACCTCTCGTTTTGTGATCTTTTAGACAGCCTTAAAGATGAGATGGATCTGACTGAGGAAGATGAAATTTTTACTGAGATGATGAAAGTTGTTGAAGAAAGGGACAAACTCGTATCTACCTTAGAGGAGCAGAGAGTCAGAGAAAAAGCAGAAGACCAGCACTTCGAAAGCATTATACTATCTAGAGGCTATCAGCTGGGCAGGATTTAAACAGCCACATGCAAATAAACACGATTTCAGCAATATTTGTAATCCTGGAGAGACAGTCTTCTGAAAAATGAAGGAGTTAAAGTTTAATATTGGTTTGTTTGGGAAACATGTCATTTTGTTATCAAAAGCTCTGAAGCAGCTATTTTTGCTCATACTGAAATGAGTCATTTCACTAGCAGCTTAAAGGGTCACTGAAATACAGACTAGGACTGAATTTACCTGTCTGATCAGCATCCGGATCTGGGAAAGGGAAATCAGAGCTCTGTTGTTTTCTTGGAATTTTATTTTAATGCTGAGAATAGAATTCCTGAGAAACACGACGATAACATTTAGTACTTTTGAGATGACGTTGCCTCTATCTGTTTGTCTGAATGTGTATGTGGTTTCGTTAATATTTTGGCACAGCCAACCCATGTCAAACCATTTAGGGGTCAGAAAGCAAGCATCTCCTATAAAAATAAGGATAAATTTTATTTCTGGTGGAGGAAGGGTCATTTGACTAATAACTACATAGAGGCACTCATTAAAACTACTGTAAATGCTATGTCAGAAATTAATTGTCCAGGTACTTGTAAGTTTTAGTGCACTGTGTATTTTTGAACAAGAAGCTGAAGCACTATTAAATCCCTACATTTTGTAAAATGGTAAGGGGTTATCAAAGGGGTGACTACCCTTAAGACTGTTACATGTGTGTCACAGATCAAGGTCTTCTCTAAAACATGCCTAATGATAATTTAAAAACAGTAATCCACACTAACTGCTTTACAATTGCTTGATGAAATCCATCACAAATAATATCATAGGGTGGGATGGGTGGTGTAGTGTATTCTCCCTGAGAATAATTCCTCAAAAGGGTTGCAAAAAAAGTGTTGTTTGTAATGTCAACGTTTGATAGAAAATGGGTATATTTAAACTACGTTTATCTTGCTGCTCAAGAATATATATGCATATTTTTTGCTTAAGGGACTATCGCCTATCTTTTTTTGTACATTCATTTGTAGATACTGACAAAGCAGATGTGAAGAAATTCTCCTTAGTGTTTGCTGTAATTTAAGTACTTTCTTAAATCTGAGATAATTCTGCAATTTAAGATTGGTAGGATTCCCAACTGTATGTATGATGCACTTACATTTTCAAACTGAAAAAAACCAAGGAGAAACTGAAAGACTGTTTCTTTTTGAGTATCATTTTACCTCATGCTCTGAAATTTGGTGTTCTCGTTATTTCACGAATGGTGCTAATTTGCAGCTGTTGCCTGTGGTGCAGCCAAAGCTAGAAGCATTCCTGATACAAAAGCTTTAAGCTGAAAAACCTCTTGGTAAGTACTTATAGGGTAACAGACACACTGGATCCTGTCACAGTCATTTATTAATGGTCTTCAGATTTTGCCTTATTGTAAGAAATCTAAAATGCCCTTTGTAAAGATAAAAGCAGGTTTTTACCATCGACCACAGATAAATAACATACCTCTATGGATGCAAGGAATATTGCTCTGCAATATTTATGTATTTATATTTATTTATGAGACTGTTTAAAGAGGATAAGAGTGTCTGGTTACATTTTACAGTTTGGATGTTGTCTCTGATTTGGATTGATAAATGTGTCTTTCTAACACCTATGTATAGGTGAAGCTGTGCATAGTAGATAGCTTTATTGAACTAGTAAGTAATTAGTCATAAAATACGAGTTAAGGTTTTTAAACAGTGTTCTCAGTTACAGTGTCTTGAAGGGATACCCTTAAAACACAGCATGTAGGGCTTTAACAATTGAATTTGTCTTTCATTGCAGTGGAAAGACATGAATGTGTTCTAAAATTACCATCAGACTTTTTTTCTGTCATTCATCAGCTAAGCATACCTGATCCTCAGATTACATTGTTATTGAGATGGATTGCAGTGATTGATTTTAAAGTAACTCTATTACTTAAGATGGACACAAACTAGGAGCAGGCAGGGCAGCAATAAATATTTTAATTTTCTCTACTGAGATCTGCTGGTATTTCTGGTTTTGTGGAGAAAATTTCTGGATTTTAGCACTGTTCCCAGAAGCCTCCTGGAAACCTGTCTGGAACACCTATGACAGTTTTCTGTAGAAAATGGAGAGTCATAATGTTTTCAAGGTATGTTTAAAAAGTTTTAAAGCAAATTTCTCGGTACTTTGCACAGGAGAAGAATTCAGCAGAAATCTCCAGTCATATCAGCCAAAGATTTTATTTTTTTTTTTCCTCAATTCACTTTTATGATCTAAAAAGTTGTACACCTTAGCGGTGTTACCGTACATAGAAGAGGAAGGGCAGCCTTGGAGAAACACGACGCCCCTAGTGCTGAGGAGGACTCTACCAAAGTCCAGCCTGCTTGCCCAGGAGAGATACACCCACTGCCATCGGTCAGGTTCAGGTTGCTCTGAATTGTGAATAAACTCTGAGATTAGGGCAGGTACCTGTTTGGCTGGAAAACAGAATGCAAAAGGGTGCTTTCCTTCTAGCTCTGAAGATTTGAGTTCTTGAGAGTATTAGAGTCAATGGAAACTGAGGGCCATCGGCATTTTATGGACCTCAACAATATTCTTTGCTAAAAAGTTAACTTTTCTGGATGCCATGTGCTCATAACACGTGCTTCACCCAACACTGTGTGTCCACTTTTGGGTGGAAAAACCTGTAAGGCTACTGTTGTTACCCTGCCTGATACAAAGTACTTCACAAGATTAGATCCAAAAAGGGACTGTGCAAGTGATTTAGAAAAATAATAAACACTTAAGTCATTTAAAGCAGCTCTTCTGTGAGAGTAGAGAAGGAGGGGAGGGGGGAAAAAAAAAAAGAAAAAAAAAGCAGCTATGTGCACTGTTCACAGGTCAATTTAATATGGTTGGCTTGTATTAGAGTTGTATTTAAACACTGGTTTGGTTATGAGTCTTCTTGCTGCTCAGTCTTTTCAGTAAATTGACTCACTAACTTAAAATAGATTTGTTCATTTTTAAGTCCTTGGCGCTGTCATTGTTGGGTATAATGCAATGTGCTGGAACGTATTGACTGTGTCTAAATGGACTAGATGTGAGCAATTTGCTATTTGAAAAAATAAAATCGTATCTCACTCTCCGAAGTCCCTGAATCATTTCCATAGCAATTTCTCTCCACGGATATCTACGATGTAATAATGTGTGTCTAGGAAAGATCTATAGGTAAGAAATTATATCAATTTCTTAATTCATATGCTGGTAAGTAAGACACTGTCTTTCAGTTCACAGACTCATAGCTTAGGAATAATGATATCCTGAAGTGATGTCATTAGTGGTGTCATCATGATGCCATCGTGAAGAAGGATATTCGACTCTAACACAAGAGGTTGTAAACTCTGTGAGATCAACAGTTTCCTCACGTTTTTGCATAGAAATTCACCACCTAATTTTCTTAGGCATGACATGCACATTGTAACAGCTCCTTGAAGACTTGAAGGAAAAGCATCAGCGCATGGATCGCTAAACTTTGGTGATCAGAACCTTAACTGCCAGTTTTCAAAGTCCATTAACTTTATCAGGTCATCTCATTTTGTTACTTTCTACCAGTGCAAGAGGCTTAGAGAGTGAGACAACTTGCTGCTTGAGATGAGAGAAGTGGATAGGCAAGACTTGGGCTTTTGTCAGTGCCTGCACCGTTGTTCCCTGCTCAGTGGCACAGTTCCCCACTCTTCAGAAGACAGATGGACAGCTGCTTCTCTTCAGAAGTCAAGGTAATTTTTGGCATATTTGAATTTGATGGTTTTCTTCTATTGTCATGTCCTTTCCATTCCACCTTGTGTGCCCCAGAGGCAGATGGGTGTGGTGGTGACTCCTCTGATAATACTACATGTTAAATTCTCAGGTCTGCACAGGAATTACCTACCTGCTGGGTTTATTGAAAGTAACATGTCAAACTTCTATCCGTGTTCAAGACCTTTCAGCCACGTTCACTTCTCAGACAGCTGGTCAACAGCTGGGGGATTTGGCTGGCCCAGGAGCAGGATGTGGGTGGAAATGCCACCAATAGGAATTTACTGAGGCTCCCCTTCTATTCACAGCACACACACACACACACACACACATGTCTTCAGAAGATCGTGGGTCTCAAGAAATTCAGTTGGACAAGAAGTTCAGGAAAAGGATTTTGTAATCCATTATTTGTGTCAAGGTCAATCCACTTGGCCCCAAGATAAAGGAACACCTCTCGGAGTTTTAGGGTATTTGGCCAGGTTTCTCTGGGCACAGGTAACAAACTCAGAGGTCTCGTGCTTTGACACCTCTGCTGTTAAGCCCAATGGATATCTGTTTTCAACTAAGAATTTCTTTCTAGTTTAGTAGCCTCTTTTCAGAAAGATGTACTCTGTTTTCTCACTTGCTTGAGCAAGTAACAGGACACTGCTTGCATACTGGAGATTCTGTACGTTTTTTAAGACTTCGCTGCTGCTAAGATCTGAAGCTGTCCCTGCTGGGTTTTGCATGGACCATACAGTATTTGCATAATTCACCACGATGGGTTTGCCATGTTAGCATGGAAAAAACCATCCACGCAATCTTCGTGGCAGCCACGTCTCATGGACCTAGATCCTGGCAAATACTTCAAGATGAGTCAAGGTATCTGCTGGATTTCACTTAAATCTCTTTGCCATACATTTATGAATGAATTTTGGTTCCTTCTGTTGGTTCCAATGAACTATGAAAAGAGACCTTGTGGCCCTATGTGACAGCAATACAATTGCTGGAATATTTGTGCAACACAAAATTTCAGGCACAAGTAAAGCTTATTTAGAAAAAAACTAGTAATATTGATTTTTATTTTTTTTCCCTAAAACTATCTCAAGAAGGCCAGATATAAATGCAAGTAAACTTGGCCTGATATTTATAAATAACTGAACGATGGAACAACATGTTATCAGAAGCATTAAGTACCAGGATGTTCTCACCTTACTAGAAAGTTTAAACACCACTCTTTCCTTTGAAATATTCTCTGTGGTTGTATACAACATGTTATCTTTTGTCTTTCATGTCTTTCAAACTCAGCTTCTTTCTTCTTTGCATCTTCGCCTCTCTTTTTTTTGCTCCTTGGTGTATGACAAAAAGTACATCGTGCTTTCTAACCATCTGGTTGGAAATATTCTGATACTTTTATGAAACTATGTTGATTTATTATTTGTTATTTATTTAAAGAGAAGATTCTCATTCCAAAGAAGATACAAGTTGAGTAGAATTGTGTAGCTCTATATTAGGTTCAAGATCAATCTTAAATTAAGTTCAATTGTCCTAAAATGTGAGTTTTAGATGATGGTGGCAATGAAAATTTGAAGCCCTTCTATGCCTAAACTGCTGCTTTCTGCTGTTATAACGTAGCCACATTGGAATGATCAGTCAGCCTCAGATCTGTCTCACCAGGTCTGAAATCACGTGCAGCAGTCCTCTGGGCTGTAGAAGCTTTCTTGTACGGGTATGGAATAAGAGATGTGGATGTGGGAGGACTTGGGAGTACTGGTGGATGAGAAGCTCACCATGAGCCATCAGTTGCTCTCGCAGCCCAGAGGGCCAATTGTATCCTGGGCTGCATCAAGAGCAGCATGGCCAGCAGGTCGAGGGAGGTGATTCTCCCCCTCTACTCTGCTCTGGTGAGACCTCACCTGGAGCACTGCGTCCAGTTCTGGAGCCCCTGTCACAGGAAGGCTATGGATGTGCTGGAACGTGTCCAGAGAAGGGCCACCAGGATGATC
>WUAM01000332.1:6258612-6286616 GCA_024336885.1 Actenoides hombroni
CGCCTGGACCCCGCCGCTACGCCGGGACCGGCCGGGGCCGCTGCACGGGTCACAGCGGGGAGCGCGGGCAGGAAGCGCTCCCCGCCCTCGCCGCCGCTGTGCGGCATGGTCCGGTCCGGTCCGGTCCGGTCTGGCACGGCACGGCACGGCCGGGCGAGCGGTGCCCCCGTGTGCGGAGCGGTGCTGAGCCCTCTCGGCGGGGCGGCCCGGGGTGCCCGGGCCGGAGAGGGGGAGCGTTCCCCGGCGGCCTGCGGGCCCGGCAGGCCCGGGCGGTGGCAGCTCCCCGCGGCTGCAGGGGAGGGTGTCGGGCCCTGCGCGGCTGGCAGCCCGCGGCCCGGCCCCTCGGGGTACCGGCCTCCCGAGCCGTGGTGCGAAAACCCGGAAACTCCATGCTCAGATCCTCCTGGTCAGGGAGGTTGTGCTTCTCTGGAGACGCTCCAGACCCACCTGGATCTGTTCCTGTGTGACCTAATCCAGGCCACCCTGCTCTGGCAGAGGAGTTGGACTGGATGATCATTCGAGGGCCCTTCCAGCGCCTAACTCTCTGATTCTGTGGTTGTTTTTGTAACGTGTCGCATGATGTTGGTGTACGGCGTGGTCCGTGTGCGTTGCTCTGAGGAACCGGTGTGGCGCACGCGGCTGATTTAATGTTTGTAATCGTTCCTCAGAGGCTTAATACTTAACTTGATCTTGTATTAAGCAAAAGACCTTTTGCCTCACCACAGTGGGCCTTTGATGAACACTGAGCTTGTACAACAGTCTGGTTCTTTGTCCATACATGAGAATTAATATCCACCCAGTACTGAATTTGCCTATTTAGAATCCCATGAGACAGAGAATTGGAATTTAACCTTACTCACCCATCATTTTCGCAGCTGTACTTAATTTAAATATGATGCAAACAGAGCCAAAGTAACAGTCGTTTCAAAGCTGTTTTTCAAGCAGAGTTCGTTGCTTGCAAGTGTGGAGAAGGGTACTGTGCTCAGCAGCCCCTTGCTTCTGATGTATATACGGGTCATGGAACCAGGAGCAGATAGTACCAGCACTGCGGACAAGGATGGTAGAACTGTGGCAAGTACAGCCCCTCATTCTGTAGTTACCACATCATCTTTCTAAGGTGCCTGGTCTTGTTTTTCAATTAAAATGCATGTTACATGATTGCTCTCCTTGTATTTGGCTTTTTCTGGTCATTGCAGATGCCTCAGAAATTGATGGAAGAGTAGATAATGACAAACTTTGTTAGTTATGCACTTTCTTATATTATTCTGTTAGGGTATTCATGAATATTTGTAACATTGAACTAGCAGCAATCTTCTGTGATGAGTTTATCGTAGTTGTGTTTAGAGATCTTTAGTTTAGCCTACTTGGAGTAGGTTTGGTATGCTCAGTATTACTAAACTATGCTGTTTTCCTCAGTGACAGATATTGAGTCACAGATCTTCAGAGAAGGTACTTTATCCACAATCCTGTAATCTTACAGAAAGATGTGTTTTCTGAAATCGTATTTCTTCGTGTTACTTCATGGTCTGTATTAAATTTATTGACTAAATCCTGAACCTGTACTTGCCGTTTCATTATCTCACCCTGTTGCTACGTACCCTTACAACAATATTAGTATTGTCCTTGTCCTTTGTGTTTCCTCATTTTCCAAAGTTTATTTAAAAGTAACAGTGGTTTACAGACTTTTTTTTTTCTTAAGTTTGTGGGGAGTTTTCTTGTTTGCTGATGGAAGGAAAAGTATTTTATTACATTTACTTCAACATCCCTTTGACTTTTGCACTTATTTGCCACATTTCTTTAGTGGAAGCACATATAGAATGCTATCTTTCTTTTCATTTTTTATCAGATTCAGGTGTCTTCAAAGCTTGATAAATCCTTACTGTGAAGCCTGTCCTCTTCATGCTTCCTAATCTTTCCTCCAATATAAATAAATACGGGTTTTCAAACACTATGTCACCTTGTTTCTTGCAGGCTGTGACACACGTGGGTTCCACCTTAATTTGTGCTGCCACAGTCTGTAGGGCTCCAAGTGTATTTGCAGTCTAGCTAGGAACTTCATACAGGAGGCCAGATTGCTGCTCATCTAGGCTCCATTCTTTGATTACTCTTTTTTCTTTGTTTGTTTCCTGCTTTTATTGAGCTAGCTAGTGGCAGATCTCTTACAGAGAGGCCATGGTCATAGGGCTGCACATGGTTATTCACCTGTTAACACACGACGTATTAGAAAATGTTCAACTAGAGGTCATATGCATTTGAAAAAAAAGGGGTTTCTTCTAATGGCCATGTTTAAACCTTCAACTTTTGTAAACTAGAATGATGTACTCTCAGATAGCATCTTTACTTTTTCTTCCTACTTTTTTTCTTTTTTTGGAACATCAGGTTCTATTCTCTAATCCAGTTTGGTAGCCTGGTACAGGTATCTACCCCATTTTGTTGTGAATGTTCATCTCTAATGATGTAAAGTCTCTAAATATGATGAACTGTTGGTAACTCTTCAGAAGCGATGTTGTGTTTCTTTCTGTAGGGAGTATTCATTTCCCCTTTTACCTACTTAGTCGTGTGCTTTGTGATTTTAATATTCCAGCAGAGTAAATCGATGTTCTGAATTTCACCTATGTCAATATTTCTTCATGAGGAAACAATTCTGGTTATTCGAGCTTATTGGTATCTTTACTATCTGGGCAGTAGAACAAGCGTTCTTCTTTTAGCTGAATGCAGGCTATGGAGAAGATGCCTCTGTCATCCCAGTCTCCTGGGTTACAGGCTTGGCTAGAGCTACTGTGGCATTTTTTCCAACCTGTGCACCCCGAGGGGCTACCAAGGGGCTGCTGCACACACCCCTCTGTTTTGGTCCTCTGCTGCACACCCCTCTGTGTTAAGCACTCTCGGGGTGTACACTTGGAATCAAACTCAGGAGCACACCCAGGTCCTACAGCTTAGCGATGGGTCAAGAACGTCAGTGCATCTTGGTGCACTTAGGATAACTAAAGGGCAACAGAAAATCTCTCAGTTGGGCTAAGTTCTGCTGTTACACAGAGGACAGAAACATACGGAGTTACTGTGCTGTTTTACTGCAAGGGATAAGAGTAGTTCTGTCCAAATAATGGAAAAGTGTTTCATCCCTGGTAAGGGAGTATGCTAGTACATTTTAGTTCTGTATTATATATGTAGTTAGCTGTATTAGGTGATATATGATTGTACATACCTGGTTTTAGTATTTATGCCACCATCAGGCATTCTGATCATTGCCAAAATGGTATTTTTATATATGACAACAATACAGCCAGTACCAAAATGCCTCACCAAATGGAAATCCATTAGGCTCTGAAACGACGTGATGAAGAGTAATGCAGATTATTTATCAAGAGAGTAAAGTCTATGTAAATTATTTAGATGGAGAAAAAGTAGCTTATAATACGATGTAAAATGGATTTTCTGGAAGAACATTAATTTATATGCATAAATACGCAGAGAAACATAGCAAGCCTTTCCTTATGAACTTTGAAGCTCATATCTCATGTTAGAGATGAGAATAGTCTTGACAAGTGAAATGAATTCTCTAATATCACAGTACAGGTTGTTGACCCAAAGAAAGACTGTTCCTTGAGATCTCACACATGATGGAAGCAGGGGTTAGTCATCTCATAAGACGTGTTAATCTGGAAAGCATATTGTCATTAAATATTAGACTATTTCATAAAATCTGAAATTTCCAACTCAGATTTGCTTATGTTGTCACATGGGGTCGTAGCCTGGTTTTCCTTTGCAGCATCTCATCACCGTGGATGTAATTCAAGGATGACAACGTGGTACTTTAGTCTTTCCTGTGAGTGCACGAACAGCTGCATCTTTAAATCGTGTACAAATTCTGCTAAGGTAACAGAAATTACAAATGATTAAATATGTTTGGATTTAATTATAATGAGCTTTTTATCTAACGAGCAAAATGAGATAACACTAGAATATTTGATGACCCGTTTACAACTGAACTGTCGTATGCAAAAAGTATTTGTGGTTTATAGTAAGATCCCATCGCTCTCATTCCTGAAAAGCATTCAAAGCCTGAGCCACCCCATATGTGCTGCTGGAGGATTCCAGTCCTTATCTAGCAGAAGTTCAGATGCATGGTGGAGCTCATGGTATTAGCTAAAACCAACCGCAAATTAAAACTTTTTGCAAGCTCCTTATAGTAGTCTGCGTTGTGTCCTGAATGTATCATTATTCCAAGAGCAGGGAGAGAGCAGAATGACCTCTTTTTGGAGATGGGGGGGTGTGTGTGTTGTGCTAGCTCATGAATTTTTCATGGTGAGCTCAGTAAGGTCATGTGTGATTGTCTTCCTTGAATTTTCACAGAAATTTCCCTCCTCCTAGTAACTTACCTTAGTGGAGAATCTGAAGAATTGGCCCCTGACATGCTGATAAGTCTGTGCCACATTTGGGTATGGAGAGCAAAGTTCAGAGTTGCTTAAATTGTGTAGGAGCAGCTGGGAAACAGACAGCTTGGGCCCACGGATTTGGTGGAGAGCAATTACTGCTCATTGTACAGGCTCAGTCAGCTTTCCAGTTGATAGGACATTAATTTTGGGGGTTTGACTGCTTTTCTGGGTAGTTTCTTTGGTGTTGATGGGCAGGGGAAGGAAGGAATTTTCTTCTAGCTTCCACTTAGGATATTTCTTCTTCTTTTTTTTTTTTTTTTTTTGTATGTCTTGCTTTGATTTAATTTGGGTGAGTTCACAGGAGGCCACATTCTCTGTGAGCTGTAGGGAAGAGTATGTTAACAATGTAAAATACTGTGGGTTCTGCTACTGCTTGAGAATAACCTTAAATTTCTTAATCTTTACTTTGTCGCCATCATGCATTTCACAGAATAGTATGAAATTAGAACGAATAAAAATTACAAATGAAGTGGTAGGGTGTGGAGAGCTTTTCAGGTGTGTGAAGTAAAATTTTGGTCTTTCTGGCATGCTTGCTGTGTGACTTGCTGACAGGGAGATAGTGCCTTGGCCTGGCTACGGGCATTTTCCTGTGCAATAGATTTATTCCTTGGTATCCAGGGAGTCTTGTGCTGAATTTTAATTGACAAATTTGAATTGTTTTCCTTGGACCTCTTTCTGCCACTTCTTTTTGAGTAATGCACAACTGACACAAAGGGCTATTTTTTTCACATCAGTAGACTTTTGCTTTGCTTGTCTGTTCCTCGTGTGAGAGATTCTAGACTGGCTTAAATGCTTTGCAGGCTTTTCCTTTTCTACTGCTCTCACCCGGTGCTGTATTTAAAATGCAGGCAAAGCTGAAAGAATTACTGAGATATGGTCCTACCATCATATTTCCTAATGTGTAGTGCAAACAATGAAAACGGGCTGCTGAATGCTGATTTCACCCTGGTGCTTTGAGGGTGGCACGTAGTGTGTTCCACGAAGAGGAAACGGCGTGGGGAAGGCTTTATCAGTACTTTCTAACTTCTGTCTTCTACTGCAGCCTATCAGTCCATCGACCCTAGGCTGCCTTGTGCCATCGCTCGAGCTGAACAGCTGGTTTTGATGTCTGCTTTGCCTCAAACCTTCGTGTGTGGCAACTGAGATGTGCTTATAACCTTTCCCCTGTATGCTTACATTGCATATCCCCGTGGGGTACTGCCACCGGCACATCGTAGGTAGTTGCGTAGCTAATGCTCAGCAAAACCTGTTAGTACCACCATGGAAAGAATTACTGCCTGGGAGCAAGTTCTGTTAAGTGGATAAAATACTTCTGTTAAGTGGAAGGAACGTGGACAGCAAGAAGAAAAATAGAGGGGACAACTCACCTGCTTTGGTAGTTGTCATTTCATTGATAGGAGCCTTCTGAGCACAGCTACAGCCTATGAAAGGAGGAGAAACTACTCAACAGGAGAGCACCTGGGGGGGTGGGGTGTGTGGAGTTGTTTCCATCCTTTGAATTCAGATTGTCAGGCAATATCTGGGGAGGCCTCTTCTGCTCTGCCTGCTGAAGGGATCGGTCTGGAGAAAGAAAGATAATTGCCTCTGAAACGCTTCTGTCAGCGGAGACGGAACAGCCGACTGTTGCTTGTGCTGGGATGGCAATAGCTCTCCAGCTTATATGTAAATGACAACTCCGACATGCTCGGAGCTGCTTCTCAGCTGGCAAGCCAGGCTGGGCTCTGCTCTAGCCTTTGGTAGCTTCTGGTTCTGCCTCTCTCCTGCCTTCCTGCCTCTGCCTCCTCTTTGCCCAAATGCTGCCGTCGGCACAGAGCAGAAACTCATCAGCACTGTTAGCTGGTATCTGCAAGATGCTGTTAAGCATCTATTATTGCTTAGGTGGGGCTAAATTGGGGGCCAGGTCCTACTATGCTAGGCACTATAGTTTTACAAATAGTGCGCAGAGTCCCTGCATGCATTAGTTTGCAACCTAGAGTGCTCTTTATCTTTGTATCTTGCATATTTTTCTGGCTTTTTTTCTTTCTGCGATCTGCATTTAAACGTTATTTATGGCATTTCAGGTTTGCCTTTGTTCTAGGACTCATGATCTTGTTGGGAGTTTTATCTAAAGCATTTTCTCTTTGGTTTTGGTCTCAAGAGACTTGATTTTTTTTTTTAATAGGCTTTATCTGGTTGTTTCAAAGTAAAATATGGGAGTATTATCTGTGAATGCATTTCTGAATCTCGTAAGTCACGGATAATTCCAAACTTACTCTAAAAAAGTCATTGTTTTAACCAAATATTCACGTAGGGCCCAGTCCCATCATGCTTAGTCCATGTGTTTCATCTACAGCAACCAAACATATAGGAAGTTGTGAGTCCCAGGTGCCTGCATTTTCACCAGACAGGTCATTGAGTCTATACCCAGAGGTATCCCATGGTGGTAGAGCTGAGTGTATCCGCGCCTGCTGTACGTGGATCTCTTCTAGCATGTGTAAACATACGTGAAGGGGTTAGATCACGGAGGACTGTGAAACATAGGCTGTGTAAAATGCACTGACAGCACTGAGATTAGCACAAAGCCAACCTCTCCTCTGCCAGAGCAGAGGCGAAGGAGCCCGTGGTGGTGTCCCAGTGGAGGGGGGGACCTGTGGAGATGTGTGTGAGGAGGACATGGAGCCAGGCTCTCCTGCCTCCTCCAGCAAGAGCACCCCCAATCACTTGCTTTTGAACTAAAGTGACACAGAATGTATGTATTTATTTATTTAAACTGCATGATTAAGTTCTGAAACTTCTTGCTGTAGGACAGTTTGTATGGCAGAAATATTTTTTTAAAGGGAGGAGGAGCTAAAAATTGGTCTGGTGGATTCTAGATGGAAAAACAAATAAATATATCTGCAGTGGCCCACACATGAATCATGTAGCACATCATAGACGTTTCAGATTCAGAAATCATTAAACACCTCTAATGAAATCCACAGCTATTAGGAAGCTTATGCCAGGAGAGACAATTCTGTTTATTTGCCTTTCCCTGTTTGTATCATTAATGCATTTCTGCCAGGGGCAGGGACCCTGGGCTTTGATCTGCTCCTCTGACCCAGTATGGCCACGAATGTTGTGTTACCTGCCTATGGGCCTGGAACCACTGAACTCTGGCTTTGCATTTGGCTTCCAAAAGCAGCCTGAGATTACGTGGGCAAGCTGGCTGCTACAGCAGCGTGCCTTTTCTTTCCCCTGTTCTTCACGTTTGAGCAGTTTCTTCATGGCCTGAGGCTGTAGGTTTCATGCTGGATAACACTAAATGTGCACGGAAGGGGTTAAAGGGGGGGTGAGTGAAGAGAAGCAGAGCAAGGGGTCTGGCTGCAGAAAGCAGCTGCTTTCTGAGGTGCTGCTGGGCTGGGAGGAGGAGCAGGGCTGGAGGAGGGAGGATGTCTGCCCATAAGGCTCTGTCCATCCCTCCCTCTCCTCTCTTCAGCAGCTGCTTCTCCCCCCCCTCCCCGGGCTGCCTTGGTTGCAGCGGTCACTGCTGAGCTCTTTCGGGTGCTGTGAGCAGCCTTGGATGAGGGTGCCTGGGGGTTTGGCAGTGCTCGTTGCTGCAGCAGCTCTGCCCCGGCTGTGGGGAAGGGGTGGTGGTCACAAGCTGCCAGCTGGACCGTGCTGTCAGAGAGACTGACAACCTTGGCTTGCCCAGTTACTGAAGAGTTATGGTTGGAAGGGACCTCTGGAGATCATCTAAAGGATTCAGATGTCTGGTGGCTCAGGATCTCAACTGAGGGAAGGTGGACTGGTCTGGTTCACCAGCCTTGTATCTCTGGCTGGCCAGGTGAGATGGAGGCATGGTGACAGCATACTCTGGCAGTTCTTTGCAGTATCTGCCGTAGTTGGCTGGATGCATAGCAATTATCTAGATGAAAGGTAAAAAAGATTAAAGTGGTCAAGAAAAATCATCATTAAACAAGTGGTTGAAGAGCCTCCATTGCTTCCAGATTACAGGACAGAGCTGTGGAAAGAAGAATAAAGCAGCTAGAGACCAGCTCAGACTGATTTACCCCTCTTTCAATGCTAATATTTTCCTTATATCTCCAGATTTAAAATAGTTTATCTATGATATCAGACTCATAAAACCATGCATCCAGTCTTCAACATGAAGGTGGATATAACCAACTGAAGCTGTAGAAGAAAGTAAATATGAAGTTCTGATTTTTACCCTCAGTAAAGTGAGCACATTGTCAAGAGAATCTGTAATTTTAGAACTCCAGTGTTTCTCTTTGCATTTAAGAAATCTGCCCTTAAAGTAAGAGAAAACCAAGAGACCAAGACTCTGATCAAAAGTTGTCACTGGGTTCAGTTACTGCTTGTGGGGTTCTACAGCTTCTGAAACCCCTCAGCTTAAAGACACCTTTCTGTAAGTACAGGTCTGTGCTTCTGTGAATCTCCACTGGATAGAATCTCTGGGATATATTCCACATTTTTTCTCCCTTTAATGCCTCCGGAACCATTAAACCATGTCCTCCCTACAGACCAAGCAGTTTACTACTCTCTGCCTTACTCCCTGAGATTAAGATACGGACAGTCCAGTTCTTTTGTTACTTGCCTGTATCTGAGATCAAATGCTTCCTATTAACTTAATCCACAGAGTTCTACAGTCTTTTTCAGCAGAATGCTGATGTTGTTGAAGATGAAATCAGCGGTGGTAGGGGCAGAGTTCATAATGAAGTGAAACTTTACAAAAGCACTGGTTGAGGTGTACTTAGAATATTACTGGTTTCCCATCTGCTGCTTTGTTCCTCTTCCTCCCCACACCAGTTCCTATTAAAACACAAGGAGCCGTTAACTTGCATCTCTAATGATGGCTAGTTGCCATCTCTAATGACAGGCTATTTTCTTACCTAAACTGCAGCCAAACCCAGGAGGATGTGACCCTTGTAAGGGCAGTGGACACCACACTTGAGAGAGGACGAGCTGGAAGGCAGGATATTTTGCAGTGCTTCATATTTTCACTTGCAGCTCTTCCAAACACGGGGCTGTGGTGGGGCTGAAGGCTTAGCTTGCTCTCGGTCTATTCCTTAGCACTTCCTCCAGCTCATAGTAGTTCCTGTGTTTCTCTGAGTGTGTAGCTGTGCTCGGAGCACTGAGCAGCAAGGCACTCAGAGCCTTGCTCTTTATACGTATCGTCATACACTTTCTGTTTGGTGTGCTGCTGCTTATTACTAGATAACAGCACTTGGTTTGAATACCCTTGTTCCTCCTGGGCTTGGGTGCCTACGTGTGTGCCGAGTGCGCCCGTGAGTTAGTTCACTTCGGTGACCAGACCGAAAGACCAACAAAAGATGTCTTGGACCAAAAGCACAATCAGATCAGCAGCCTTATGTGAATCTTTAGCCTACCGTGCAGCTACCCCTTGACAACCTGTGCTCGGGCCAGAGAAAACCAAGAGCCAGGACCAAAAAAAAAACGGAAAACCAGGGACGTGACTGGTCAAGAGTGAGTTGTGTTGGCAGAGCCGTGCTAGGAAGATTAGCCACCATCTGTTCACTCGAATCCTGCACCTGGCTCTAGGCTGTGCCACTCTTCCAACCAAGTGGTGATCTTACTCAACATATGAAAGAACTGCAGGGTTAAGTAACGAGGCTCTACAGTCTCCCAAACGTTCTGCTTTCCTTTTAGTTTTGTGGTAGTCCCTGTGGAACAATTGCATGTGATGCTATAAAACATATCTGTGGATTTAATACAGGATTTAAGAGAGCGCATTGGTCACGAGTTAGCTGCCCTGCTTTTCTTTTAGTCTTTGCACTTCCCTTCCTGACTTCTTACTCCTGTTTCTGTAAAGCACCGCGCAGCGTACCATGCTTGACAATATCTTACTCATTTTGGTTTTCTTAGAGAATTATTTTTGCAAAAGCAAAAATATATTTCTGTGAGTCGTTCGTGGTAGTTGTAGTTGTGGTTAAGTCCTTCTGGCTTCTCTGATTTCTGTTTAGCATAGAGCTGGTTCTGTTCTTTTCCCTTCCTCTGGACTGACAGAGCAATCTATGGCACTGACCCGTGGGGGGGTGAGATTAAACATAATTCGTAGTGAAAGCTATGAAATTCGGCTTGGAAAAAGGGACTTTAGTCAGGGTGGCAGGAGAGGGGGTGCAACACTTGCCAGTGACCCCTGCTCCCCTTCGAAAGAGGGGAGCAGAGACCGAAGCGTGCGGTAGAGCGAGGAGCAGCTGCTCTGATTTCCTAGACATGAAAATACAATCTGATACTGCAAAAGCTTTGAAAGCATAGAAAATTGGAAATGTAGCCTAAACGTTATCATTTTCGGAGTGTTTCTTTAGTAGAGGGTTCATAATTTTTTTTATGGACTGTGCATTCACAAGAAGGCAAATCCATCACCACATCTTTGGTACTTGTGCTGAAGTCTCCCGTAGTACTCCGATCTCTTTTGCATACCTTTGCAAGCAGTAAGACAACTTTTAATTGCTCTAATTAAAGCTGGCCTCTTGGCTCTGGTGGCTGCAGCAGCGAGCAAACAATCAAGTGGAGTTCACTACGCTAGGAACAGGATGGAGAAGGGGAGCAGTGGAATCATTTTTTTCCCCATCCATGTCTTTCTCTGTTATCCTCTGGAGACACCAGCTTTCTCCACGGTTCTTGGGTCTTTTTCATCCAGTGCTTTCCTGTGTTCGTGTCTACTGAAAATACATAAAGCTCCATGATACCAGGGATGTTCAACAGGTAGATTTCAACAGGGCCTTTTTCAGTTGGTGAGCAGGTAATGGCTGCTGGTGTCTTTTACGTTAGGACTTAATACTCCAGCTTCTCATTTATGGCAGAGGAAAAATTAAGTTGCTTCTCGTGGCCTGGCTGTGGGCTTTCTGTCCCCAGCTTCCAAGAGGTGCGAGTTACTGTGTCAGCGCTGTCCTGCCACTTGTACCTGCACTTCTTTATCTGACAATTGATTGTTTCCCTGGAATTGCAGTCAGAAGCTTGGGTGTTGAGCAGTTGTGTGGCTATGGTAGCCCACCTTCCTGGCCCAGCAAACAAGCAGGTGTCATACTTTGCAAACAGATGGACAGGGGGACGGGCGGCCTGGAGAGCATGTGTGCAGCAAGGGTCGATGCAGGGGTCAGAAGTTCCCAGACAAGAATGTCTAAATTGCCGTGCCCTACTTATCCAACTGTGAGCTGCATTAATGAAAGGGAGAGTTTAGACAGTGGAGTACTTTGGGTGTATTTAGTGGGAGAAGAGAGAGATGTTTTCTTTTGTATCTGTACAGGTGGTCCTTTTGAAGCAAGCCAAAATAAGCTTCCTCACCTGGGTAACGGCCTGAATAGGTTGGCAGGGTGTGATCCATTTTCAGTGTGTGTAAAGAAAAGCGTAACAGTTTGCCAGCGTACAGCCTTTCATTTATTTTTTTTTCTTAACAAGTTTCTTCTTCAGCCATCGAGTTAGGCTCAGGCCTAATAATTTAATATTTTATTTTTTTTTTTCTTTTAACCGTAGGCGGTTCTAAAGCAGCAAACTATTAATAGTGAAATATTGGTTGAGAAGAACACTAATGCACAGGGGATTCTAGAGCAAACGAGGCAATGCTGTCAATGGCTCAGATTGTTCTTAATTACAATAATGGCATTATAGGAGCTGCAGTTGCTGTCGGGCACAAAAGAAGATAATGATAATGTCAGAGTGCTCCGAGTAAATGCAGTATAATGTATTGCAGTGCAGGATTCAAAAGATGATATGCCTAACTTGTCGTCAGAGTGCATGAAGAAGAAGAATGGTAAAAGGCTTGAAAGCAGGTTTTGTTGTAACTGTAGTTTAGTGGTTTGGGTTTTGGTTGTTTTCTGTTTTGTTTTGCTTTTGTGTTTTGGTGTTGGTTGGTTGGTTTGCTTTCTTTTTTTTGTTTGTTTCTTTGCTTTTGGTTTTGTGTGTATGTGTGTGTGTGTGTGTGTGGGTTTTTTGGGTTGTTTTGGTTTTTCGTGGCCTATGCTTTCAGGCCTAAGAAGAAATGCCAGGTCTCACGTTTAAATGGTGTGCATTAATTTTACTGGAAGGTGTGGTCGCATCTGTCCTCCCCACATGGAATGAAGAAAATCACCTTTTCTTTGAGAAAGAAAGGACATACCTATTGGCTCAGTACTCTCAACACGTTCAATATTGATTCTGTTAGAATAAAACAATATGAATATGGTAGATTTGGCCCTGCATCAGAATTTTCCCCAGTAGCCTCTGGAAATATGTCCACATCTATTTAATGCATGTGATCCCTATTTTATAAGGAGACCAAAAAAAAAATAAAATAATAAAAATAGCAACAAACCAAACCCCCTGTGTTGTGGGGATGTTTCAAAGCAGGATTTGAATTGTATGGCTAGAGGCCAAATCTGAACTGTAGGTCTTGTAAACATTTTAAGGCCATATGCTCAACTTCAGCTTCATTACTGTAGAGAAAGAAAGGTTGCTGTTTTCCTGCAAAATAAGACACGCAGAGTTGCATCTCCTGGTCTCGGGTTCTTGTCCCTGCTTTGTTACAACTCTCAGCTCTAGGTAGGAGCAGATGATGACCTGGACAGTGGCGTTGGTGTTCCTCGTTATACCCCGAGTGAGCAAACCTCGCGTGCTTCCTAAAAGCTTACTGCAGTGGTCGCTTGGATTGGAAGAGAATAATCAGTACCCAGTTGATTTGCCTCTTATTTTATTCACGTTTAACTGACTTCAAGCAGTTACAAATGAATCACTTCAACTGACTTGAAACAGCTGCTCACAAGTGAAACGATTTCTACAGATACTCGCAGCAATGTTTTTCAGGAGTCGTTGTCTCAGCCCTAGGATGCCCGGGTGCTTTGGAAGGGAAGTTTTCCGAAGCGGAGAGCAGGGTGCAGGTGCTCCATAGGGCACAAGGTGGCTCCAGTTGACGAGGAAAGCTGGTGTGAGCGGAGTGAGTGAGTGTGAGCGGGGTGAGTTGAGAGGAGTGGGCTGGAAGTGTGTCAGGATGGAGCTCAGCATTTTGCTCTGTTGCAGGTCTGCTGTTTTGAATGTGAACTGACTCTTAACGGGTCTTTGGAAGAAGACCGTGTCTGGTCACAGAGCAGGACTAGTAAATTTAGGTTGCCTTCTGCTTCTCTTATTTCATTTTTGAAGGAGTTACCCCAGTGGATTTTCTCAGGCCTTCTGAGCTCAGTTGCTTGTGTCCGAGTTAAAGGTAACAGCTCCGTGCATCGCCAGGAGAAAGCACAGTCGGTGTGTACAGTAGGAGCAGAAATGTAAACTAAGCTAAGCAGAGGATGAGATGGAGATTCAAAGTTTCATGAGAAAGGTTTTTATCAAGCAAGTCATTAAAATTTAATGCATAGTGGAGAGAACAGAATGAGTTGATAAGAAAATCCCATATTATAACCAAAGAAATGTGTTGTATCTGTTGCTGGTCTTGCACTCTGTAACAACAGTATTTTTGGTTTTAGAGTCTCTTAGAAGTGAACTACTTGTCCATTTTTATTTCCAACATGATAATAGGTGCTAGTAATCTGCTCTTACACAGTACATCTTCATCTGAGCACTTCTAAACACCTGAGAATTTTGAGTGAGGACAGAAAAGGATTAATGTTTGTTCTATCTGTTCCATCTGCTTGGGGCAACTGAGGCAAAAAAAGTGAATTGCATTGATTTGTGATTTTCTGCAGGGTAAGAAATAAAGAGCAGTGGTCTCCTAATTTCAGTGTTTAGTCTTACTCCATTAGATAGAGCTTTGTGCCATTCACAGTTTTTGTTGGTTGTTTTGGTTTTGGTTTTTTTTACATGCCTTGATATGGTTTAGATTTTTATATGAAACTGAATTTTTAACTAGATTGGTGATCGTTGTTTTGTTGTTTGGGTTTTTTTTTTAACCACAGCTCATTTGGTGTTTATTTTTTTTGGGTGTGTGAACTAGGCAGAAGTTTTCTGGGTTTTGCATTGTCTAATTTGCTTTACATACTGTTGGAGCAGGCATTATATTGGATAAATATGTGAAGAAATAACATTTCTTTATGTGATCCTTGCCTCTATCCCAAAGGAGGAGGATTTAGTTAAGAGCTTTAAGATGGTTTACTTAATAGCAATCTTTTTCAAAGTAATGTCAGGTGTTAAAATAAATTAATAAATCTGACTTTGCCACGTTATTTTAAAAGTCTTGAAGCTTATTTCTCCTCTCTAACATCTGTTGTGAAATGCAGCACAACAGATTAGGTACAAGACTTAGGCAGAGTTAATATTAAAAATAAAATAGTGCAAAGCACCTTTTTGACTGAGATTCTTTCTGTTTTCAGTTTTGCAAATTGATTTTGTGAAAAGTTAACTGTGGGCATGATTACAATTAGTAACTCCTCATATTAGATCTAATCCCTTTGTACTTCATTCAGACAGAACTCCCATTACGGTCAAAGACAGTTTTGACTGAATAAGGAATACAGTAACTGGCTGTAGTTTTAGTACATATAGGGCCAGATTGTGGGTCACAGCCAGCTTAAAAATGTACAGCTCCAGTGATTCCAGATCTGGTGCATGACAGGCAGCTCCTTCCTGCTGTTACGGTGGTACTTTATTAACGAGTCAAATACAGAAGAAAAAACCAAAAAAACCTGACAATTTTATGGCTGCTCAGACTCTTATTAGCATGTCTTAATGTTTTTTTTGTTTCTGAGCTGAAATGGTGCAAATATGTCTTCAAAAACATTTCCCTGTTTTCATGAGAGAGTGAAGAAAATAGTAATAAAAAATTGGAATGAAATACTCAAATAGTTTGGCCAATTAATAAATCTGCAGTTGCAGAATAGAAGGTCTGTGGGCTGGAGCTGGCTCTTAACTTAATGTTAACTTACATTTAATTAGCCAGACCAGATGGAAGTTGGCTAAGCTTCGCATGAAGGCTTGTGGGAAAAAGACATAATCTTCCATTTTGTCAAAGGAACTAATACCACAGATTAAAGGTCGGTGTTCTTTTCAGAATGTGGAGAGTGGATGCATAGCGGCTGACGGCGAGAAACAGCACGGGCACTAACGAATTAGCTTAACCCCTAGATGACTAGTATACCAGCTCTGCTTCATTTGATTCCCCAGTTGAAGTCACTGGTCTTCAGCTTCAGTAATAAATCCCAGAGAGATAAGAATGTCTGTAAATTTTATTCTTTTGTCAGGAAAGTAGAGTTGTATGTAGGCAGTTAGCATGGATAGAGAGGTGAAGCTCTGGGAAAGGTTTTCTTACTGAACCGAGTCAAGATTCACGCTGTTCAGATGCTAAGCACTTGGGATCAGTCTGTCAAACCACTTAATTCCTCGCTGAACAATAAGCGTGCAAGTAGACAAGTCAAGTAGACAAGTCAAGAAACCATTCATGTGCTCAAAGAGGTGCATATGTGGATCAAGTCGGAGTGCGCAGAGCTTAAGGACTAAATCGGGCACATGCTACGTTAAGGCTTGAAAATGTAGTAGGATGAAGTGGATCTGTCGTGCTGAACATTAAGCAGAGCTGCAAGGAATGACACGTTTTAAAAACGGGATTTTTAGAGTCCATGAAAAAAAAGCGAGGAAAAAAACCCAACCCAGATCATGCTAATTGTTTGAGCATTTATCCAGTCTTTGGGGATGCTTCCTAGTGGTTTCAGCAAGGTAGGAGACAGTTCCTTCTGAATTGGAGATTAGGAACTTAAATGCCAAGAAAATAAAGGAAACTTGGTGTTGCCGTGAAACACCAAATGCCGCATCGCTTGTGCAGGAAGGAAGGTAACCCTCTGCAGTAGGTAATAATGATTATAGCTTTGATCTGCTGTCTGTGCTTATCTTATTTACCCTGGAAATACTTGTGCAAAGACCAGCTTGGGAAAGGAGGCTGGGAAATAAGCACCTGCTTTTTGAATCAGTTTTATGCCTGGGTTCGTGTCCAGCACTAGGGAATTAGGTACCTGGTGGACTTTACCGGCTGACATGCAGGCAGCTGTAAAGCTGGTAGGTGTATTTTGAACTCCCAGATACGTACTGGATCTTGGTGCCCAAGTAGCTACTAAAGTTCCTACAGTGTCTAATCCCCTGTTAGTCTTACGCAGTGTATTTTTAAACAGCTAAAAACAAGCCTTTCAAAAACATTCTGGAGCTTGCTTCTGTTTTGCAAGGCCTTGTTGCTACTGAGCTGCCCTGCCTAGGTTGTTGCAGCTCAACTTGCCCGTAGCGGCTAAAAATCCACTGCCATTTGATGGGTTTATCACTTCAGTAAAATGCTTTGGATGAGATCGGGTCAGTTCTTAGAAAGAGTGGAGTATTTTGCAAATCTCCGTTCTTAACCTGTGCTCGCTGACAGTCCCAGGAGGGAGGACTGGGGAACTGAATGAAGGTGGAAACTGCAAGCTGGTTGCGATTGCCTCGAGCAGATGGAGGTTCGGTACGCCGAGGTGAAGAAATCTGTGCTGCTGTTTACTGTAGCGTTCGTAGAGCGTGGATCAACACAAGGCTCCAGCCTCACACTCTGCAAGGTGCACGGGTTACAAACATTAATTTTAGGGGGGAAAGCTTTTCTACTGTACCCGCTGAACTGCAGCACATATGGATTTGGAATGCTACCAAGTCCTTTGAAAGCTGTATTCACATGTATGTTGATGCTTTCGTCTCTTTTCTCATTTTAAAATAATTATATCCTGGGGATAGAAGAAGAAGAATTTTCCTAGTCACTATTTACTAGACCACATTTATCTTGCAGTTCCCAAACGCTGGCGTTAGAGATACCACAGTTATTTTCCATTTTGAGTTACTGACATATTTCAGATACCACTCGGTGACGAAATATTTGAAAGGAATGGTAAATTTAAAAACAATTGTAGTGGCAAATGACAGAATTAGCATTTTCTTGGCAAGTGACTCACTTCAGCCATTGTAAACCCAGAGAGGTCTAGGAGTAGGTAATGCACTTTTGGGAGAAGAGTAGATAAGATGAAAATGTATTTTTTTTTCCTTTCCTTGTCAGGTAAAACTTCACACTGCACATCTAAACCCAGCTTCTGTTCTCTGGTAAATGCCCACTGCCTCATATGGAGAGCATAATGTAGCCCAGTAGGATTTGTCCCAGCGAGTACATTTGAAGAGAACATTTGGGAACAAAGTAATTCATTTACCTTTGAGATGTGTGTCAGGCATCTTCAGGTGGGGATCGCATTCGAGTCCGTAAGGGCGCCAGTACAAATTCTGCTTTCAGTAAACTCTGTTACAAAGACCACCGGTAAAATTGCAAGAGTTTGGGAGCTGCCCTTTTCATGGAAGTACTGTACGGTGTGAAACTTGCCAAAAACTAATGGATCGTTTGCAGGAAATTGGAAGTTAAAGTGCATGACTCAGTCTACTTCAAGGCTGAGCAATTTCCACTGAACTTAATGAATGCCAAGACCCAGGGACAGTACGATCGGCTGCAGCAGTTTTCTTCTGTTGTTTCACCCAGGCACCGTGGAGGGGTCTGTCTTCATCAGCGTCCTCCTCATCTTCTAGTTCATCAGAGGTTGGCAGTGTCAGCATACGTTGTTGTTACTGGCATTGAAACCTTTGCAGAAGAAGCACCCCAAGAGTTTTAACGTTTCCTCCAGAGCAGTTACTACAGAGCCTGGGCTAGAATGTGCAATTTCAGGGATTCCATCTATAGGAAACAATCACCCACTTTTGTGAGGTCAGTCTCCAGAAAAGGAGAGGATCATTTCTTTATTCAGAGGTGATACATGTTTGCTTCACACTTCCTTCTGAGAGCACGCTGGTCATTCACTTCCTGCTGTGTGTAAGGATTTACTTCTTGAAACATAGCAAACATCAGATAAGAGAAAAGACAACACAGTGCTTCATAGTTTTGCTTTGTAACAGATCCTGTGCCCAGAGCATATTTGTGCAATGCTGCTTGTTACCAGAGTACTAAATGAATCTAACCCTTTGTAGGGATTCAGGAAGGAATGAGGTGTTCCTGTGCATGCACGTGGCTCGCATTTCCTTCGTCTGAGTTCTCTACTTGCTGCCTGTAAGTGTCAAGAGCGGCTGAGGGACTGCGTGGCTTGGTGGATTCTTTGCTCAATTCTTTGCTTTTGCAGTGGGAGCCCCATTCTCCAATTTGTATCAACAGTCAAACCTTTGGAGCGTTTCTGAGTTGGAGAATCCCTGCGAGTACCGGAGCCTTGGGGCTTTGAGTTCACCCAGGCAGTGTGAGAGGAGGTAGATGTTGTGTGACTGTCCTTTTCCAGTTGCTCACGATAGCGTCGCTGCTGAGCTACGAAGATCCCCGTGTGCCTGGTTGGAAGGGACCTCTGATCAGAATCCCTGGGGTGCTGCCTCCCTTGAGCCCATTCAAGTGTTTGTGTGGCCGTGGAAGGAACGGGATCGGGAATTGGCATAGGTTAATCTTTTTTTTGTTGACTGGTTGATTAATTTTCATCTGAAGCTCTTTTGTGCTGTGGTTTATCGTAAGGCCATGGGAATGCTTGTGCAAGAGAATGATGATCATGTGAGAGTGAGAATGAACAAGTTTGGGAACGAGGTGCAATCACCCCTGTCAAAAGCAGCGGCCGTGGCACAGGTTCCCCTGTTTGCTTTGGAGCCTCAGTTTCCAAAGATGTGAGATGGAGCAGTGATGAGGATTCCGTTTGAGAGGCCAGTTCAGCTTTCTAGAGAAGAAACGGTCAGGATTATTACGTGTGAATGTGGTGAAAGGCTTAGCAGACAGGTGTGGCTTAAAGAAATGGTTTGAAATCCAGTAATTTAGTTTTAGGTTTAATTGAAATTAAACCAGCTGGCATCCCAGCAATCGGTGCCAGTGTCTTCTAGGATCTGAATCTAATGCAGCGAGGTGTGTGATTTAGGGCTTTATAGAGCGCTGCTAGCGCCCATGCGCTTATCACTCAGCACGCGTTGCTATTATTCCCCTGGAATGCACTTAATTAAAATCCAGTAGTTCCTTACAGTGCAGTTGGTGCTTACTATCATAAAAACTCAGTCACTTTAGCAGAAAAAAACCCTGTAAAATAAGATTATTTTTTTTTATTTCAGAGGTGCAATATAATTGACAGATGCTTTTGTAACCGGTGTCATTGACGTACAGGAGGTTTCAGCAAGAGACTCTTTGTTGATCAGATGGCTTCTGTTTTCCCTTTCCAAATCCTAATATTAGCTTTAGTGTGAGGAAAGGGACTTCAGATGGGCACACCAGCAAGCAGGATGCTTTCGCAGCAAACTAGCCACTGGGGCATGTGGAGTTTACACATCGTACTCCAGCATCTCGTGCTTAAAAGCATTGTTTTGGAAAAGTTACACCCAGGAAAGCTCTTGATAAATGGGAGAATATTTTGCTTTTTTTTTTTTTTCCTTGTTTTTATTCACTGGAAGGAACACACATCAGACTGTTTGGTGATATAATATTGTTTCTTCCTGAAGTTTGACGTTGGTTGGGTGTTTTTGGCCGGTGTCTACTTGGTGCTCAGTAGATAGGGTTAATTGTATCAGTGTGAGCAACTCAAGTTTTAAATACGAATTCTAACTTTTTGACCCCATTAATCATAAAACTGCCTGACCTATCTTGCTTACTGTAGCACTGCTTTTTTCTTTTTTTTAAATTGGTGAGTCATGGCCATGTATCAAATACAATTTCTTTTAAAAATTAAAAAAAAAAGCCCTGCTTGCATCTTAAAAAGATTTTGTAAGCTGAAGAATTTAGCATATGTGTGTCGGCACATACTGCAGTGGGCTTATGATACAACAGTTTCAATGAAAATTAGATCCAAATTAAGAGTAGACTTTGAAAAAGGGTCGTGGGCACATGTTGCTGGGAGTGGCTGGAATAATTTACTGTAGGGGAAGGTTCAGTGATGTGTGTGCTCTACCTAGAAACCAGGCAGGGTGATGTTTCTGGTTAAAGCAAGATGCAGAATTTGAAGCAAGGAACTAATGGATATGAACATTAATTTTTGTGTTTACCCAAAAAGAAAAAAAAACTCCAGCTACGTTCCAATTCGTTTGCTTTGCTTTGCCTTCCAAAAAATGGTTTTTAGAAATCAAACCAAAAGCGCTGAAATATTTCGGCAAACCAGTTGGTTGGGTTTGTTGGGGTTTGTTTGTTTGGGATTTTTTTAGCCATAAAAACTACTTTGGTGAAAGAAAACCCCACCTTACCAAAACCTTGCCCTCTGTTACAGCCAGCTCTTCGGGGGGCTGCAGAGCTGTTTAACCCACTCAGTGCACAGTCGTCACAGAGTCAGAGCTGAGAGAAAACTGAACGGAGGCCGATGACCAGATTTAATTCTATCTGTTGTTCAGTTAAAGAAAGAAAACAGTGTGTTTTGAAGTCCAGAGAGGTTTAAAGGTATAGAATATCTAACTCCTGTACGCCTGGGGAGCTGGTTTGCTCCGAGGCACGGGCCATGCTGCTGCTGTGAATCCTGGGGCTGCGGTGAGCGGGTGGGTGGGGAAACTGAGGCACGGAGCCGCAATCTGCCTTGTGGCGCGGGGAGTTCACCCAGCTCCAGTGCTTCCTCTGCTCTTTGGGCTGTCTGGGTCTCTGTTTGCTCCCTGCCGGCTTGCCCTCTTCCAGGTTGTTGTGTTCCAAGGTTGCTTGAACATTTTTCTCCCAGGGAGCAGCCACTTGTTAATTTATCTAGCAGATAAGAACTTGTGCCTACAATTAACAAAAGCCTTCTTTGGTTGTATTCACCCTTCCCCCTCCTCCCCGCTTTCTTCTAATTCCTGCTGACCCTTCTTTGACTTTTATTACCTTTTAAGAAGTGGCGGGATCAGGCCATTAAGTTGAAGTGAATTATGAAATACTTAACCCTCTTGTCTCCCCTCTGAAACACCAGCCCCACACATACCAGTTACGCACAGAGGCTTCTTGTAAAAAACTTTTAGAGGGCTTTTTTCTGTAGAAAAATGTGACGTCTGAGTGTTTGTCTCTAGCCTGGATTGCAGCCCGTGTAAGATACAAGAGGGATAAACCCAGAAAATTAATTTCCTCACACTCTGAATCCCCCATGTTTCCAGGAGCTCTACTTTTACCATTTAAAAAATGAATTTTGGATTAAAAAATAAATAAATATATATATATATACTCTAGGGCTCCACACTTTATTCAAGGAGTTAAAAGTCTGGAGCTGTGCTTGATGAGCCAGATGGTCTTTAACAGTAACATTGTTCATATTGTTTAGATTATCCTGTTGCAAGTACAGTGCCTCCTTTACCTTTTATGGAAGAAAGTGTGGAAAATTGACCACAGATGTAAGTAACCAAGAATGATGGCTGAGGCAATTCTTACCAGGCCTCCCTCTCTAACACGCCTGATCCTGCAGATAAAAATAAATAGAGAAATGTGAGGCAGCATGAGAAATATCTAGTGTTACCTATTTAAGTGTTTAATTTGAGCTCTGTGAGCTACTAAAATCTTTATTTTTCTTAGACTGAGATTTCTCCATATTGAGCTGGTTTCAGGCTCTCAGTGAGGCAGGCTGAACGTAGGTTTTTATCCAGGTACTAAATAGCACATCGTTAGAGACTTTTTTTTTTTTTTTTTTTCCATCCCGGTTGAAAAAAGTGGGGTGGGAAGAAGCCAACTACACTGACCTCAAACACGGTTTATGGTCCAAAAACCTTCGCGAGAAGACCGGTCCCCGTTTTGTGCTGTAATGAGAGCGCCCAGACTCCCCATTACTAGTGCTTTGATGGGTATCAGAAGCAAAGGCTGTGCCAGATTAATTAGAGGTAGGGCATTGTTCCCCTCGATAATTGCCTGCCCAGTTTGGGAAGCATCTCGCAAGACAGTTGCAGATTGAAAGAAACTTTTTTTCCGACAGGTATCTCTTTTGTGCAGCATCTGGAATTGGAAGGCTCGGTGCTTGAACGGAACAAAGAGAAAACGCTGCGAACGAAAGCAATAAAGCCCTGGTTTATGAAGCCCTTTTGTCTCCTATCACTTTTCTTTCTCTCCCTCATTTCCTTCCTCTTATTAGGAGCTGCTGTCAAACCGCATTTACTTAGGGCGAGCGGTCGCCTCCGGAGCCCGAAGCTGCTGGGGCTGCATTTGCATGCAGGTGCTGCCCGGTGGGGCACAGCCTCTCGCCCGCCTCCACCCCCTGCTCTGGCAAAGCCAAGAGAGCCCCACTTACAAGCCAACAGCTTTGCCCCGCGAGGGCCTGCAAACTGAACAAGCTCCCGTCTGTTCGCCGGCGTGGCTTGGCTGCCCGGCACCCTTTCGTAAGGTGGGAGATGCCTTTGGCCGTTACACTGTATTACACTCAGCCTGGGTTGACCCAGGAAATACTTTCTTTTGCCCGCGCGGTGCTTTTTAAGCTTCACCCTGCCAGCACTGGTTTCTCGAAGCGTAGACTACCAGATTCTCATCTTTTTGAAGACCTTTTGAAAAAGTTGCCAGGAAAAGTGTTTCATGGGAATTGCAGGAGGCTGCAGATTATGCCGAGAACTCTGCAATCTAGGGTGTAATGTAAGATCAGTGCTTACAACTGAAACGGCCCTCCAAGGCAGAGTTCAGCTAGTCCATTTAAGGTGCCTTCGAGCGGGACAAGAAAGAGTTAATAATCCTTTCCATATTTTTAATACATAGAATGTGATAAATGCGATTGGCAGCGTGGGGCACTGTTTTTCATGGTTTAGCTTCTGGTTCTGCTCCCTGCAGGATGTGGAAAACAAGACCTACTGGACATAGCAGCTCTGGCCCTGTGCCTGCAGTTGTAGGGTGGAGAAGGGGGAAGCCGTGAAAGTGCAGGTGAGGAGGGGGTGGTGGCAGCAGCACCAGAGCAGGAAAATGGAAAGGTGACAGCAAGGAAGGGCCTTGCTGGGGGGGGGGGACAAGCCAACAGGAGAGCTCAGGAGGTATCTGGCTTGAATCAGAATAAAGTGGGTGAGAAGAGAGTGATGCTGTGGTGAGTTGGTGAAGCTTCTGCAGGGTGGGGGACTGCTGCTGAAGTGGACTAAGCCTGTGTCTGGGAGCCAGAAGCCCTTGGACACTGATCCTGATTCTGTTCTGAGACTGCATGCAAATTCTCTTCTGATGTCTGTTTTCTTATCTATAAAATAATGATGATGACCATTAGCTGATCCAAGTGATATCACGAGGCTTAAGAGCTGTAGTTCTTAAGCAGCAGGGATGTGCTGACCTTCGTTTGTGCCCACAGTCGCTAGAGGTTTACCTCAGTGACAGAGGAAGGTTTTGCTTTCTTCTTCCTGTTAATGCTGTGGAGCAACCACAGCTATGGGAGAGGGTTTGGACACCAGCCTGGCTACTGCACCAGCCTTGTTAACTTAATTGAGTCTGCACAAGTAACAAAGGGCAGGATTTGCCTGACGTACCCTGTATTACTAATGACAACGAAAACATTTGAAGAAAACCAGAAGCTTTCAGGTCCTTGGTTGTATCTGGAGAGCTAAGAGGAAAATGAGGATTAACTTGTTCACAGATGTGACTTTTTACATGAGAGTTCTAACACTGATCCAGGTCTGTCAGAGAGATGAGGTTTTGTGCCTGAGCTGGTCATTCAGCAGGGAAGGTTCACGTGTGTTTTAACCCAGACTAGCAATAAATACTAAGATCAGTTAATGCCTGAATATTTCAGAAAGTAGTTTTAAAGCAAGGCTTCCCAAGGATGAACACAGATTTCCATCTAGAATAAGATGCCAGCACATCATTCACAAGACCTGGAGACTGCCCACTAGATAAAGCAGAACTACTGATGACTGTTAGTACACCAGAGAAGCAAGATGGCAGAGTTCCCAGTATCTGGGCAGGACCAGTTGAAGAGAGCACACAGGAAGAACAACAGTGCAACAATACAGTCAAGACTGATGTGCAAAACACTTTGCTTTTGCTGTCATAAAATATCCTGCCGAGGTACGTGCTGAAGACATGGAGCCCTATAGAATTCAGCTGTGCAGATAGATTTTCACACCTTTATTCAATGAAGGGATTATTTGTTAACAGGAAGAAGGCAAAGGGTGCTTAGTCTGTTGTAGTAGTTCCTAACTTGGTCCCTAGAGCGTAAAATACCTGTATCTGTGTCTGTACTGCGGTTCTCTTAGGCCTGCATCAGGAAGGAAACAAGTGGTTTCTTTCAAGTCAATGAGACTTTCTCATAATCTTCCAAGTGTTGTGATACAGGTCAAATAGACCATGGAAAGTACAGGTTTGTGGACCCCAAAACCCAACTGGTAATGTTTATAGAAACTGAAAAGTAGCTTCTTCTGCTGGCTCTCTTCGAAGCAGACTATGAATTGAAGCAGAGCCCCCTAAAACAAGCAGGGAAGTGTTAGGTCACCCAGATACCGATCGTCAGACCATGTGCCCACATAACCAAAGTGCTGTAGACTCCTGGAAATAGGCTGTCCAGTTCACTGAAGCTTTCATGCAATTCTGTAGCAGCCCCCAGAAGTCCAGAACTGATTCTGTTCGATTTGGAGTTGCCTCAGTGAGATTTACTCAGGTCAGCAGGATGGCAGCAAAGCAGCAGCGTGTGTCCTCATCTGAAAAACCAACTGAAAGTGAAGTTACCACATGTGGAATCAGAAATAGTCTGGGAGTGTGTGTGGTGGGCAAGAAGATCTCTGTTGGTCTGGGGCCTGGGTGGTGTTTTGACTTGTTGCTCTTCATCTGCCTGTGAAGGTGTAGGACTGGAGGAGTGGAGCCGGGCTGCAGAGGAGCTGTGACTAGAGCCAGGGCTGTGACTAGAGCCAGGGCTGTGACTAGAGCCAGGGCTGTGACTAGAGCCAGCGCTTTGCCAGCGGGACCTGAGCCCCCAGCTCTGACAGGCACTACTTGATCTGTAGAACAGACTAAGGGCTCCTGATCAACAGCACTATGTAAATATTAGATACTCTTTATTTTTAAAGTAGTGCACCCTAATACTTCTTGCTCCTGACAGATATGCTTGGAATTTCCTTTTTTCACAGACAATGCCTGTCTTGGTAGAAGTCCGTTTCCATGACTAAAACTGTGATGAGAGCATCAGCCTAGTGTGGTTCCAGGAATAACCTACACATCAGCTACACTCTGCCAAGAACACAGAGGCTGGTTATTGAGATGAATGGTTTTGGTTAATACTCACCACAAAGTAGAAAAAAAAAAAAAAGAGATGCCTATATATTTTAGTTCATAGATAATTATCAAGAAATTCGGTATGGCAAAAAAAATAATGTATGGTTGGGGAATAGAAATATAAGCCTTGAACTTCCTATCCTGAAAATATAAATCACTGCGAGTTTTAAAGCACTTGCATGACTCATATGCAGAGGTCATAGACCAAATTTGCTGATGGAGGCAGGATGAAACAAATTCGGCTGCATTTTTATGATATTTTTCCTGCTGCTCTTAGCTTTTTATTTACCCAAAGTAATACAATTTTCCAGAGCAGCGTAACAGCTCCAACATATGGAACTGCTATCCAGCTCTCTGCTTAGGTGCCTAACTGCATGGGAACAGTGGAGTGTCAATAAAGAGCTTACTGCATGGCAGGGAAAGCAGCCTCTCAGGAACCATACTGCCAGCTTGGCAGTGTTCTAGAGAAGGGGATCTCGAGGTGGAATTGGTGTATTAATGCAGTTTAGGGAATGGGACCCAGGCCTAAAGGAAATCCAACTCAAGTAACATGAAGACTAAATGGAAGGCAGAGAGAGAGTAACAAGAAAGAGGAGCTTGTTAATGCACAGGTCTATAAATCAAGGGGGTTTTTTTTCCCCTTACCCTAGCACAAACCCTGAGCCAATTTTGGACATGCTTCTAAGTCAGTACACTGTACTTTTCACTTAAGAAACAATATTGTAACACTTGACTAAGCTCTTTGGTAACCGGTCGTGCTGCCTTTACTCTCGCTGAGTAATATTTTTGAGCCACAAGAGAAATCAACAGGAGTTATGATTTAGGTCTGATCTGCATCCTGGTTTTCTGCTGCTTGGATTCTGCTGACTTTTGAGGTTGCTTCTGTGTTTTCAGTAGCACTGCTGATGTTTAGGTTTCTATCCAGCATAACTTACTTGGAAAATGAGAAGAGAGTAATTCCTGCATCCAGTTTAAAATGTCAGCATGTAACAAGTCGACAAGCCTTGGCTCCAGGTGAAAGTTTTAGACCTGAGTCTGTCTTGAGTCTGTCTCAGGGAATGAGACTTGCTTTTTTTGAATAGTGTTTGTCAACGTTCACCTGCATTATTTGGGGAGGAAAGAGTTTGATTATTTGCATGTCTAAAATTGTAACTCTGGTATCTACCTCCTCCCTTTGCATTACACGGTCTGGGCTGGAATTCCTCACTTCTGGATTTTAGCCCTGGTGAGAGGGGGAGGGAAGTTTAAGTGTCACTCACACCCCCAAAGCCACCCTTGAAATCCCAGATGCCAGCCTCATGTCCTGCTTTTGGGGACTGGGGAAGGCACGAAGGCGTTCCGGAGTCCTCGCTGCAGTTACGCACCGATAGATGCTGGTACTGCCAGAGTTCTGACCTGTAATTCCTTGATAACTGGGCATTTTATGTGACTCCCTGTTTGTATGACTGTTGTTTCTGCTTATGTATAGCATATGATTTCTGTCTTCTCATCTTCCATTTATGTGTTTCCTGGCATTTTAAATTCAAGTAGATTAGATTTAGACTTTTTGTAATGAATCTGCATCATTTTGTGTTCTGCATACTCCCGAAATAGCCTGGGGAAACCTGATAGACACGATTTATGTGTGTCATTTAGAGACATAAGAAAGCATCTGATTGGTTTAATCTTTCTTTGGTTAGCTCTTTCCTATAACCCTAATCATCATTTTCCTGTAGCATTACACTATTGAGGAAAGTACGGTCTTTTTCAAGGGCAGGATGCTTGCCATATTTAGAAGTGGTGGTACTTCAAGGAAAATGGCTTGGAGGTCTTTCTAGCAGATTTTCTCTTGCTGATTCTAGTGGTAGCTCAGGTCACAGTTTGCAAGGTAGAACTATATCTGACATGTATTTCACTGACAGGAAGTTTAATTCATCCATTTCTGGCATCGTTTCCTGACGGAGAATGATACGGGCAGGGTGCTTCCGCGCACTGAGCTCTACTGCTGAACACCAGTTTCTGTAAATCAGGAAAGGATGCTGATGCTGCAGAGCACTGGGTATGGCAAAGGAGAGGAAGGAGTGACGAGGTTTGGCAATGTTTATTACTGTGGTGGTGAGGTGCTTGGAGTCTTCTGCATGGCTTCTGGGTCTCTGTCACTTTTGAGCTGCGCAGAGCAAAAGACGACAGAAGCATTAAGGACCTGGCCCTGTTATTTTTCCAGTTGAAATCAAGCACTGTAAGCAGCCAAATTTTCTTCTCGTATCAGTCAGTGCTCTTCTTCTGGCTCTAGTAAGGCTGTGACCATTTGCAGTAGCGGAGAATTAGGCTGTTGTTCCCCTCCCAACCTTTCAGATGACTTAACACAATTTTTCAAACATAAAAGTCTGTTTTTTCAGGTCTGAGTTGTTAGCTTATATGTTTAATTTGGAGGCATGTCAATCCTCAGGTAATCAATACTTTGAAGAAGATCCATGAATGAAGTTAGGTAAAATTTTTTTTTTTTTTTTTATTTTTTTTTTTAATTGCCTAATAGTATT
>WUAM01000332.1:6292798-6324093 GCA_024336885.1 Actenoides hombroni
CCTGACAACCCTTTCTGGAAAGAAATGCTTCCTGAGATCCAGCCTGAACCTCCCCTGGGTCAACTTCAGGCCATTTCTTTCCTCTTGTTCTGTCCCTTGTCACCAGGGGGAACAGACCAACTCCCTCCTCGCTACAACTTCTCTTCAGGTAGGTGTAGAGGGCAAGAAGGTCTCTCCTCAGCCTTCTCTTCTCAAGGCTAAACAGCCCCAGATCCCTCAGCCTCTCCTCAGAAGAGACATGCTCCAAACCCTTGACCAGCTTTGTAGACACCTCTGGACCCTCTCCAGCACCTCAACGTCCTTCTTGTAGAGAGGGGCCCAAAACTGGACACAGTATTTGAGGTGCGGCCTCCCCAAAGCTGAGTCCAGAGGAATGATCCCCTCCCTGCTCCTGCTGCCCACACCATTCCTGACCCAGGCCAGGGTGCCATTGGCCTTCTTGGCACACTGCTGGCTCATGTTCGGGTGGCTGTCAATCAACACCCCCAGGTCCTTCTCTGCCTGGCTGCTCTCCAGCCACTCCTCCACAGGCCTGGAGGCTGCTGGGGGTGTTGTGGCCCAAGGGCAGGACCTGGCATTTGGCCTTATTGAAACTCATGCAATTGGCCTTGGCCCAGTGATCCAGCCTGTCCAGATCCCTCTGTAGAGCTTCCCTACCCTCAAGCAGATTGACGCTTCCACCCAGCTTGGTGTCATCTGCAAATTTACCCATTGTGCACTCTATCCCCAACTCATTGAGGAAGATGTTAAACAGGAGTGGCCCCAGGACTGAGCCCTGGGGGACACCACTCATGACGGGCAGCCAACTGGATTTAGCTCCATTGACCACAACTCTTTGGACTCGTCCATCTAACCAGTTTTTCACCCAGGAAAGCGTGTGCCCATCCAAGCCAAGAGCAGGCAATTTCTCTAATAGAATGCTGTGGGAAACACCATCAAATGCCTTACTGGAGTCAAGATAGGCACCATCCACAGCCTTGCCTTCATCCAACAAGCAGGTCACCCTGTCAGAGAAGAAGATCAGGTTTGTTAAACAGGACCTGCCCTTCATAAACCCATGCTGACTGGGCCTGATCACCTCGTTGTCCTGCATGTGCTGCATAACAGAACCCAGGATGATCTGCTCCCTCAGCTTCTCTGTGTTCGTAGAGGATGAGCAATTGCCTCTGCTTGCTTTGGGCTAGGACTGTACCAAGAGATCTGTCTGGCTCTCTTCTGGATGTTGCTACCTGCAGATATGTTATAACTCGAGAAATACCGAAATATTAGTGAGGAGGATACAAAAGCTCTCCCCCCTGTCTCCATAGAGCCCCGAGCACTCTGTGTAGTTCTGAGAAACCTCAATAAATCAGCTCTGAGATGCCTCAATAAATAGCTCAATAAATTGGAAATCTGAGCTGTCGAAGGATTCATTTCAATGAAATACTTTGCATTCAGGGATAGCACGTGCAGAGCAGCTATCGATCTGTAGGTATCTTTTGCACGACGTATCTGAAGCTGTTTGAGGAGTTTTGGGGCTGGGATCAGATTCAGCTCAGCACATTTTGATAAGGTCTTGAAAGGGTCGCAGCTTTTCTCACGCACACAGTTTGTTCTTCGGTGGAGGGAAAAAAAATCACTGTCATTTGAACTCCTGTGTGTGTTTGTTCCCAGTGCTGTCTTTTGGGTTTTTTCAGGGCTATTTTAAACGCTCCTATTGGGTGACAGGCTTTTCACAACGTCTGCAGATACTGCTTATGTATTTTAAAAGGTGTGTTGAAGGAACGAGTGGAATGACCGGCATCTGTGTCAGCTTGGCACCGCACCCCTTGTTACCTTTTAGAAGCTACAGGGAAATTCTGAGAGAGAACCTTCATCCCAAATGAAAGGTGAAAGCCTATAAGGCTTAACGAAGTTACTTGTGACACGGCAAAGAAAACCATCTCTACTTTTAAAAAGGATTGAGTTTGCTCCCTGTTCTGTTGTTCCTTACCTACTCAGACCAGAGATATGTCAATCTGGGCTTCTTTTTTTTTTTTTCCCCTGCTAATTGCAAAAAAGAAAGGGACAGCAAGCTAGTCACCGAGATACTTTGGAGTAGCTTTATACTTTAAAGAAAGTTCAAGGCAGTAAGCATTTAATTTGTATTGCATACGTGCAAATTCAATTACAGCATTTCTCCCATTCTTTCTTGTGAGCAGCATTTCTCCCGTTCTTTTTGTGTGTATGCCATGTTTGGTTTAATGGAGAAATGAGGAGAGAAAATAGATTCTTTTTTGGAGACTGGGTACTAATGCAGTCACATTAAAGGCAGGCACATTGTTGTCAGCCAGTTTGCATATTTATTTACTTTTACAAATGGTTGGCTTGGAGTCAGCAGTTAATGGAATGAGAATGATGTTCCTGTACAGATCATTTCCTGAGAAACATTTTCAATTACAAACATATCTCTGCTTTTCTTTCCTCATTTGTTATGTCTTGGAGAATAATGGAGAGTAGCATTTACAACTTAAGGTTTATGTTCTGAAGACAATTTTAACAATGATCCCCACATAAAAAGGCCCCTTTGTAGTTCCAGACATATGTTTATGATGTTTTGTGCTGTGAATATCAAATTTCTGGTGGACGCTGTGTCACACTCTGCAAACTTGTAAACATCTATAAATCCATTGGATCATTTTAGTACCATGTGTAATGCAGATTTATTGTCTTTTGTGTGGATTTCTTTTGTTTCGGAGTCAAAGCCGAGCTGCCAGAATCCATATTGGATGAATTATGTATTCAAGAAAATGAGGCAGTCCCATTTTAGATTAATATTTTCTTTTCTCTTTGTGGACTTACGACATGCGCACACACAAGCATTAGAAAACAGCAGTTTGGGTGGATAGCCCAGAAAGCAATTGCATAAGTTTGCTTGACTAAATAGTATCATTCTGTAAAAGCTTGAATTAGGACTTTTTGAAAATGTTTCTGCTGTTCTGGTTTGGTTTTTTTTCCTCTCATTCTCTGACCATCTTAGGTAATTTGGATGTCTTTTCCCATTTGCCAATACAGATTCGGAATTGCTCCACTGGAATTGTATCAGGGTATAAAACGGGAGTATGTGAGGGGGAATTGGAATCACACTGAGCCAGGGAGCTGGTGTAAGTCGACATAAATCCATTGAAATCTGTGAAGGTACAGTAATTTTCACTCAAGTCTGCAGTGCAGACTCTCAAGTCAGTAGAAGAAGTAAAGCTGCTCTTGTGCACAAGTGGATACAAACCCAAGCCGTCGAGGTTCACGAGCATTTATCAGAGATTTGAACTCACTAAAGAGAATATGAAGTCAAAAATGATTCACCTAAATTTGGCTCAGCTATAATTGAGTGAATGTCTCTGTCTTATACAAGAGCAGCAAAGACGTTTCTCATTGAAAACAGGCATTTTTCTAAACGGCTCTCATTTCTGGCTGTATACATAAACATATGTAGCATAAGCAGGCGTGTTTGAACGTGGGTGTATACACAAATATCCAGCATTACTCTGGCAATATGATGTCTGCAGCTGGCCTTCCAACTTGTGCTTGTTCCAGGAAGGAGTAACTTAAGATAGAGACGTGGCGTGTAACGCTACCGTCTACCATCGTCGTTCACAACAGCAGGTAGTTTGTTCCTTGACTTTCTATAGAAAGCTTAAACTCCTCAAGTCGTGTGAATGTCGACAAATCGCAGCTTCCAATAAAAAAAGCCTGAGCCAAACCAAAATATTTGCAACCTTAAAGATGGCAGAGAAGACCTTGTGTGGGAAATCCTTGTGTTAAAGAAGGAAAGGCAGTCAAAGGACTGCAGAAGCGTATATGTGTATACGTATATCTATATTCAAGCTGCAACAGGGAAGGTTTAGACTGGACATTGGGGACGAAGTTTTCACAGCAAGAGCAGTCAGACACTGGAACAGGCTGCCCAGGGAGGGGGTTGAGTCACCATCCCTGGATGGTTTTAAGGGTCGTTTAGATGTGGTGTTGGGGGACATGGTTTAGGGGTGAGCTTTGTAGAGGAGGGTTAACGGTTGGACTTGATGATCCCAAGGGTCTTTTCCAACCCGAATGATTCTATGATTCTATATAGGTGTATATGAATATATTTAAATCTCTTGGGTTTGAAAGATTGAAGTTAGAAGCACTGTGTCACTGTGCTCCTCCAACATTAGGGGTCCGTTCTAGCTAATCACAAACTTTCAATCCATTAGTGCTGTAGCAGTTGAGTCGCTTTAGTTTTGTTGGTACGGAATCAATTATGTGGCAAGACATGGCTGTAGCACTCGGAGGAGAGACCATTTAACACAACATCTTGCTGTATTTATTTTATGATTCTTTGGATAGATATGCTAAAATACATCTAAACCACAGAGAGTGCATTGGGTGATGTGGCATTTCTGAGCTCAGTGAAAAAGTAAGATGTATTTTATTCAAATCAGAATAACATTAAAGCCATGAATACTAAACAGGGCAGCAAAAAGCCTTCAGCGCACAAAATAAACAAGTAGAAAACCCAAATGAAACTGTCTAATAAATACAATGTGGAGCAACAGGCTGCATCTACTAGAGGAATTAAGCCAATTTAAACCGTATGGGCAGTACTCCACTCTCAGTGTGCTTGGCATCCAGGGCTTTCAATGGCAGTTGGACGCACGCATCAAAGGGCAAAGCCTGGCTCCGAGCACCCGCGTGGATTTGAGAGCACAGGTTTATGACCTTGTAATCCTAGAGCATCTGAAACAGTAAGAGCTCTATCCAGCTCAAAATAGCTGCTGTAGTTACTTTTGATACAAGCTTGTGGGCTCCCCAGCTCTGGGGCCAAATTTGGCGCTGGCGTGACAGGAGGAAGTCTGTTGACAGCTGATAGCAGAGGAGTCGCACTTGATTCCGTTGTAACAAATTTGGCACTCGGAGCTGAATCAGAAGTCTGAGCAGAAGTGGCCGTGCCTCATCCAGAGTTAAACCCGGGGCTTTCACCTCGCCGCTGCACAGAGATTTGCTGGCCCACGTGTAGCTCTGTTTCTGCTTTCAAGGCTCTTGCTTTTGAAACTCCATTTGACCCCCAGTTCCCCTCAGCATGGGGACTTTGAAGAAACCCACAGAGGGCTGGATTTTCCTCTCACGCTCCCGAGTATAAAGTCCCTCAACGTAAGCACAAGAGCAAGCCCCATGGTGACCGACGTGCTGGGCTGTATCTGAGTCTGGTGGGCCAAGAAGGCTTGATGTCTAGCAGCCAACTCTGGATGCTGTCCTTCAGAGGAACTGCCACAGGTCACCGTGTGCTGGTCTGGCTCCTGGTGTGGTACAGATGAAGGGCTGCAGCTATGTCCCCTCTCTCTTTCTTGGGTCTCTTACGCTGTAAGACTGAGAGTGGAGGTCTTACTGAATCTCCAAGTCATGCCTGAAAGTATTTCAAGAAATTAGATGACTTTATTCTAATTTCAGCCGCTGCAAAAATTGTCCCAAACCTGTGTACTTTGGTTTTATTAAAATACTAAGTTGCTGAAGTGATTTTCATTAAAATTAATTACAACAAATTAATGAAAAGCAGCTGAAAAATGGATTCCTCTGCTGAAACTGGGGTATGCAAACTCTTAACCTCAATCACATTTTTGTGGTTCCTCTAGAAACACCTACGTGTATAAAAGAGGTTTGCCGTGGAACTTTTTTGATGGAGATTCTTAGAAAGTGAGGCTATACTACAGAATACGTTTTGTCTCCCTTTACATACAATTTGATGTAATTTACCTGCTCCTTTTAGCAGCCTTATTAATCTGTAGTTAAGATGAAGGGAAAGATGAAGAAGATGCTATCAGGCTCAAGGTTTCTCCATCATGATTTCTGCTTATGGGGGACAAGAGAGCAGGAGGAGACTTTATTATGGGACGAACACCAACCTTGGGCATGGGTTGAGCACTGCAGAATACGGTGGCTGAGGAGGAGCTGGCCTCTCTGGCAAACTGGATCCATCTGGGATCTTTGAGTCATCTGCAGGTGTGTTGGGTAGGTTCTGCACGTGGCTTGGGCAGGTGTGAGAACTGTATGCAAGTTGGGTGAGCTGCCTGAGGGAACGAGACCACCACTGTGGCCTCGTGCATGCCTGCGTACAGCAAAGCAGGCTCAGCCCCTGCTCTACCATTCATCTAACGCCTGCATTCTGGAATGGATCAATGGATTAGTTTCTCGTGTATATTTATTACGATTTTATTTGTATTGTATGTTCCTTTTCCATTCAAAAATATAGTGGGTTTTTTTGTTTGTTTTCTTTCCTTATTTTCGGAAACTTTCAATAACACGTTGAAAGTCATGTTATTAAAAGTAGAACGGAATAGTTGTGCACATTGTAGGACAACTGTGGGCCTCGTAAAGAATGCCTTACAAAACATTCAGCCTTGAAAGGTCCACACAGTCTCCCTGGAGAAGCGTCAGCAAGCTCTGCTAATGGGTCGCTCCCTGGAGAGAGGAGCCAAAAGCTTTCCCTGCTGTCCTTCACTAGGAAAATGAGCTGACTGCTTCCTCCCGTGTATCTTGCCCAAGCAGAGTGTCCAGCCCTTCGGAACAGGAGAGCTCAGTGGAGCCAGTTGACTTGAACAGATTTTATTTACTATGGTCCCTCTTGGCAGTTACATGAAAAAAATATTTTTCTGCCTAGGAATCTCCGTGTGGAAGTGCTCCGTGAACTAAACATTTAAGGACAGAAAGACCTCCACATGGAAGTTTTCTATCCACTGACATTTTTATGCCCATAACAATTTTGAACCACAATGGAAAAAAGCCTAAAATCAAAGAGGTTAATAAAACCAACAATTATTTTCTCTAAGGAGTGCTAGCAGTTAAAAAAAAAATGCCATTAAGTGTAAACAGTTCCTGAGATTGTACATGCTAGACCAAATTCATCCTTGCTATAACTCTTCAGAACTCAATGGAGTTACATGAGGAATTAATTTGGTCCGTTGCTCTCAGCCATCAGTTGTAGAGGATATACAACAATCGAGGGAACTATTATTGTCAGCATTATTTTATGACTCTAGAGCTGCTCAGTATTTGTATTTTACAGATAACACAAGTGTACGGAGTGAAGTTAGTGTGTCATTATTGAATGTAGTGGATTTTTCGAAGTCATTGTTGTACCATTAAAACTCACGAGCATTCTAACAGCCTTTACTGCTACGGATCTTGCATAGATGCCTGAATACAGCTGCACAGACTCTTGAAAAGTGCACAGGCATTTCATCTGGCAGAGCACAAAACATTTCACAGAGTGTAGAAAATATTGGGGGAGTTTTAAGTACTGCTATCACACCAACTGACTAATTACCACAGTGTTCACGTGAAACTTAGTTGTCCTTTCTGCACACAGGACATTAGCGCAGAGAGGTAGAACTGGTTGCCAAAAGCTAACTAATGAGGCAGTCATGGGGCCAGGAACAGAACACAAGACCTCTACTGTCACTCTCTGCTTTTCTGTTTTCTTCAAAGCATTTGTTTGTTATGATTTTGAAAATAATCTGGGGAAAGCTTCAGGCAGGAAATCTGAAATGTAAGCTGGTGAACCTGCATCTGTGCGTAAATGCCCTGTTTTGGCTCCTGTCAGAAGGTGTATACAGCTACCTGAATCTTTAGGACACGTGTAGGATGGTTGAGTAAGTTATTTAAGTTTAAACTCTGACTGGAATGCTTGTGCTAAGAACCAGTTCTTTTAAAGGTCTGTACGCTGAAAAATGAGTGGTCAAAACACCATTGCTAACTTGTCATTCCTAAGGCAGCCAGGCTCTATCCTGCTTTGGTAAATGAGGTTTGCACCAATTCCTTGGTTAGAAAGCAACCTGTCTGATCACCAAAGTGTGATCCTCCCTGCACGGTGCTAGGTGATCTTCTGTGGCTGTAGGATTAGTGTGTTGGCTTGTTTGCATTTGTTCTCCTCTGTTAGGGAGGCATGTTTGGGCAGTGAGGGAAGGGGTTTGTTTTTGCAAGCTGTTAAAGCTTGGGTCACCCAGAGGAATGAATGAAGTTGCTCTGAGCTCTGTACACCAGCTCCAGAACCTGTGCAGGACTGCTTCTACCCTGCGTCCCTGCATCTCTCTGTTCCGATGTGCTCAGAGCCTGTATTAGAAGAACATGGATTTTTGCAGCATTAAGGGACTTTGGCTGAGTAAGAACTCGTCTGTATTTCCTGACAGTTGTGGGCATCTCCAAACTACGGGGTCAGGGATTACTCAGCCATAGCCATGTCCGAGTTCTTTCTCACCCTACGTCTAGGCTCCACACCAAGGCGGTACTTCTGAGCGTTCATCATCTCACGTCTGGGTCCTGCTGTTGTGGTTTTTGCTAAAGAAAGGCCAAGAACACAGGCCAGAAGCATCCCCCAGTCTGCCCCAGCTGGTCTGTGAGCAGAGCACTGGAGGCAGCAGTGCTGGGCTGCGATTGCACCTTCGGTTCTAAGGTCCTCAGCCTGGCAGCTCCAGCCTGGATATATAGCCAGGTCCAGCTCTTCTCAAGTAGCTAAGCTTGAAGCATCTCCAGAACAAGGGTGACAGAGCTGAGAGCAATAACAATTTCCTTCAGCTAAAAAGATTCATTAGTGTTGAAATGTCAGGACCATTAAAATGCAAGTGAGCCTTTTAAAATTTGAGGACAATGGGCCTTATCCTGGAAAAGATTTGAGCAAATTGCATTGATTCCAGTACCATTATCCATGAAAAATCTACTCATACAAGTAAAGGTTTGTTGTCTGGGTCTCCCATTTTTGCTAGCTGTATTTTATTGCTGTAATTACAGCTAGTGGCTTATCTAATAGAGTCTTGTTCTTATAAAGAAATTAAGACAATTAATGCTACTTTTAGCAGGAGTGAAATAGTAAGTTAAATTGAATTGAAATTTGACCAAGCTCTTCTTTGTTTCTTTCCTAGTATCTGAATTACAGGAAGAAGGAATAAATGCCATTAACTTACCTCTCAGTCCAATTCCATTCGAACTCGACCCCGAGGACACTATGCTGGGTAATTCACAACAATTTTACATCTCAACATAAAAGCTTGATGTAAAATAGAGTGTCATGCCTGTAAGAGTTTCTAGTATCTTTCTTTTAAACCTTCCAGAGGAGAATGAAGTCCGAACAATGGTTGATCCAAATTCAAGAAATGACCCAAAATTACAAGAACTAATGAAGGTAATGAAAAGCATGTAAACACTTTCAAGAAAGTGAAACTATTTTTTAATGCTACCCCTGTCTTTTTCACTTGAGCACTTTAAAGCACTGTTTAGATATTAATTAAATGAAACCACGTGGTGCCTACATCCCAGTGAAATGAGCAGGTCATTTGTTGCAGTATCTTTATCTAGATACGGCGTGGAGATGCTTAAGAATTTGGATTAAAATCCTGAGTCCAGATTTTTAGTCTCATCCCATCCTCAGTGTAAGATCCCACTGACTTCCCTCCTAGTCTTTGTGATTCTTGGGGTTAGAACTTTAGCAGGAAGCTTCACTCGAGTTGACTTCAACACCTTTTTCTTTGTGTTAAACCGTTGAAACGCTACTGAAAGCGAAGGGCAGCTTTCACTCCAGAAGACGCTGCGTCTATCCAGCATTTGTCTAGACCCTGTGGTGCATTGACCCAGACAGCTGAGAAGAGCCCTTCCTAAGCCCTGCCTATTTTCTTCTGAGGGTATTTCAGACTGTTTGTATTTGGAGCCGTTGCAGCTTCGGTATTCTTTTGCTAAATATTTTCATCATTGTACAAAATGACATGTGTTTTAAATTGCAAAATGAATAGTGTATAATACTGCCAAATTTGTGTTTCCCATATAGGTATTAATTGACTGGATTAATGATGTGTTGGTAGGAGAGAGGATTATTGTGAAAGACTTGGCTGAAGACCTGTATGATGGACAAGTATTGCAGAAATTATTTGGTAAGAAAAATACATGTGCACGCCATTGAGGCACTTTTTCAGTAAGTGGATCACTTGTTCCTACTTAGGAGCCTTGGTATCATCTTACATTTATGCCACTAAGTGATATAAAAATAGCATTGTGTTATGAGACCCTTGAGCAATAGGCTGTATGCACAATCCTTACAGCTACAGTGCAATGTGTGGTGCTCTGTAGCTGATGAGAACGGCACAAAGCCGACCTGGGGTGCTAGAGAGGGAGAGTTCTCCTCTTGGCAACAGTGCTCGCTCCAGTTAAATTTATTATCTGCATATGTGCTGTGCAAACTTACCCGTGTTACAAGTGGAAAGTAAGTTTGAAGGCAAGAGTATTTTCAGTGCGACGGTGGATGTTTTTAATCTCTGCTGGTTCCATACTATAGTTTATTCACATCACGAAGTTCCTCTGGAAAGTTGGAATTTCTTTCTGATTTGATGTCTGGCTTTTAACATTACTGAGGTAATGGTACCCAGTGGACTGCAAACTGAACTTCAGCTGAGAAACAGATAGAGAAAAGAAACTGCTAATGCAGAGCTGGCATGTGCTTTTTTAACTCTTGGCTTGGAAGTCATTTGCTTAGTTATTACAGCTCATAAAATCTCCAGTAAATTTCTTTTCAGTATCTTAAATGAATCTTGAAACATCATGTGAGCACTTCTAATAAAGACTACACAGACTATTCTCTTCTATGAATGGTTAAGCCATTGAATATATTGTGATGGACTGGATTTGCCCCAGACTGAGCAATTTGATTCTCATGGGCAGATTTCCAGTGACTTCACCCAAAACCCAGAAAAATGTATATGGTATACAGCCTGACTCTAGATACGTGTATACTGATCCAGAATTTACTGATTTCAGTGGAATCTTTTCCATTACCCTTAATTCCTTATGGATCAGGTCTATGCTAACTGAAACCTTTGAGAATATGCACAGACTGATGTCCATGGAGGCACAAGGGACCCGTGGAGACAGCAGTCAGGATTAGGCAGCATTCGTAGGCTGGTAGATCAGGCTCACTCTTTGTGGGAGGAGATCCAATTGGCTTTGCTGAGAGCAAGATCAGCTGTTACTAAAGAAGATATCTCTTAATAAGATATTCTTTTGCAGAAGTAAACTGACAGGTGACCTAGCATTTTGTTCCTGGTGTTATCGTCAGGGAGCTTATACTGCTAAATATTCTTTGCCTACTGTTTGATGGTAAATACTAAGCTGTGTATGTATATACCTAGCAATCTGTACTAATTATTAACAAACCAATTGAAAAAGTATTTACAAATCTACTGCAAATATTGAGTGCAGGAAAGGACTGTGGTTTCATAGAAAAAAAATTGCTGAAGGTTTTAGTTATTTTCATACCCCTAGAAATACTTGTTCGCATTTCTTGGGTGCATCCTCTGCCTCTGTAAATATGATGTCACTTCACTTTTATTGCAAGTAGGCCAAGTAAGATTTTTTAAATCTCTTGAGTCTGAGGGAGAAGCCCAGAGGCTTAGACTGATGAAACAAATCTTCTTAATGTTGGTATCTGTTTCCTAGGTTTGCTAGTCTGCTGTACAAGCCACTTGCATCCAGAGTTTCCTGTAGCCACTAGCAATTACCTTACCTCCGAGTCTGACGTTCCCTAAAGTCAGTTGCAGCATTTAGCCAGTGGTGTGGCTTTCGTTAATACTTGGCCTTCCCCTGGCAGTGGGTAAATAAAGAAAAAATGTGAACTGTGTCTTTAGGAGCTGGAAAACGTCTCTTCAAGGAAAAACAGAAGATTTTAAAACTAGGAAGTCTAATATCTCATGAACGTACACCTGGGTGCATGGAATGTCTTTGTGCTCTCCGTGGAGATGACAATGAGTTTTATTCCGTTCTTTCTTCTATTACATTTTCAGAGAAACTTGAAAGCGAGAAGCTGAATGTTGCTGAAGTTACTCAGTCTGAAATTGCTCAAAAGCAGAAGCTACAGACAGTGCTTGAAAAGATCAATGAAACCCTTAAACTCCCTCCAAGAAGCATTAAATGGAACGTTGACTGTAAGTTGTGCGTTTTCTATGTTGTTCTCATTTGGTGACAGCCCAGAGTTTATAGTTACTCTCTGGAATTCTGAGATACCTAATGATAAGGGAAAGCTCAACCCTGGTATTTATGGTAGGAACTGCTCTGCCAGGCACTTCTGGATGTGGTACACTCTACCCTCCTTACTTGTACTCAACCTCCAGTTTAAATAAACTGCCTTTTCAGAGTCTGTCAAAGTATGGACATAACAGCAGAAATACCATACGCATACCAGCTTAGGTTTTCTGTTACTAAATTGATTTCTTGAAATGGGCAAGTACCCACATGAATGTGGGGGATTGACAGAAGGAGAGTTAGGTCCTCGGACTCATTGTTTGTGTAGAATTGGCAACATAAATAGGAATAATACTTCTGAATCATTTAAGGCTAAATCTGACCCCTGATTCCCACTACAGAACTCTCATCATGATTAGGACTGAGCCCTTCCTGGTTTGTTTTATTAAAATTAAGATAGTAATATCTGACAGAAATGCCCTCAGTGGCCCAACACAAGACATTTTAGGGCATATATGTTGCAGAAAGCAGGTTATCATCAGTTTTGGAAAACTAGGCCTCCTTAATCTGTTGCAAGTTTTTTATCCAGAATCATTTCACACTGGTGAACACCTTGCCTGGTATACAGCAGTTCCCCTGTCTCCTTTACCTATCTTGAGCTGGGCTATTTTGTATCCAATTCCATTCCCAATGAATTAGTGAAACACCTTGAGGGAAGACAAGTGAGTGTTAGGCATCTCTGACTTTCCCCTTTGTGTGGTCCCACTGAGTTTTCTGTCCCCATCTCTCTTCAACCTCCCCACAGGTTTTTTCCGTTCTCTGTCATGCAGCTGGAGGCCGGGTGTTCGGAGTGGCCTGACAATTTAACTTGTAGTTTTAATTTAATGTTTTACATGTGTTTTAGAGCTGAGGTAAAGATATGACAGCAGCAGCTGGAGCCAGATGTAGCACACACCAGTGCTAGGCAGACAGACATCCTTTCAGTGTTCTGCTAAAGCACTTCATCTCTGACTGCTGGCACCCCGGCAAAATTTGGCAGCGATGCCAAATTTTATATAAATGGGTATCTCCACAGCATAGCTGAGACTTGCACTGCAAGAGAATAAGGATATTTTAGTGAATCTGATCCTGATTTACCAGGGAAGTAAGGTAGCGGTTATCGGTTAGTTCAAGTACAAAAACCCGCACACTGTACTGGAGCTCTCGAAGACCATTTGGGAATACTACTCTGGGGAAAACTATAAATGCAAGAACAAAATAGAAGGAGAAGAAAGGCAATAAGAAGAATCAGAAGTTGCTCACTTTCATGCCAAAGGTTTGATACTTGAGTAAGGATGTCCTACAGTATGGCTTTTGATATCTTGTAAGCCATGTTAGTGTTAACTACCCATACGAAACCTGCTGTGAAAAAGCTTCAATGACAAGAACTATAACAACTTCATGAGGAATGTTTGAGTCATTGAGTTTAGTAAGTTATTGCTTAAGGCTTCTGCCAAAATGGGCTCGTTTATCATCCTGCAGACGCTGTGACACTTAAAAATGAGTAAGTGCATGTTATGAGTACAAAAATATCTTTCTGATAGTCCATAAATCCTTATTGAAATAAAGGGAATAAAGCAAAGGCAAGGAGAATGCAGAGGCAGCACTTAAACTGCTGTACATGAAATCTGGCTTTTGAATTAGCTTTAGATTTCCATCTACACGAGCCTAGGGCATTCAGAAGTGCTGCAAAAAGTAACACTTTGGTGCTGTTGCATGGTACTGACTGGGCTGCGTTCGCGTGACCCATTGAGCAGGATGAGGCCAGTAAAGGTGGCGGTGCCTTAAAACTGCTCCCCTCCCTCCCTGGCAAAAGGGACAGAGTCCCATCATCCCTACATCCTAAAAAGTAACAATACGTTCCCTAGTTACTTTGCAGTTTGTAACTTGTGCTTTTAATTTCTGTTTCAGCTGTTCACGCTAAAAGTCTTGTAGCAATACTTCATCTTCTGGTTGCGTTATCACAGTATTTTCGAGCACCGATCAGACTCCCAGATCATGTGTCCATTCAGGTGGTTGTTGTGCAGGTAAGAGAGGTGTCAAACAGCTCTTGGTAGCATTGTGAAATTGAGGGAGGGGTTTCCTGAAAAATACATCTAGAGTTTCTCTTCGGGCGGGCACTCATGGGTCTGTTTGGCTGATGCAAATGTCTCGGGCAAGAAACACGTGCGGCTTCCCTGCTGACAATGCTTCAACCAGAAAAAGGCAGAAGTGCTTTCCCGGATTGAGCTGTGGCTCAGAATATCTTATTTTGATTGTGAAGTGGCCAGACTCTGACATTAAAAATATATGAAGCATTATTGTTGTTGGAATGTGTTTATCACCCCATGCGATCTCTAGAGTTATTATTTTTCCCATTTTTGACGGTCTTCTCACTTGTGTAGAGATTCAAATCGTTCTTGGCACTGAATGATGAATTGTCACTGTTTATTACATTCAGATTCATGTTAGGTGACTAAATATTCTTTTTCAGCCCGGTGCATGCTAATTTAGTCTGATTTCAGTGTTGGCTTTCTCATAAGCGTGCAAAACGAAATCTTTTGTGTCAGTCAGTCTCCTTATTAGACCCTCATCCATCCAAACTCTTCACGTTAGTCTGTTCATTTTTCTTTCGGCTGGACTTGTGCTTGCTCTGTCGTATTTGGCCTCTTCCCATTTAGTCTGCTTTTCTTTCTCTCCCATTAACCTTGCCTTTATTTTTCACACTGTAACTGTCTTTATTTATGCGTTTTAACTGATGTTACCCTGAAGTATCTGGTGCATATAACTATTGTTCACACTTTGTGTGACTGAAAATCTGTGGGACAGATCTGAGAAAGTATCCACTCTTTTCCAGCACTCAAATCAGCCAAGTTTTGTAGTTTGGGGAGGAAGCTGAAGGAGAGTCTCTGGTGGATGTATCACTAACACCTGATAATGACTCATTGACTCTCAGATTTCTGCTTCATGGCTTTCCCTACAGATGAGGAAAGAGAACCCCAGCAAATCTGCACTTAGCCATCTAAGGCTTCAGAGGAACACGATTTTCAAGCCCTTTCCTTTGGCTAGTATAAATATATTAAAGACACTGGTTTATCTCAAAGTTCTACCAAAACCAGCTTAAGAAATCAGGAGTGCAGCAGTCAGGGCATCTTTGGGATGAGAAACGAAACCAGAAAAAGAACAGAGTCCTCAAATAAAGAACCAGATCTTGCATTCTGCAGTCACTCCATATGTCCAGGCAAAATTCCCATTGAAATCAATGGGCATAATTGTCCTCTTGTTTAATAGGCTAATGTAGTTCAACAGCAAATCCACTGAAGTCAGTACAGATAAACCAATTTAAAACCAATAAGTAGTGGGAGAATCTGGCTCGCTGCTTTGCCTCTTAGCTACACAGCTGTAGCTCAGGCGCCAGTGAGTTGCAGAGAAAGCAGTTGCACCAGGATAAAATCCAAGTAATGTTGCAGAAGATTTTGTCCTGCGAACCCGGTCCCTGGCGAAAGCCAATCAGTGGAACTCCCAGGCTATTCTGATTCCTATTAACAGAGGGTGGGGGCCAGTATTCTTACTGTAGTTGTGTTTGAGAAGTTTTTCATTTTCGTTTTATGGTGGGTGCGGTTTTTATTTTTTAAATCTGTCTTTCATGTCCTGTGGGATTTATTCTGTGTAATTCATCACATCCCCTTTGAACTCAATGAAAGTTTTAATCAACGATCATCAGATCCCGAGGCCTAATTTAGTGTTCAAACCTGCACGATTCATGTTCTAAACCCTGATACATTCTATAAAGCAAGGTCATGCCTAGGGGAGCTTAACAGACTGTGGTAGCTGGTTTTAAATTCTACTCTATACAGTTTGATAACGGGAACAGGAGAGAGAGAACTAAAGGAGTGAAATACTTTTATGAAGTCTTTAAGAAGGACTGGCCTTAATTTCATAGAATCATAGAATGATTTGGGTTGAAAGGGACCTTAAAGCTCATCCAGTTCCAACCCCCATGACATGGGCAGGGACACCTCCCACTAGAGCAGGGTGCTCAGAGCAAAACCAGAAAATGTGAAGGTTGCCGTGTTGGCTGGGTGTACTTTACTGAAATAGAAACAAAGAGATTTCTGAACCAAAAGCTGTGCTCATCCCCAGCAGATAATCAGCGCAGTTCTTACAAAAAGCACGGCTTGTTCGGCCGTTTTGTCCAAAAGCTGTTAGCAAAGAGACTGATAGTAAATCTGGGTTATAAGCTGATTTAAGAAAAAACGTGAGAGTTGGACCTTTTGTGGCTATTTTGTTATATTTCCTCTTCCTTCCATACGGATAGAGTGAATAACGTTGAACAAAGCCCTAGGCTTTGTGTGATCATCTCTACCGAAACAAATGAGGGCTTTTGTGGAGCACTGGATCTTGCCATCAGTTTACCTCTTCAAAAACTGTATGTTTATGCCACCCACAAAAGGTTGAATGACAGATTGTTTGCATGCTAGAGGTGTACGTCAGAGAGTGTAAGAACGCAGTGGCAGAGCAGCCAGAATAGCTTCAGCATATTCTGAGCCCCTAGACAGCAATTCTAGGGTGTATCAACTACTGTTAAGAAAAACTAGGAAAACAATGAGGTTGGAAGCTTTTTTTTTCCCTGGAGGTAGTCACCAACTTAATATGATAAGTGATTAGGAAGGTCTTTCATGGACTTCATTGGAGTCTTTCAGATGGGAGGGAGGAAAATGACAAACCTGTCCAAATAAAGTCTTCTGTGGTCACTGCACATCTGCATCCAGCTTTTCTTTTTAATGGGGAATCTTAATTCATGCCTCATTTGTCGGTGACTTTAAGATAGTAGATGTTCATTTTAATCATTTGTTACTGCAGTTATAGCCACTGTTGTCTTTAAGGAACATTGCTGAACAGTCTTTCAGTCCTTGGGAGAACTTCTTTGTATTTTTAGGAATATTGTGTCATCCTCTGTCTATTAGAACATAAACCTCACAAGAGGTGACATCAGCGTTTGGGCCAATTTTGAGGTGGACAGTTTTTAAAGTGCAAAAAAAGTATGGGAAGCAGCTTTCACAGAGAAGGTACTTAGATAGACTAGTGTTTCTAAGATCCATTCTGATTGTTGCCATTGGGACTTTTTTCACCAGTCTTTTTACAAATCAAAAGTATGGGAAAGTCTTATCTTGACATGTGCTGGTCAAATAAGGGTCCAGTGGATACACATCATATTTGGGCAGTGTGGAAATCTAAGACTTGATATCTTGTGGTGTTTAGGATTTCGGTCTTTTCTTTTTTTTTTTTTTTTTTTCTTCCCCCCAGCAATAGGATTAAGCTGCAAAATTCCTATTTATATTCATAGCAGTTTATCAAAAAGGGAAATATGTTTTGTATTGCTGTTGGAATATGTTTTAGGCTGGCTTTGGATGTTTGCAGAGGGAAGGTAGAGTTTTAAAAGCCATTTTCTTCTCCCATATCACCAGACTGGGCACTGAGAAATACAATTGCCATTGCCATGATGCTCAGCTCTAGGAGACAAGAGTGATAAGGCTTTTGGTCCAGAAAGCACTATTGGCATGTCAGTTGTCATCAGGAGGAAATAAAACTTTCCTTTCACCCTGTTTCAAAGGGAAAAGTAAATAAAAATCCTAATCTGAGTGGAATTCTAACTTGAGCTAGCATGAGCTAGATTGTAACTTCAAGTGCAAGTACTTACTGCTGTCTGCACAAGCTGGAAATGAAGACAAGCCTAACTGGTGTAGTTTTTCAAGGTATGTGACAGAAGATGGCTTGGCAGCTGTTCTACGTCCCCTCTTTCAGCATGTAACACACTGGATTCCACCCTGTCTTTTTAATGTTCAAAGGTCCTCCCTGAATGCATTTTTAACCGTGTGGGAGCTATTTAGGAACAGGGCTTTAAAAAATAGAATGGAAAACCCTTGCAACTATCATCCAGCTGAAAGGATGGTTCATATTACTCCCAGTGCCAGTCTGGAGTGACCCAGAGGGTCCACGTATGGCTTTCTTGTCAAAAGTACGTCCGATCCTCATATATTTTAGTAAAGCAGTATATAAGTAATAGACTCAAGCCTGGCCAAATCCTCAGCAGATCATACCCTGAGAACTGCCTCAGGTAGGGATGTACTAACTTCTCCGAGGCAGGGAAGAGCAGCAGCCCCAGTTCACATGCCATGAAGGACTTTTCTAAAAGGTTATTCTCCTTTTCTCTTTTCCACCTAGAAGGCATGTCTAGAACCAGCATAAATTTATTTTTCTCATTTCCTTGTATGATAGGGAGTGAAGAATCATGAATAATTGCCTAATGTCTAGACTTTACATGCAGTCGTCAGCATTCGCCTGACTTTTCTTTCTGCATTGCAAAATTCTACTGATTCCAGTGAATGGAATTACCAGAGAGAACACAAAGAGAGGCAAAACATATGTGTGGTATTTGTACTGCCACCAGATGACTATGATCAGCATACTGGAAACAATGTCAAGTTTTTCAACTCCTTCATTTTCCAACCGCCTCGAACAGCGAGAAGCCATTTGAGTTGGCTTCTGCCATTTTGTCTACAGCTTCGAGACACGGGCCCCTCTCCACCAGCTATGGAGGCCTTCTCCCATCAGAAGAACATTGGAGTCAAGGCACATATTAACACCAAGATGAGCAGGGTCCAGGGCAGACTGCAAATGGAACATTCTCCATTTGGGTTTTCCATCACAAGCGAATAGAGCTCTTTGTGGGGAGAGAATTCAGAAAAGGACAACACCAAGGCAAAAAAAAAAAGAAGTGTGTGAACAGGGGCAAAAGAACAAACAGCCCAGGAACAAGTTTTGCAAGAGAGAAACATGGGCACCATCTGCCAAACTGCTCGTTGAAATACAAGGTTTAATTCAGCTCACCTAGACATACCTCTACTGAAGTACTTACATATGTGTTTAGGTGTTTCAAATGTCTTGCTGAATTGGGGCCTTTAAAAGAAAAGTAAATTAAGAACAATGGAGAAAGGAAAAGAAATACTTCCTTCTACAGGTGCAGTTTCGAGTTTCTTGTTAAGGTACCAAAGAGTTTCCTGAAATACTTGCAAGGTGAAATAATCTATTACTGTAAGCTTGTTTGAAAAAGTTTATCCTTTTGCAGGATTGTTATCTAATTATATTTGTGATTCGCAAAGAAGTTTCTACTGTACCCTAAGCATTAAATTTTACTGAGAAAAATGTCACTTTTTTTTATTTTTTCCAGAAACGAGAAGGAATCCTCCAGTCTCGACAAATCCAAGAGGAAATAACTGGTAACACTGAGTATGTCAACACCACTTTTGCCAGCAGTTCAGTAATTGAACACAGATGCGTGCTCAGAAATTCAAACATTTGCTGATATTTAGATTTCAGTATTGGGGTTCCAAGGAAGATGATGCATCAGCCAGTGACTATATTTTAGCCTTTTCAAGAGCTGGAAAACATGCATCTAAAAATACAAAAGGGTGGGAAAATACAGAGCTGAGGATCTAAAAGCAGGAGACCAGGATGAAAGAGAAGACAGAGTGAAGATATACAAAATCTCTGTTTTATGTTTATCTAAGATTTATTTCTGTATTTATTGTATTTCTTATTATTTTATTCAAAACGCCTTCAAACAAACAGGAGAGATGTGCCTTATTCCTTTATGTTCATATTATTTTGATGGAGAACTAAATTCTTTTGAAAAGGAATGTGATGGGACTATTTTTAGGTGTTTGGACTTTGGGGATGTAACAGGAAGGTGGTAAGCCCTGTACACATCGTCTCACCGAACAATTTAGAACAGAAAAGTCATTCCAAACCAACAGAAAGCAACAGTGGAATATCCTAGTTTCTAATACAATGGGGAGATGATGGACTATAGACTTATTATTAATCTTTATGGGTTTGTTTACATGTAATAGTTATGTGAGGGATTAACTGGAGCAAAATGCTGCAGTCCTTAAGAACCCAGTCCAAGCATTGGTTTGGCTGGAGTTGTGTTGTAGTCGGTGTGCTAAACACATCCTTAAAGCAAAGGGAAAAGTTTGCACAAAATCCACACGAAGAAGCCTTCTTCAGTCAGGCAAGGTGTGTTGATGTGGTTCAATAGTAGAAAATCTGAGGGCTGGTATCCCCTGAGACTTTAGTGAAGCCAGGAGATGATATACTGGTGGACTCCAGATTAACCCAGATTCTCAGTTGGAATAACTTGAGGAAGGTTTTCTTAATTCCGTGGATCTACTCCAGTATTCACCAAGCTAAAGATCTGGCCACGTGTGCCGTTTTCTTTTGCAGCAAAACGTCTGCAAGTGAATCATATGTAACTGTGTTTTGTTCTCCTTGTTTTGTTTTGTTCTGTTTTTTTCATAGGGCATTATCAGGAAGGCATGGTAAGTTCATTTGATTATCTTTCTCTTGAGGGAGTGAAAGTATATGTTAGTTCTGCAATGGCTGGTCAGTTTGAGAGGTAGATGCAGAGGGTTTCCAGTTGCCCTGGCAAAAGTATAAATATATGCACCACAGGCTATTGTGGCAGTTGGGAAAGAAAAAAAAAAAGGCATTAAAAGCAGTCTGACCATCTTTAAAACACATTTCATTGCTTTTCAGCACGTGTTAATTTGCAGGTGCTTTGTGGTTTCACCTCCAGAACACCACTTTAATAGTATTAATGGTCATAAGTTCCCAGCATAATATGAAATGACATCCTATGATAAACTCATTGGCATTCTTGCAGACGTTACCTACTCTCATTTTAATGACTTTGAGTCATCATTCAGCAGGCCTAAACACCATGTAAGTTCCTGTGCCTAGTATGACTTACTGCTGGTATTGAGACTGGCCAACAGAAAACCCTAATCTGAGGTGCTTCCGTGGAGTCCCACTAAGAACTTAGCATTTGCTTCTTGCATTATTGCAGTGGCTGCTGATGTAAAAGGCTACGTGCATGAGCTCTTCTCCCAGGGATATCCCTGAGCAGTTTTGCTTTGTATAAAGTCTGCCTTCTAGAAATGCCTTTGGATCTCCTCTACCATTTCTGGTTTTATTGAGGAATATGAAGGTAGCTTCTCGTGGAGTTATTCGCTATCATTCATCTGACTGTCAGAATGAAAATTGCTCAGGCTGTAGTGCCTTTTCTATTTATTTCTTTTTTACCATTTTCTTCAGAAGGTGACTACAATAGCATTCCAGTCACGCTACTCTAGGTTGCCTACCCTGCTGCTAACGTCCTCAATTGCGTATCAGAATGGTCCCAAAACATCTATACAAAGGATTGTATTGCAGCTGTACAATCATAAGCTTGCTCGAGGTGGTTTGTATTACAGCACACTGCAATGCAGTCAATGGCCCATGGGGAAAATCTTCCTCCATAGATACAGTGATTCTAGATGTAAACTCATGTTCTTCTGCACAAAATGATTTGGTTACTTAGCTTCACGTCTCGGGCTGTTAAGAGTCTTATGCATAAAGATACCATTCTTGGTTCATTTTGGAGAAAGAGTTCTTAAGTAATCCAAATCCTACTTGAAAATTATGCTTTTTGTAAATAAGTTATTGGCATCTTAGAGCACGAGAGCTGTATGCAAAATACATGGTACTTGGAATTCAAAGTGACTATATTGAAATCTTCTGCAGACGGTGTTGTCTCAAACAAGTATGTGCCTTAGTAAGTGTTTATTCTGCATTTGGACAACTGCTGCTCAACACATTAACATCTCTGACTGTTTTTCAGAAAGAGATGCCTTTGACACTTTATTTGACCATGCTCCGGACAAGCTCAATGTAGTGAAAAAGGTTGGAATGTTTTTATGTTTCAAATATTTAATGTATGCATGTGCACGCTTGTGTTTATCTGTTAGTACACATGTAGGAAGTGCGTATGTATATAATATAAAATTGGCATAGTTTCCATATATTAAATACAGTTAAGCCTTATGCTTAAACAAATAGCCAGATTAATGATTATAATGTCACTTTTCATTAACATTTAGCAGCATGAGCATAGCGTTAGAACACAGAAGAACATGTAGTTATCAAAGTTTCCATCAAAAAGAAAACGCAAAGCATTACGTTGAGTAGAACCCAACTAGTAGATTGAGTGTACTGATGCCAAAGAGGTATCCAGTTTACAACTGCCAGGGGTCTGACCTGGAGTACTTTGGCTGCTGTTGGATTTGAGTGGAGCTCAATTGCCCACTTCCCTGTAGTCTGCTAGCTTTCTTTTTTAAGCATTATTAGGTTTTAACAGTGTATTATTTATATACATCACGTTCATTTTATTTCTGTTCTTCTTTCTTGGATTTTTTTTTTTTATATGTCACATTTCAGTGTTAAAAATTGTGTTGTGGTCTCTTCACTCATGCAGATTCTCTTCTGTGTGGAGTACTGCATGCGTTCAACTGCTGCCCTGCTGAATAGGCTTTCACTACCTTGTTTTCATATTTCAGACTCTCATCACCTTTGTGAACAAGCATCTGAATAAGTTGAATTTGGAGGTCACTGAACTGGAGACCCAGGTAGGATTTTACAGCCTTTCTTAGAGGGGAGGGTAGTTGCCCTATGTGATGCACTATGTTGTGCACTATGCCCCCAACTTTATCCAGAAGTTTCATTGAATTATTATAGATTGAGCTCCAAGATGTTATTTCAGTGGGAAACCCTTCAATTCTAAATGTGTTTGTATGAAGAAGATCCTCACCAATTAAGCAAAGAACTCATGAGGTCAGATAAATGTCTCTAAAGTAGATTTGTTTTACTTCCATTAGCCTACAAAATAATTATCAGTTGCTACCTCCTGGGCACTGCCAAGGGCTGTGAGCAGAACCTGTGCTTGTTTTGGTCAGGAAAGAACTCTGCTTGGTTTGATCAAGCTGAGCAGTTGTTTCCTGCCTACCCTTACACAAGCATTACAATGACTCTATTCAGTGAGACACGTTCTTGAGAGTAAAGCTACTCAAGTGTGTAGGCAGCTGTACAGTTGGGCTGCAGGTTTGATTGTACCACAGAAATAATGTGGTACATGGTTGTCTGTCTTATTCTCACCTGCTAAACTGGCTGAAAAGAAGCTAAAAGAAAAGCTTAATCCTGCTGTATTAATACCTCCCCATGCAGCAGTTACCATAAGAAAATGTCAAGGTCAGGCAGGAAGGATGGTATCTGCACTATCATAAAACCACAGGAGTCTTCAGGACAGGCTTTATTTTACATCTTGATTCATGTCAGTAAGAATCTCTGGTTTATTTTAATTAGCTGTCAATCTGATAGAGATTTTGGAAAGGTAAAATTAAGCTTTAGATGGAAATCCTGTGTGAAGGCTTTCAGAAAGGTGTTCCCTATGCCTGCCTATTGCATTATTTGCTTTTGGGAAAACCATACTATTCAAATGTACCTAGAAACCTTGTAAGCATTTATCTGAAACAGTATTTCCTAAGATGAGAGATTATATTTCTCTCAGTTGAAAGAAAAATTACCCACTTCAGGAAGGTGATGGATTGCTTCAGATACCTCTGTTTGATTGTGAGGATATCTCAGTGCCCTGATAGACCTGATGCCACAGGGGTAAGAGCGAGTGGCCTTTATCCATCTTGTGGATGTTGCTATGGTTTTGGATTATTTCTTTTTTTCAGATTTTTGTAGAACGTACATCATAGCAATTAGATACCTTCCATCTGTAATGACATTCACTTAAAATTAGATTGACACAGACTTGCAGAACATGGACAAAGATGATTCCTTGTTCCTTTATTTCCTCCAAGATATTGAGTCTCAGTGCAGTCGTGAGATTGCGCCTTCATTCTGCTTTTCTCTGCTCAAGGAATGGGACACACACCATTTGAGAGCTGGAAAGGTGGCTATTCTGAGTCCTCACAACTAGTGTAACAGAAAGCAAAGGCACAGATCAAAGCCACTGATCAGTGGATCCAAGAACTTCGTTCTGCATGTATATTTTAGCATTGGGTCAGTTTTGGAGAAGACGTAACAGAACATACTAGCTAAATAAAAAGAATCAAAGAAGCAAGACGAGATCTTTTACTTGCAGTTTGAAGTATTTGAATTAGTGGTTTGTTGATAGTTCTGCATTAGACAATAAATTATCTTGTTCATTAAGTGGTAAGTTATTCTTCAGAAAATGTACTGAGAAATGTCTTTTTCACAGTTTGCAGATGGCGTGTACTTAGTCCTGCTAATGGGACTCCTAGAAGGCTATTTTGTACCTCTGCACAGCTTTTTCTTGACTCCTGACAGTTTTGAACAAAAGGTAATTAGATTTCATTTCTCTGTTAAAACAAATAAACATCTAGTCTAGTAGTACGAGGGTGACACAAAATTTTCTGCAGAAGTTTGCAGTAAAGAGCTGAAATTGAGAGAGGACTGTACTGGTAACCATCTCCAAGCATTTCTAAGATCTCAGTATTAATGCTTATCCAGAATAAAAGGGAAAATTCTATTAATGATGGTATGGTAAGCAAGTATTAACTGAGTTTGGCAGCCATTGTGTGATGCTGTCATTGAACCAGACTTACTGTTCACTAAGTGTATAAAAGAATTAAACACGTAAGTTGATGACAGAACTGGTTTTTTCATGTCCAGAATCCAAGAATTTAACATTTGAAAGGTTTCTTGTTTTTTGGAAGCGTAAAGGGTTGTGATCAGCAGTGCAGAGTTTAGTTGGAGGCCTGTAGCTCACAGTGTTCCCCAGGAGCCAGTTCTGGGTCCAGTCCTGTTCAACATCTTCGTCAGTGACCTGGCTGAAGGGATGGAGTGTACCCTCAGCCAGTTTGCTGATGATACTAAACTGGGAGGAGCGGCTGACACACTGGCAGGCTGTGCTGCCATCCAGCCAGACCTGGACAGGCTGGAGAGCTGGGCAGAGGGGAACCTCATGAAGTTCAACAAGGGCAAGTATAGAGTCCTGCACCAGGGGAGGAATAACCCCACGCACCAGTACAGTACTGCTGGAAAGCAGCTCCATGGAGAAGGACCTTGGAGTCCTGGTGGATCACTCCAGGTTAACCAGGAGCCAGCAGTGTGCTCTTATAGCCAAGAAGGCCAATAGTGTCCTGGGGTGCATTAAGAAGAGCGTGACCAGTCAGGTCAAGGGAGCTTCTCCCTCTCTACTCTGCCCTAGCGAGGCCACATGTGGAGTGTTGTGTCCAGTTCAGGGCTCTCCAATTCAAGAGAGATATGGAAACTATTGGGAGAGAGTCCAACAGAGATCTACAAAGATGATTAGGGTACTGGACCATCACTCTTACAAGGAATGGCTGAGAGACCTGGGTCTGTTTAGCTTGGGGAAGAGAAGACTGAGAGGGGATCTTATCATTGCTTATAAATATCTAAGGGGTGGGTGTCAAGAGGATGGGGTGAGTCTCTTTTCAGTGGTGCCCAGTGACAGGACAAGAGGCAGCAGACACAAACTGGAATTCCACCTAAACATAAGGAGAAACTTCTTTCCTGTGAGGGTCTCAGAGCCTGGACCAGGCTGCCCAGAGAGGCTGTGGAGTCTCCTCTGGAGACTCAAAACCCACTTGGACACGTTCCTGTGCAACCTGCTCTAGGTGACCTTGCTTTAGCAGGAGGGTTGGACAAGATGCTCTCCAAAGGTCCCTTTCAACCCCTACCATTCCATGATTCGGTGATGAAGTCATATATATAAGATGTATCATTTTAAAACTAGCCATTACCTCAGTGCCTGTTGCTATCCAGGCAATTCAGCTGTCTATTCAAGACAAAAGTGCTTCATGGGCCATCATGTTCCAATTTTTAAACTTGTAGGGGGTGGGCTATTCTTACTTGTAAGTAATTTTTCTACGGGTAATGTTAGTTCACATGTTATTTTTCAATTACTTTTATATTTCTGAAACCACCAACACCACACATTAAAAACAAAACAATGGATTGTCTGGGTTCCATGGACAATTGATACACAGAGCCCTGGCTATTTTTTCCTTCCAAGCATCTAGGTCTGCAGCTTTAAATCCATCTTGTTTTGATAATTCATATTCTACTGTGTATGGTTCACAATAATGACTACCTTTATTTTTTTACTAGGTCCTCAACGTATCCTTTGCATTTGAGCTAATGCAAGATGGTGGATTGGAAAAACCAAAGCCAAGACCAGAAGGTATCTACTCTTCTTTTTTTGTATCTCCTTAAAAATGTGTGTTGGATCGAAGTCTTGCCTCATAGGATTCTGGTATAGCTAAACGAAGGCTAAAATGTTAATCCGAGAGTGAAAGGCAAGATGCATTTTGAAGGGCTCAGGTAGCTCTGTGTTTTAAGTGGCTGACAGATATGCTTTGTCAAATATTGCAAGGCTTCCTTTCTTGAACGGGGTAAGGGTAAGATTTATGTCACCAAACAAACATAGGCAGCAATACTTAGATAGCCACTGAAAGAAAAAGAATACGGTTTTGAATGGTGTCACGGGCAGATATGATTCGCCCCGGTTTCTCCATTTTCTCCCACCCCACATCTTCCTCCTAAACCTGAAGTATTCCAGTGTCATTTACAAGATTTTCACAAAAGAGGTTTGTGTTGTAGAAGAAGAATTCCAAATGTTCACGTACCTGCCTTTGAATGCAGGACCTAATAATGCATATTTAAATTAGATTTAGACTGAAAGTAAAATGTGTCTTTAGAGAAGATGATGATTTTGCTGCTGACTTTAGCAGGACCAGAATTCCACTCCTCTTTGCTCATATAAATACAGGGTTTAAGTCCAGCTTTTTGGGCTGAATATAGAGCCCTTGATCCACAACGTTACAGGGTATTCTCATGGTTCCTCCCAGTGAGAAGTTACCACTTCTTCCCATGCAGGAGCTGGCTGTGCAGCTTCTGCTCCATTCTTCCCAACAGGGGTGGCTGCTGGGCTTCTGCTGGTGACCTGCCATGATGATCAATATATGTGCAGCCTCAAGACCCATTGCAGATTCACTTTCTGTGGTGCAGTCTTTTCCTGCCATAATATTGTATTGTCATTCCCTGAGCTGATATAATCTAATGCTCAGAATTTTACTTCTTATAGTAAGGGCTCTCTGGAGATTCAGGCACACATCACTGAATCAAGATCTGCTCCATTCTGCTTATTTTCCATCCCCCTCAACTTCCAGGTCATAACAGCAGCAGACGTGCACACACAGATGCACAAAAATGTGTCTCTGAATTGAGCCTGTCCTGCTTATTCATTTAATCTGGACCTACCTGGATTATTTTTTCACTTCTTTTGATTGCTTGAACACAATCACACATAACTACACCAGTAGTGACTCTATCACAAACTTTAATGCTTGAAATAGTCAAAGAGAGAAGGGGGAAATAGTGAAATCTAGGGATCCAAGTAAAACAGAGGGTATCTGTGATCCCTTCCTCCCCATGGAGGTTTAAAATTCTTATGGCATTTAATTTTTCAGGTATTTATTGCTCTAGGGGACAGCTAATTTTTCCAGTATAAATCAAGCCATAAGGATATTTCAGCATATATAAGACATTTCTTGTGCAATTATTGAAATGCTTAATATGAAACTTCCTGCCCAATGTGAATGGAAAAACACATCTGTTTTATGTGTTGTTACACTGGGCACAATGCCCGTACTTAAAATTTCCAGTGAGCAAGAGAGGATTGAAAAGGATCTTACCCTGAATGTGTATACTAAATACTCTTTAAATTCCTACGCTGTTTCTCTGAGGTTCTTGAGGAAAAACTGTGCTGAAAAGTGCTTTAGAATATAAAAAAAACATATTTAGTGGAAAAAAGAATAGGGTTAAATAAATGAGTATGAAACCCAATGATTTTTTTGGGGTCAACCATTTATATAGGTTATTTGCAATATAATTGAAAAGGTATTAAAAAGCTTTGCGTGACCTTTTACTTCAAAAATGGCCAGAATGTTCATCTACTGAGTCTATAATGAATTCATTTGCAGCTTGAGCTTCTTCAGATTACTTCTGGAAATCAAAACCAAACTCAAGTTTCTCCTTTTGAAAACTGCAACCAGTAAAATGTTCTACGTGTTGGTCGGACACGTGTAGAAAGGGAAACAGCTCCCCTTTCTCTGGGAGTGTGCTTCTTTTTAGCTTGGACCTTTCTGAGGAATTCTGTTGCTGAGTCTTCTGTAACTTTACAAAGACCTGTGAAAGTTCTCTCTTTATTCCTTTGAGGGTCTGCATTACAAACAGAAGGTGTTACGCAGCTTGCTGCTGGCCTGAAGGACGAAACTTCCCAAGTTATATGCAAAGAGTATTGCAGAGTATGACATGAGAGAGCAATGTGCCCTTCTTTGCTTTTGGCATTTTTTCCTTCATTTTATACCAAGCATTTCTGACCTGCTTTGTTAACAGCCACGAAACCATGTGGCCATGGTTTCATCACTAAGCATAGGCTTAGTATAAAATCTGAGGAGCGTTTTCATCCTTTTTCCATGGACATCAGTTTGCCACGTAGCTTGTCTTTAGTCCTTCAAGGTGTGCATACTTTGGGTCACCATGCATGGGTTTGATTGGATTCGTTCTTCAAAGTAGACCCCCCCCTTCACAAGGTAGATAAATACAGTTGCAAAACGATCTGATGATTACATATACAGTTTACTAGGCTTACTTTTAAGAAAGTGGGAGTATCCACACCATCTGCTTTACACCTTCATGGCCAATTCCAAGAACCAAAGTTAAGAGACTGAGTGCCTGTACAATCAACAGAAAGAGATAGGACAGTTCTAATTCTGCTCTGTTCTTTCTGAGGGCAATTTTCATTCTCAAATTGAGCTTGAATATTCCTTGAAGCACTAGTGTAGACTGCTGCAGTGGTGTTTGTCAGTTTGGTTTATAGATTTCTTGTGAAGTGAAAGTCTATATTGACCTTCTCTTTGAAACAGAGATATTCCTTAGCTTTAGACACTTCTAAGTGAATCAGATGTATACTTCAGCTAACCCAAAGCATTTTCAGAAGTGTCTTCAAGGGGTGGCTGTGTACCTAGCTTCTTTAGATCCTTTAGAAGATTCAAACTTGCCTCTAGCAATCTTGCAGAAATTAGGCCTAATAAAGGATGTTGCAGTCCAGAATGGGCCAAGTCTTGCAATTCTTACCTAAGAGAAGAGTTCCATTGGTTCCTGCCTGATGGGTTTTTTTCAACATCGTTACTTTTCAGCCACAACTGACCGAATATTCAGCCATATGAATAGATGTAGTCCTAGACACAAATGGTCTCCTGGGCATCTAAAGCTCGGTTGCATTTCTTCACCAGCACCATTAGCCATTTGTATCCCTAACTAAAGGTGGTCAAGATACAGATTTTTGAGTTGCCAGTTTAAAAGCTGTGCTTTGTTTATATTTCTACTCTTTCTTACTATATCCTTGTGATTCTAATGCTCATGGAAATTAATCTGGGCAGGGAAAAGGAACAGAGAATAGGCACTTTTTCTGAAAAATGTTTTGAGCTAATGAAGGTACTAATTGGTTTTTCCCTTGTCTTTCTTCTAGATATTGTAAATTGTGACTTGAAGTCTACACTGAGAGTACTGTACAATTTGTTTACCAAATACAGGAACGTGGAGTGAAGATTTGATTTGGGTCATAAAGGAGTGTTAACAAAAAAAGGATCAGTAACATATTTTTCATCAGTATTCCTCTGCATCTTTATCATAAAAGGAACTAAACCATTTATCTGGAGAATTTTTAATTGATTATTCTTGCACTACCATTTTCATAGTAGATTTAAAAGTAATGTATGAAGAAAAAAAAGATATGGAGGAAAGTATTTGAGTATATTCTGGGAGAATTACTGTCTCAATAATAACTGTCTTCACACTGTTTTGTAATAGGGGGAGCAACAATGAAAAAAAAAGATTTAGTAGCTTTAATTGAAATCAGCCTTTGAAGCCAATCATAGGAAGATTCTGTACTGAGTAGCTATTTTAACATTTTTTAAATATATCTTTTACTAATCTGGGGAGGGGAGGAACATTTTCTATCCATGATAAGATGGTTACATTCTAATCATGAGAGATGTGCATGGGGAGAAACAGCTAAAAAGTGTTGTTCACATCACAGCTAGAAAGAAGAGATTTTCTCAAGCGCTTAACCTGATTAATTTATATTTCAAGTGCTATTAGGCGTGAGTTTTATGGGTACAAACTGAAGTGGCTACTCATTCCTTCAGACTTATTATAATGTGATATTCTGCTTTAAATATGTGTTATTGAGCATTCTGCATAAGCACTCTTTGCAGCAAGTCCCTTGTTTTTGTTCAAGGAAGAGAACTTTTTAGCAAAGTACACATTTCAGGAAAACATACCTGTATAATCCAGCTTCCCTGTAGTATTCCTATTATTACCTAGTATCAGAAAGTGAAAGTCTGGCTTGTTTTTCATTTAGTAGTTTAAATACAGGATTACCAGGTTGCAAGTTTAGTTTTATTGCTAAATAGGATTTAGAATTTGTCCCTTTGGTTCATTTTGTGATGAATGTGTTTTCCTGCATAATGTCCAGCACCATAAAATATGATTCATATTTTAGAAACATTCCTGTAGCATTTCAGATACAAAACCACAGCTCTTCTGGTCGAAACTACTCCCATCTGCAGAGACTCCATTACAGTGTCAGGCTCTTTGGTCATTTTACATGGGTATAAAATATACTTTTATCATAACCGAGTATAAGCAGCTGTCTGGTTTCAGCTTTAACGAAGACAAAAAAGAGAAATGGGAGTTGATTTGTCCCTCAGGCTGATGTCAAGCACCAGTGAAGTTTCTGTGAAGAAGTTGATAGAGACTGCCTGAATCATCAAAAACTGCACTGGTGTCAGTTGAAGAGTTAAATAAATCTTTTGCTAGAAATCTTGCTGTTAGCATTACCTTTCTAAACAAAGTGTTCCAACGCAGATCCTTGGGATCCTGGATTACACAGTAAGGAAAAAAATCCTTGGGCAGAAATTACTAGCTGACTGTTCAGAAAGCTTTGGGCTGCTTAGTGCAGGAAGGAGACTTGTTAATAGTCATCCAATTATGGCAGAACGGGTACGGGTAAAAGGGAAAGCAATCTGTCATCTCTTGAGCCTATTCATCTGAAGAAATGCAGTGCTGGCAAGAACAGTCAATAACAGCTATATGTTACTTATTATATAAGGAATTACATACTTTTCAATTTTCCAGGGCTTATTCTTTTTCTAATGTAGAGATTTCCAGGGCAACATTAACACGAAGGGAGACAAGCAATTACATTCTCTCTTTGATGAACACTAACTGGTGTTTAATAACAAAATGATAATGACTTTTCCTGGGGGGGGGGGGGGGGGGGGGGGCTGCAG
>WUAM01000332.1:6324193-6360037 GCA_024336885.1 Actenoides hombroni
TTGGATTCTAAAAGCAATGAGTTCGTGACATCGGTGTTTGGACTAGTCAGGCGGGGGCCTGCAGAAGTTACTCTTCTGAGAAGTACATGTGAACTTTTGCAGGGAAAAGTCATTATTTAATTAAATTGACAATACTTGGATGCTCTTTGAACTCAGAAATTGTTATCTGATTGTTATAAGCATTCTAAATATCTTTATTACTATGTTTTCTTACCTCTATATTTTTAACTGAATTCCTGAAATTAGAGGTACAGAAAATAACAATTATTTTCCTTTTACAGAGGGAAATAACTGGACATTTTGATCTTGGTGAAAATGAACATGTTTTCATTATATCTTTAATGTCTGACAAGATAAACAATAGGAATTAACCAAGCCTTTTTTTAAGCAAACTGAGACAGAACTTCTCATGTATATACCAGCAGCAATTTCAGCTTATTTTCATGTTCAGCATGTAAGTTTTTCATTTGCACACCTAGATCATAGTAATTGTAATAGTTAATTAAAAAAATAGATGATTTTTTTTTGCAGGTCATGCTCAGCTGAAACACTCTTTTACACCTCAACAATGCCAAAGCATTTTGATTGCTCTCGTTTTCAGGAGTGCACTTTCTTTAAAGAGGAGATTTGTATATGTAAAGGAGAAAGGTTAGGAACAATGAAACTGGGGTTTTTTTTGCCTGGACTTGAAATTAAGTATTCCTGTGCTATATTGGTATAACATTACTGGAGATTTTGAATTCTGTCACACTCCATTTTCCATCCCTAAAAAACATAACACTGAGACAGAGCAATGAAATCCTCATGCTGAAATGCAGTTCTGCAGACCCATAGAAACATTTAAACAATAGCCAACCTTTACATGATTAGCTATCCTATGGTAGGGATTTATGTAAATTAAAATCTGCTATATAAACAAGAGTATCCTATGTAAATATAGACCCATGTGATAGTTTAAACACCTTCACACAAACAGTATATGCTGCCATGTAGGAGTGGGTCACTGCTTGTGGTTTTGTCAGTGTAGATTTAAATACTATGAGATTAATATGAAATCTAATATACAGAGTATATCTAATATTTATTGCTTCGATACAGAATATTATAGAAATATAGACTACTGCTGTAGACAGTTTTCTCTTTAGCAGGCAGTGTAGGCCAGCATATTCCTTCAAGGAGGATGATTAAGTTAGTTATTAATGTTAAGTTAGCTGGGCCAAATTCTGCTGACACTGTGATGCTTTTATTCTTGATAGGCAGCACTGAATGCCCATGTACAGCTGAATGCAGAATTTTCCTCACACTTTATGTTAAGACAGAAGTTGTTTAAGTTTTAAGTCAATCCTGGTTTAATTTATGATTACTTTAAATGATTAAATAGATCCAAATCAATGGATTTAGCCCATGCGAGAAACAAAGAGTCACCTTGAGAGGCCTGTTTCTCTGCTGCTCTGATCTCAAGGCTGCTATCTCAACTCTTCAGCTAGCTTTCTAAAGCCAGGTAGTAGGAATCCAAACCACTGCCTTGAGTTCTCATGGTGGTATTTGGATCTTTTCCACCAGACTGATGTGCTTGTCTCCTGTGCTCTGTCACGTGAAGGCCCACAGGTACTTGAGTCCACTGAAAACTGGCAAATTATTAGCCTGCCTTGAGTTACAAAGAAAGAGTAAACAGTTCTGCTGCTGGGCACTATGAAATTGCTGACAGAACAGAGTTTTCTGTGCTTCTCTGACTTTGAATCCATCCATTGCATCCAGCAATACGGTCTCCAGGTTTGGTTTATGGTTGGAGACGGGCATCCTTTCCCTGTTGCTGGATCCTGGCATGCTCTGTCAACCACACAGAACTTAGTTCTTCAAAGAGGAGCTACAGATTCTTAACAGTATGTCAAGAAGATGTCAAAAGAAGTATCCAAAACCCTGATATCTTGAGGTCAACTTCTTTTAGATTTCTTTCCCAGCTGACTGGCATTTAGTTGCCATAATGAACAGGCCCTAGAAAATAGGTATTGAAGGAAATTCTGTATAATTTCACCTGAGACACATACAAAAAGCCCAGAATTAGATTGCTCTATATTTCTGATGGAATACAGATGCACCAAGTTACTTACTAAATGAGCTGACTGCGGACTATCTAATTCTTTGCATTTCTTAGTCAGTAGATACCTTCCTGCTAAAGCAGGGTAGGAGCCCTTGCAGCTACACAGTTCAGGAATTCAAGTGGACCAGTGAGTGCTGGATGAAGTCATAATTTACTTTGAGTGTGGACCAAGTGGCTGATTGGCATATCTTCATGTAAACTGGCGGCATTTGGTCCTTTCTCTTTTACAGAGGGTTCCAGTACTTGGGAATGGTTTCCGTTCAGGCAGGCTGTACTGATGGAGGCAAATGCTACTTGGCTGACTTTGGTACTTACTTTCTTAAAGTAAGTTTCTAAATTCATGTTTCAGATTAATTTAGCAGACACCTTGCTGCAAGCCACAGCGTTGTAAAGCAGAATGGCTTATAAAAGTAAAGGGGTTTATTTCATTAGAGAAAGATATATATGATATTTAATATACTAGATTCTAGCGTTAGCTCTGCTTGTTGTTATTCTTTTCTTCCTTCATGAAAGGCCTGTGAGTGTGCCAAGCACCCAAATAGAGAACAGTGCCTTTTAAAGACCTCTTGCAAGATTTTCTACACTGTTATCTAATAGACTTTTGCCATTTTACTGTAAGAATTAGCGTGGGTTTTCTCTTCACAGTTTAAGTACAGTTAAAGGCTGAAGAAATAATTTGTAGAAGGTTATAATTAGTTTAAAATAAGATATTTTATTTTGATGTATTACATGAAAAATGGAGATAGCAGCACCAAAATTCCGAAATTATGCAGACCTCAGCATCCTCTTCTCCAAAGAGTATGAGTCATATAACATTTACTAGGGCTGGGGTTTGGGGTTTTTTTTGTACTTTGACAATATTTTCTTTGTCACTATTTCTTTTTCCAATAATGAGATTTTCTTTTCTGTTGTTTAAGGATTTAATACTACACATTCTGCAACAATGTTAGTGTCATTGATAGATTTGGTTCTCAATTTCAATATCAAACTAATCGAGAAAACATAATATCCGCAAAATTTGCTTCTTGACGTGTGTACCTGAAAATAATGGTTAGTTTAAATTAAGCTGCATTGCCTTCAACTGCAGAGTTAGTAGCTTTCACAAAATATGTTTTATGTACTCTGTAAGTAAAACACTATTGCTGATTTTTTTTTTCCTGGTTTTTTTTTCTGAAACCTTTGTTATGATCCACAATAAAATTTGCACCTGAAAATCAACACTGTATGTTGTTGTTGGGTCAGAGTATGAGATGTAAGACACAAAATGAGGAAGGCTGTGTGGTTTATGTTCTTGGAGCTTCTAGACCTCTCAATGCATCTAACCCATTTTCAGTTACCTTGTTGTGGGTGTACTAGGTGTTTATTATTATTTTCTGTGGGGGCTGGTGACAGCTGAAAGTGGGTTGGCAAAAGCAGCCCTGTAAACATATGCTTGAAATGATTAAGAGCAGGTCAGGAAAATGCCATATTTGACTCAACATAACAAAGTATACCTCTGCTTTAATATTACTGTGCTGAAAACTTTAGTGGTGAGATTGCAGCTGAGTATACCGCAGTTTTCTGCAGAGTAAGTTTGTTAATTTGAAATTTCCCCAAATGTTATTGAAATGTTAAAGTAATTGAAATTAAGCTGTCCATTTAAGAAACTAACTTCATTGAGGAAGATTTTTGAGACCTGCTTTTTTACAAACTTGTTTTTGTTGTGACCCTTTCCTACAGGAGCTTCAATGCAGAACTTGGAACCCGTCAAAAATATAGGCATCTAAAGTGCTACAGATCAACATTTTTAGCCACTGAATTACTGGAAAGAATCCAGAAGCAGGTGTTTGATCTTTAGGTCTGCTTGTAAACCTGAAACCACCAAGCAGAGCTGCCTAATCAACAGGGAGCACTAAGAACAGGGTGAGTTTTAATGCCATTCTTCAAGCCCAGCCTCTTACTCAGGGCTGGAAAGAAGTATCTGTCTGTTTAGGATCCATGATCTTAAGCCCCACCACATGCACTTGCAGCTTTTGGCCTGAATTTGATTATTTTTGTCCTGCAGAACAAGTAGAAGACTTGCTTTTCTTCAAACATTGTAGTACAACAGAAAGGTCAGGGTCTAGCTACCTACGTTTTTTCATGGCTATTCACCCAGAAAGTAAAAGATCTGGGTTAAATGCTCTTCTGCACCTGTGGGAGTTATTTCTCCTCCTTAGGACTGTGCTGTAACCCTCACTATGAATTTAAGGTGATAGGGGTTTTTTTTTAGTGTTGTTGGAGGGGAGGCGTAAGCTGAAGTTGCACTTCTGTATATAAAGTAATTGCACATTAACTGACAGAGAAAGAGAGCAGAAGAGGGAGCATAAATGGTGGTTAGCTTGTTGAAAAGGTGGAAGAGGATTTGGGGGCAGAACCTGTCTCCTGGGCCTCCTGTAGGGTCTGATTCTGTATTGTATTCAATCAAAGGGTGCTGAAATACCCAAACACTTTTTGAAGAGGAACCAGGACTAACATCACCTCTGCTTCAGTGCAAAGTTCCTACGGAGTTCTGGTCACTCTTTCTCCTCCCTTCAAGGCTTTTGCTGTCAGAACAGGCCCAAAAGAAGGTATTCCTGCCCCAAAAGAAAGTATCCCTGTCCCACACAGCCTGCAGCCTGAGTTAGGTTTGCATTTCCTCAGGCACAGCAAATAATAACTCCATCCCCTGCTCCCTGCCTGTTCTCCAGCCGTTAGGTGAGCTCCTGGGGGAAGGTGAGCAGCAACACATCACCTACAAGCTGTGGTGTAGGAAAGTGGCTGACACAACTGCATCTCATCTCTAAAGCCAGTTGAGGTTTCTTGGCCTTTCTCTGAGCGCATGTGCTGAATTGGATCCCAGACAGATTAAAACTGCAGCTGCTCAGTCCCACTGAGACTGGGTCAGCTTCAAACACGTGCAGGCATAAAATGCTACGGGGTTTTCAATTGAAAATCAAGGGTGAAAGAAATTCCAATGGCTTCAGGAGGAGATGGCTTCTGCTCAAACAGATTCTCCAGGATTGCAACCTCGGTGCCTATGCTCTGTGTGAAGAGCAGAAAATCTGCCTGGGGCTGTGCCACTCACACGGGCTGGGGAGGGCAAACAGGACAAGCATCTTCTGCTTCCCTTCTGCGCTCCCCAGGTTGTGGCAGATGGCACAAACTGCTTCCTACTTGTCTCCGTTCAGTTTTATTGGGAAGGAGCCTAAACCCACGTTTAACTATTCCTCCCTCTCCTGTTCCCGTTAGGTGAAAATGAATACTAAACTAGCATGTTGAGGCTCTAAAATCTTCAGCTGTGACTAATCTGCACCATCCCCTGCTTAGGGTTTCTGATGCTGGGAGGAGTGAATGGTGCTGGCTGTAGTCATGTCTCTGAATGATTAGTCCATTGGATCACATGCCAAATTTATAACTGCTATATCAGATGAACCGATGAGGGCTATTAAATTACTTGCAGGGAGGTGGGAAATAGCTCTGACCAGAACTTTTATTTTTTCCTTTTTTTTTTTTTTTTTAATGTAATCTTCCTGTTTTCTTTTGGTTTGGGGTTGGGGTTTTTTTTTGTTGTTGTTTTTTTTGTCGGGTGGCAATATTTGGGTAAGAGGGGAGTACTTACATTCCTGTGCACAGTCTGAAACCTGCAAGGTGCTGAAGACTGGAGGCTCAATTCAGCAAAGTGCCCAATTAACTTTATATAACGTGAGAAAAGTCCTTGTGGTTTCTTTGAGTCTGTTTTACCTAGAAATGGATAAACACTCCTATCACCATGGGAAGCCTCAGTCACATTTACACTGGGGCCTGCTCTGTATCGTCTTCACATCCTAGCACAATCCTGTATAATTACACCCACAAAACCATTACTTTTAAAGCCTGCTTTCCTCAAAGGATCCCTTATAGGTACTTTGTGAATTAGCTCATAAAAGATACATGCTTCTTGTCCACTCTTGTATGCATTAAGAGTTTCACCTACAAGACAGTTAAAAATCCAGGATAATTTACATCTTCTCTTGTGAAGCCTTTGGAGATGAGATAACTACAGCAACTGAATGCTGCTGTCTGCTTTCATCCTTGGCGCTAAGTTTTAAGCAGATACCACTCAGGTGTGTTTCTTATTGCTGGTTGGTTTATATCCATGCCTCCAGGCTTTGTTGCACTAGCAGTCCCACGAATGTGTGCTATGATACAGTCCCTGTCTTGGAAGGCTCAGCACCTTGCGGGAATGGGGGAGGAGGAGGAAGAGGAGGAGGAGCAAAGCTGTCGGTGAACTTCTCTAGCTTGGCACAGGGGATGACAACAGGTACGGATTAGAAAGTTCTCCTTTCTGTAGCCTACCTGTGCCTTTAAGTTGTGGTGTAAATAAAGGAGCGAGGAAATGAGCACTGAGGCCTGCCTGGAATGCCAGGCACACGGGGAAAAGGGACCCGAGGAGTTGCAGAGCTAAGAAGATTACCACCCTTCCTGTGGCAAAGATGCCAGTGCTCAGCACCAGGCCACTGAGGCCAGTAAGTGTGTGGGTTTGTTGGGTTTGTTGGGTTTCCTGGGGAGGAATTTTCCGTGTTGAAGCACTGCTGGGCCATTGGCTAAGAGGAAATTGCCAGCATTACCAGTTACATGTGTGTGATTTAGACTTCCCTCTATGTGACGGTAGTTTAAATTCTTTAATGTGCATATTGTTATAATACTAGAGTATTGAGGGTGTCAGTCCTGCATTTCTAAGCCTTCTGTACCTCCAGCTCTTTCTGAACTGTTTGTAATGGCACTTGAATAGACAGAAAGGACATCATTAGAGCAGATCTGTGTTCTTAATTGCATAAAAACCTTGTACATCCACTGTCTGAAACCAGCACTCAGTTCAAACAGTGTCATAACCTCTAGCTTCATTTTTCCTGTTATCGGGACAAATTAACCCATTAGCTGCACACACTCTATTGTGAGTCAGAGGTATATGACTCATGTGAATAGAACACATTTCTATTCTGGTTTTAATTAACTTGGCCTCCACCCAAATCCTCCTTACAAATGAAAGATACTAGCTTAGCTGAAGTCTACAATACATTTTTATGGTTTGTGCTAAACTTACATGTGGATTTTTATGAGATAATGCTACGAAACAAAACAACAACAAAAAAAGATTACCATGAAGGCACTAACTTAAAAAGTAAGCAACAGAACTGCCTTATTGAACAGACTGTTACAGTATTGCAGATAATCTTGTTTGTTTGCCTTACAAACTGTAAGAGGAAAAAAAAAAGAAAAAAAAGAAATGCACAGTTCTAATGCACTGGGAAATTAGTCGTGGTCTTCATTCAGCTGAGTGGAAAACAAGTCTGTAGTGGTTACATTTTTGATAGAAGTACAGTATTAGGTGGCACCTGCCTTTGTGATTTTGATAATTTTGCCATGTGGGAAATATTTTTCCTCCCTTTTTTTTTTCCCTCCCTTTTTATTTTTCTCCTTTTTTTCCTCCTTTTTTTTTTCCTCCCTTTTTTTTTTCTCCTTTCTTTTTTTTCTCCCTTCTTTTTTTTCTCCCTTCTTTTTTTCCCCTCCCTTTTTTCCTCTCCCTTTTTCCCCCTCCCTTTTTTCCCCTCCCTTTTTTTTTCCCTCCTTTTTTTTTCTCCCTTTTTTTTTCCCTCCTTTTCCCCTCCCTCTTTTGCCCTCCTTTTTTTTTTTTTCCCCCTCCCCTTTTTTTTCTTCCCTTTCTCTTGGCAAAATGTAAAGATCAATCAGGATCCCTATCAGTATTTCTAATTGGATCACTGTGCCTTCTCTTAATAAAGCAATACCAAAATCAAATAAACCCTCCACACATAAATTGCAGAGGGTAATGTGGACCACTACTGAGTGTAGCCTGTCAAAACGGAAGCAATGCTAATTCCATTGGCACAATTTTAAAAGAATTAAAACCAAAAGAAGAAAACAAACCCATCCCTCTCTGACCCTCACAGAAATCATGGCCTGAGTCTCACCACTCCAATTTCTTCGTGGCACCTTAGGGACTGTGACTGCAAACGAGAAGCAGGCATACAGGTACTTGCTGGAGCCTTCCCCCAACGCCATGGGCTCTGAAGAAGCAAGCACAGAAGAAAAGCAGAGGATGAGGGGAAGAAAGAGAAATGTATCTTTGTGTGAACAGTTTATAGTTCGCAGCGTGTTCGTCTACCACGATGAGGCTGGGCCAGCTGGCTGTAGAGTAACCTAGGCTGAGAAATGAATCGGGAGTCTGCTCTGTGTGCCACCAACTGCCCTGTGACTAATAACTTCGTTTGCTACTTTGGCAGGTTCCCTGAGTTTACTTGTAGCAAGCAGAAGAGAGCTGCAGGAAAAAGGTCAGGTTTTAAGATGGGCTTAGTTTGAGGGGCTCTGAAATGAAAACTTTCCTGTGGACCACTACTTCCCAGACTCTGCAGTCCCACAGTTTAATTCCAGTTGCTTAGAGCACTTAATCAAGATCTGCCTTCAACTCTGCCTGCCGCCACTTAGTCCTCATAAAGCCCTAACTCGCCTTCTCATTGTCTAAGTGGTGACATTAAGACTTTCATCAAGGCAAAGAAATTAGAGGCACGTAGCAGACTCAGCTTCATTTAGCCAGAGCTCCATGTCCACGTTCAGAGATTTTTCTGTCTTGGAGGGACATTGTCCTCTCATGCAAGTGAGATAGTCTGGCAGTGAATTCCCTACAATATGCACTTCCCAATCACTGCAGAAAGTTACTAAGGTGGTAGGAAGCAGATTCAGAGTGCAGATTACTGTTGGTTTGAACAGTTACAGGAACATAAGTATTCCTGTTGGAAGTTTTGAGTGTTAATTTCTGAGTTCTGTTGCTGATAACTAGACTTTGCTTTTACTTTTTTAAATTTTTTTATTTTTTTAATTGGCCACAGTAGATTTTCTATGACCACATTGTTGAGGTTGGATTACCAAAACTCTCTGTATTCTTGTTTTATGCTTATGATAATGTCCCTCCATTGAACAGAGGTCCTTTGTATAACCCACAAAGTATTGTATGATTCACCAGGATGCAGAGCATGACACGAAGATGGGCAGGTCTCTGTGAGTCAACTCTGCCTCCTTTTGTGATATATATGGACAAGGAAACCTGCATCAATCCTCAGTGTCCCTGTTACCCTGTGTGCTCAGTAACAGGAAAGAGCCAGGGCTCTCCTTCACTTTGTGGTTAAGGAAGTTCTGTGTAGCTATACTACAAGAAGGGAGAAGAAGCAGTTGTATGCTGATGCGAGATGGGATGGATCTTGCCGGGGCAGCACAGCCCCAGCACCTTTATTAATCTCTTTCCTAGCAGATCTGTAACTTGCACTTTCAGGAAATAAGCTGAACTGTCTTGTGTTGCTGTGTCTTTGGCATGTGCCTTAACACTTTAACCCCAGAAGTCTTGTGATCCTCTGTTCTCTCCTTTAGTATGACACAACCTCACCCAGTAATTTTGGTATGAAGACCAAGTTCTGCTGCTTCTAAGACCTCTTTCCCAATGGCCCGATTACCCAGGAAGCCTTCTGGGATGGGGAGTTAAACCACAGTAACACCAACGGAAAACTTCTGCTGTCTTAAGTCAGGCAAAATTTTCCACTAGGTGAATTCCCCCAATTAAAAATCAGAAGATTTGTTCTAGGGAATCAAGACACGCCTGTTATTTAAATGTAATTTCTCTTTTATTAGTGCCTTATTAAAACTTACCATTCTCTATTCATCAGCATTTCTTAATTAACATAAAATTCCCAGGGTCTGGCGCAATTCCACCCCCCACCCCCCCCAGTCCAGCGCTATCCTGTTCGTTTCTATTTACACTCCTTCTTGCTACAGTATGTAGGATTATATTGCATGCTGCAATTATTTTCAGGAAGGACTGTGACACTTGGCCTTGATCTTGGCTTTCTCTAGTACAGAGCACCGCTAAGTATCCTGTATTTATTTATAACTTGATGAGGGGAACAACAGAGGCTGTGTGACACTGTGCACTCTCTTTTCTCTTTACACTGTCATTCCCGGATGGGGCTCTCAGGAGCTGCGGGGAGGAGTGCTTTGCCATTTGGAAAAAAGGTCTAACAATTTAATCAGAACGTAATTTTAGCCAACCAGCTAGTTCAATCAGGCAGTCCAATTATGGTGTGGGTTGAGCAAGTCTCTGTGCTCAGGGTTCCCTTGAGTTGCTTGTAGTTATGAAATAAAAATAAGAAATGAGGTCAGTTATACTCCGTTGACTTCTAATCACACGGCTTGCAAGAGTGTATAGCAACGTAGCTTTGCCTAAGTGAATATTTGGCATCTCACAGCTACATGAGTGGCTTTGCCACTGGTTGAAAGCTGCACTGGGAATGCTCATTCCAAATGGCAAATTACATATATGCTTGGATCTGGACTGGTTTTAACCCTCGCAACACTGCAGGGTGAGTACGGTCAGTCTGGTGCTAGAAGAGCTGCACCAGGTCTCCCATCACCATCTAAGAACTACAGATACTTTCCGGGGTGCCTTACCTCCTCCATTGGTTATTTCTTCCTTGACTGACTCTCCTGAGATCTTGAATGAGCCTTTCTACCAAATTTTTTCTACCTACTTTAGGCCTTCAAAAAATTCCCAGCTCCCAAACGCCCATTTATCTGATCATACCTTGCGACCTCCCACATCTTCTAGATGTCTCTTCTCCCTGGTTAAGGTAGATGATCAATCCAACATCCAAACAATCAAAATCATGCTGTTTTCTCACCAAAACCCTATTTTTCCTCCACCTAGTCTTAAGCATTGTGTCATTCCTGTTCCTTTTCTCCAAGCAACATTAAAAGCTTTGAAGGTTTCTTTATCTTGCTGCACGTAGTAACTAACAGAGCTTATTTCTATTGCCAACCTGTTGTGTTCTATGAACACACTCATAACACTTCCCCCTTATCCCCCTGCTATAATTTTAAAAGGTAGGGTTGAAAGAGCAGGTATTGATCAGTTTTTGCCACAATCCAGCACACTGTGCAACATAACTTGCAATACCTTTTTCTTCTCCTCTAAGGATCAGTCTAAGAAAAAACTCAAGTTCTGACCCAGCAAAGAGCCTGCGGCCATCGCTTCGTTCACGGCTGGTCGAATATGTGTCTGTTCACATAGGCTGCAATTTAGTGACTGCACAGTATGGAGAGTGTGGCTGCATGTCCCTGCCCATTCCTCAGCAGAACAATATTAAGCCAGAAAAGTGCTGGGAAAACCTCAAAAGTGCCTGAGTTTGGATACATCCCAAATGTTTTGGTTTTTTGTGTAGAGAAGTCAGAAGAGAAAAGAGAAAGACCTATTAAATGTGCTATTGTTCATTCCCCTCCCTTGAATTCTCTGATCCTGTCCTTTTAAATGGCTTCACTCTCTGCTCCTCTTTTCACCCCTCGGTTGCAGATGCACACCACGTTACGTACGTGGCACCGTGGAACCAAAGGGTTGAAAGCAGTCACGTTTTTGCCAAGTGAAAATGGGATTTCAGGAATTGACTGAACTTCTTATAGATGAGTAACAAAACCCAACCCCATGGAGTTGACACGTGTGAAGGTTGTTACTTGCAATACTGCAAAGTTAGAAAAAGAAGAGGTGATGCTTCTCACAGGAAGCTGAGATACATCTGCATGTCTCTCGAAGTGATACTGTTGTTTCTTAAAGCCCAGATAAACCTGAGTGATAAAATGTGCTCCTATGCTGTTAGTGTTACATGCACCTGAGGACAGCTGCATCCACTGATACCACTCTGAAGCTTCCCATTGTATGGAATTGTGAAATTTGATGAAGTTGTGTGTCTATGTATCTAGAATTAAGTCCTCCTTGCTCTGCGGAGGGTGAAGTTGCTTTTCTCCGAGTTGTTTTCTTTGGCAGTTCATGTGTGCTTTCAAAGCTTTGCATGCTTACAGGCTCTCTGTGTTTATTGCAAAGGCAGTGATAGTCTTTTCTCAACATCGTTGGACATGGGTCAGGCCAGGCTTCCAGAAAACAGAAATAGCTGGTATTTTTCTGTTCTGTTATTCTCTAAAGTAGGTGGATTATATGGTATGGTCTGAATTGTTAAAGAAGTCAGACATCATTGTGTAGTGTACTGAAATAAAACAGTATCGAAAGATGTATTTTGTTAAGTATAAGTTAGATCTTAACATTTGAGAATGATTTGGGTTTTAGGATAGCATGAGAATTAATTCCAGAAACAAGATGTAATCAGTTTACCTTTCTTGGCACTGCATCTTGCTACATGTTAAAAAAAACCCAAAACACCAACCTCATTTCATTTGCTATATAATTATCCTTATGTATTCTTGAATGAAAGCATAGCAAAGATCACATTTCTGGCACATTTGGGAGCAAAACAGTTAAATTGCTAACAAATAATGTTTTGTAGTTTGTATGAGAGCCAAGAAGATTAATGAAATGTTCATGAGAGAGTCTGGCAAGTGGCCACATTCCTATGGGAACATTGCTGCAGTGAGGTTTAACGGAGCATGAGGGACATTAAGAAACAAATGTGTGGGAGTTTTAGGGTGAACTGTAAATGATCAAGAATCTAGTAAAACTAGATATCGTGGATTTCGCCTTTGAGGCTTTCCAGTGAATCTCTGTAACATTTCTCATCTTATCTAAAGTCTGGGAGGAAGATGAGCAAAGTGTATCCTCCTTGGGTTTTTTTTAAGAGCAGCTGTCAAACACTTGAGCTCTACTGACTTCTTTTGAATGTTACAGCAGATGTAAACTCATTAAACAAATGGCTACAAGAAATAAGTCTTTTAGCCCGAGCAGAGTTTTTGTGTAGAAGCTCCTCAATTTAATGCTTAATCTGCCAGCCTGCCCAGACCTCGGGTATGCTTTTAATTGCAAAAAGCAGGGTTCATTTCGTTCTTTTAGACAAGCCAAGGAGAAGCTGCATTACTATAGCATTATTTCTATTTCTGCTGCACCACCAACTCCCCTTTCACAGCAGTTGTTTTGGAAACACATCCTCATTACCATGTGTATCCACTAACAGGCGGCATTTCAATTGGTAGTGAATGTTATATTTAATCAAAGATAAGGGAACGAGCTAAGTTTCCTCTGTTTCAGAAGAAAAACTCTTTGCCAGTAAGACTAACAGCAGTCAAACACCTCTTTTTACCGTATCAAAAGCTAAATTAAACAGGAAGCCATCGATTTCCTTGAGAGCGGGGCAGGCGTCGAGAGATGTATGGACTTTACAGTATGCTTTCTAGAGGTTTGCCAAATTAGCTGAAATAATCATCAATGATCATCACAGATAGCTATTGACTGGAAGGAAACCTTTGTCCTTACTTACCTTTCCACTAGATGGCAATGGTACATGGTAGTTACGTGTACTTTACTAGAGGAAATCTTTAAAAATGAAAATTTTATTAGAGGTTTGAATATCTCCTTAAATGAGGACAGTTGTACTACTAGCATACACTGAAACTCAGCTGGCTCAGCAGTCCCTATCTCAAGTAGTAAAACTTATTTTCTTACTCTGCGTAACAAATGCAATGCCCACCTTTGGAAGTAAGACGGATAGAGATAATAAACCTGCTCAAAAGCAAATATAGTGCTGTGATGACAAGGCTCTCTAACACACCAAAGCATGTATTAAGTTTCTGCTTTTATGCTGGATGAGGTAATTTTCTTGTGTTAAAACCAAGACGCAAAGTAGTAATGGAGTAATTTCATTGGCTTCAGCAGGGTTACGTTAGGGATGGATCAGTGTCGGGGTTTTTGCATTACAGAAATAAGAGTGTGTACTAGTGTGTGAGGAGGGGGGAGGACCACTCTTCCTGGGGTGAGTCAGAATAGCATCCAAAATGGGATTCCTTTGTCAAAGGTGCTTGGAGGAGGTGGTGGAGGAGGAGGGTCAAAGGGCAGCAAAAAAGACTTTTTTCAATGTACCCAAAGATACGAAGAAATACAGTAGATACTTGGGCAGATAGGAGAGCTGAGTCAGGCTACTGGTGAGTTGGCACCTGTAGAGACCATGTGAGGCCTGTCTGTAATTCAGAACACACCATGGTAGAAGGGCTTTCTCCTAAAGCATGACAGTTCAGTGTGACGTGCGGTAACAGTTTTGCTGTGAAATAGCCCCGAGTGATCCACCTGACCCCACGGGACCTGCTTCCTGGTGGTTAGATGGAACCATGGTGAGTGTGCAACAAAACAGAGCAAACCACGCCACGTTTCCACTGGTGCTGGCTCTTCCAGGGAGAGCCCTGTGGGATGGTGGTTCTACTGTCGGACCCAACGGATGTTCTTTCGCTCTGTGCAGGTGCCTTAGCAAAGGATTTACGTAGCCTCCTCTTCAGCCTAGCTCTGATATTTTGGGGGAAGGTTGGAGCTTTCACATGTGGAGCTGACACAGATGGGGTACACATGCCTGTATCTTCAGGCTTGTGCGGTCTGTAAGGTCTTGGTTCCTCCATCCTCAGCATGCTCAGAATTAGTTTGCTGGGCCAGGCAAGCTACAAGTGGGTAGCTATGGTACCCACCTGAAGAGTCACTCCATGATTGACTTGTTAGCTTTGTGGGCTGTCCTTACCCCTTTTCCTTATGCCCTACAGAGAGAAGCAGGTTGGTCATCTCCTAGAATGGCTGTTACTGACTCCCACCCCACACTGCCTAACTCTTGACCTCTTCAGGCTTGTCATGAGATGGAGAGGGAAAGAAGCCCTCAGTGTCATATGTTTCCCTAACACATGTGCCAGGGTGTGAGGAATGAAACAGCTGTGAGATACCATTGGCTCTAAAAGGAATCTGGAACTGAGTCTCTTCTCCCTGGGATCTGTTGCGCTGACGAGAGGTAGGATCAAGATGACTTGACTATTTATTGTAGCCGTCGTGGACACCCATGGTAATATGGCTAAGAAGCTTGGAAGGCCAGCCCAGAAATACCCCTAAAGCCACCTCTTCCGTAGGCTCAGTCTTTCCCTCCTCATGGCTGGGACACAAGATGAAGGCCAAGTGACTCTTCTGTGGGGCATGTGGGATATGCACAGCATCTATGCCTGGCACTCCACCCTGTGCTTTCTCTGCAGATGTTGTCAGCGCTCTGCACTGCTGAGCAAAGGCCCTTTCTTCTCTGTGGTTCCTGCTCTCACCTTCCCAGAGCCAGCCCTTCTGTTTGGGAACAGAATTGCTCTGAAGCTATCACAGATTCCCTTTTGCCTGGTGTGGTGCTTTTAGTCCTAAGAGAGAAATCTGGATGTGGAGTGCCTCTCTTGAAGTGTCAGCAAGAGCTGCAGAGTCCCAGAGGTCCCATTGTGCTTTTCAGAAGCCTCATGGTTACAGCTGTATTGAATCAATCCCTATAGCTGATGAAAAGTCATGTTCACAGTTGGTGGACATGGCAACACAACATATTCTGTTACATTTTTGAAAAAAAAAGGATTTGTTTTTTTTTTACAGCTCAGTTCTAGTCAAGGAGTCTTTGCAAAAGTCCTGAAATATTGTCAGGCAGAATCAATATTATTAATATTGTCAATCTCAGAGACCATTTTTGAGAACAGAACTGCTTCAGGAAAGAGAAACAAGCAATAAACTTGTATGATCAGGTCCTGTTTTGTCACAGAGAAGTGGATTTCATTACTTGCTGTAAGACGCCCAACAAGCCTTGTCTAAGTCTAAGCTCTGGCAGTGCTTTAAAAATGATGTTGTTGTTTTCTTTTTGTTCTTGTTTCTTTTTTATGGTTGTGGGTTGTTTTGTTTTGGGTTTTTTTCATCTATTGACGTGAGAGCAAGTGGAAGATGCTGGTTGGGCACGAGGAAATAACAATTCCAACCATGTTACCCTGACGTTACCTAGATTGGTGAACATGGTTCTACACAAACAAACAAACAAACAAAAAAGACCACTTTTCAGTGTGTTACTAATGACTGGACATGTTGGCAAAGAAAGAAATCCTTCTTTCTTCAGTAACTGCAAAGTGGAAGATGTGCCCCAAAGCATGGTTTTTTGGTGTTCTAGAATACTTCTCTCTCTCAGCAAAAAGATTAACACCACTTGCAGGAGCTGTGTGCTTTTCTTAACTCTGAGCATCCCTCTGACATCCACAGTTAGCCCAGAAAGCCAGAAAGAAATGCTGAAGAGCTACAGCTTTCCAAGGAACCCGGGAGACCTTCTATTGCCTCATGGCTCAACCAAACATCTGAGGTGGCTGTTTGTAGTGCGGCTGTTCCAGCCACCTCAGCTGGTGGGCAGTGGTGCAAGAGGAACAAGAAAAACCCCTTTCTCCCTTTGCTAGGAAGTTTGTTTCAATTTGGTCTCGTGCTCTTTCATAAAGCCTGTTTTTCTGCATCACACCCTGACAGTTGCTCATACCAGACTACAAAAACACTCCGGCAAATCGGCGGTAGGCAATGCAATGGCCGGGCCATGTTCTTGGACCAATGTGAAGAACTCTAAAAACAGTCTTGTATGTAAAAAAAATAATTTAAAAAATCACAAATGTAAGTCAACATTGTGGATTTTTAAGGTCTGAATCATTATTCTGTATACATGTCAACAACAATCCTGCTTTTAATTTTGTGGGGACTGCAAGATTCAGATCCCTGGTTTTGATTTTGTCTTGTGTCAGCCTTACTGGAAATGGTTTTGCGTGTCAATACCTTAGTGTATTGATGGTGTAATACACAGTGAAAACATAGTACCACACATAGTGATAGTCCTTGGTTTTTTCTTAAACTTCATAGCTGAACAAACTATGGAAATAAGCTTTCATTGTTCGCGTGATTCAGACATGTTCTGTTTATTTACTCCGGGTGTCTCTACCAATTCATTGAGCTTAAGCAAAAAAATTACAGGCTTTTGGAGGAATATTTAGCCAATTGATTCTCAGCAAAGGCTGGCTATGTCTGGTCGTAGTGTGTAGAAGGAAGGACATGAAACTGATTCTGTCATCATGTTTTCCAGCTTATCTTCCTGTTACTTTACTTCCAGAAGCTGGGGCACCAGTATCTTCCCTACTCTCAACTGCTGCATAAGCAGAGCATTCACTCAGTTCTCCCTAAAGACTGCTTGGAGGAATGATTCTGGAACAGGGTTGCACTTGGTTAGACTCATAGAGTCATAGAATCATTCGGGTTGGAAAAGACCCTTGGGATCATCGAGTCCAACCATTAACCCTCCTCTACAAAGTTCACCCCTAAACCATGTTCCCCAACACCACATCTAAACGACCCTTAAACCCATCCAGGGATGGTGACTCAACCCCCTCCCTGGGCAGCCTGTTCCAGTGTCTGACTACTCTCACTGTGAAAATGTAGTCCCCCTTTGTAGCAGCCCTTGGATGCTGCAGCGATGCAGTTGGTGAGAGCGTGGCTGTGAGGGCTTGCTCCTGGCACGCACGAGCCCCCGCGAGCCACCTCCTCGGGGTGCCGGGGCTGGTGTCCTAGAACCACCTGCCAACTGCTTTCGGGTGTCGAGCAACAGCATGCTGATTATTAATCCCCACTGTGAAGAAGAGGTGAGTGATACTTCTACAACTAAGGTTTCCCAAAGTAATTCTTGCTAATTAGTCAAGAAAATGAATGAGAAATATGTTCTCTCCCTCGGAAGGCTGTAATCCCACTTGACTGAGCAGTATTAAGCAATCCTATCAAAGAGAACGTATTTTTGAAGCAGTCCTTGGGGCAAAATTAGAGCTTCAAGAATAAGAAATAATGAGAGATGCAGGGGGGAGAGGCTTTTTTATTTTTGGAACAAATATTAAAGAAGAGCCTTTGCTCCTGAGTCAAGTTCCCATGCTTTTTCATTATGTTCTTTGGCTGAAGTGGTCTTTAGATAACAAATGTGTCAAGCTGTTCTGTCTCAGTAAGTTAGAATTAGGTTATGTCTGTGCAGAGGAAAGTTTTGGAATAGCTGCAAAAACAATTACAACACTGCTTGATTCACTGATGATGTTAATTGTAAATCCATATTAATCTGGGGCTGGGCAGGACTTGCCAGAAGGATTCGTTTTCTCTGTACCACGACAGATGCTTGTTTCCCTTTGTTTCTGGTGCCTTAGACCTTTGATATCTCCAGTATTTTCTCAAAGCATAAACAGTAGCCTTAAGCAAAGTTAGAGTTGATAGGAAGGTTGCAATGGCCTATATAAATCTCCTTACATGACTTCAGCTCTCATAAAAGCAGCCCATAATATTTGAATCATATTCTGGAAGTCCTTGAATAGTAACACATAGGCAATATTGTACAGGCCGCTACTTTCTTAGGCAACTTTAAGGCGTGTGTTTCTTTTTATTAATGTGGTTCTTAGCAAGGGACAGATAGAGAAAGTCTGGGAGAGAAAGTCAACAATGGAAGATAAAACTGGGGTTTTCCTCCATTTAAGATAGGAAGCTGCTCGTTCCAGTCAGATGCCACGTCTCTTTCTGTCTGCAGGAGTTTTCGAACTGTGTGTCCCCTGCTGAGCTGTGGCAGGCTGGTTGGGTGGGAAGCATTCCTGTGTTTGGGGCTGTGCAGCTCTGGAAGCTTGTCAGCTGCCTGTGCTCCAGCATGCGGCTCTTTGAAGCGGCTCAGGTGCTTACAGGTTGTTCTAGTGAGAAGGAGAGTGTGAAAAAAATAACAACATACTGCTTGATTTTGCCTCTTACAGACAGATGGCTTGGCAATTCGTCAGGTGATAATACCCGTTTGTAAGTAAGCACAGAGGCATGGTGTGGGTGCTGGGAGATGTAACTTTGGTGTGGGCTCCAGGTGGCTGGTGTCACTTCAGTGTTGCCACACGACCAGGGGCTGAGCCAGAGGTGACTTCTACAGCTGCCTAGCTCACAGAGTCACAGCATGGTAGAGGTTGGAAAGGACCTCTGAAGATCATCGAGTCCAACCCTCCTGCCAGAACAGGACAGAACTAGAGCAGATCACTCAGAAATGCATCCAGACAGGTCTTGGAAGTCTCCAGAGAGGGAGACTCCACAACCTCTCTGGGGAGTCTGTTCCAGTGCTCTGTCACCCTTACAGTGAAGAAGTTCTTCCTCATGTTGAGGTGGAACTTCCTGTGCTCGAGCTTGAATCCATTGCCCCTTGTCCTATCACAAGGCACAAGTGAAAAGAGGCTGTCCCTGCCTTCTTGACACCCAGCCCTTGTGTATTTATAGACATTCATCAGATCCCCTCTCTGTCTTCTTTTCTCCAAACTAAAAAGTCCCAGGGCTCTCAGCCTTTCCTCATAAGGCAGCACTTCAGCCCCTTCATCATCCTCGTAGCCTCCATTGGACTCTCTCTAGTAGATCTCTGTCCCTCTTGAACTGGATGCAATACTCCAGGTCAGGTCTCACTAGTGAAGAGTAGAGGGGGAGAAGAACCTCCCTTGATCTGCTGACCACACTCCTCTTTATGCACCCCAGGAGACTATTGGCCTTCTTGGCCACAAGGGCCCATGGCTGTCCTATGGAGAGCTTGTTGTCTATCAGGACTCCACTGAGCTACTGTCCAGCAGATCGGCTCCTAACCTGTACTGGGGCATTTTATTGTTCTTTCCCAGGTGCAGGACTCTGCACTTGCTCTTGTTGAACCTCAGTAGGTTCCTCTTTGCCATCTGGAATGGAGATGGTGGGAATGATGTGCCACGATCCCATGGATTTTCTGCTTGGGGGAAGAACGCTGAGATAGAAACATCTGCTGAGAGATTCCAGCAGAGTACAGAGACAAAGTGAAATGTCCTGTGTCTGTGGCAAAGGCCACAAGAAACATTCAATTGACTTTAGTATATTGTTGAAAAATTACCACTTCCACAGCCGCAAGACCAGTGAAGCTACTGGTTAATATGGCTGTGGAAGTGCACAAGCATCTTATTAGGCTCTCCACAGACCCAGGAAAATTTTGCTGTTTCAAAACATGTTTGAATCAGATTTTCTCTGCAGCCATAAGAGCTAAAACACTGCAGGGAGGGAAGTGGTTAATGAATAGCAAAGATGGGTGGCATATTCATGTCACAGAAGTCGCATAGAGATCACAGGCCTTCCAGACCCTTCTGTAGCTGGCACAAAGAAAGGAATCACTAAATTGTTCCTGTGACAGAGACTGCACCGCCCATGAAAGGGTTCTGTTAAGTGTGCTTTTACCCAGAACGTTTATGATTGTAATTACTGATGCAAGTTACTTGGCACAGCAACTGACAGTTCATTCAAATCTTGGTGGTTTCTCCGTTAATAAGTCACCCCCTAATTAGTTCCTGCGAAGGTACTTGACGAAATCACAAAGTCATATTCTTGTACCTTCTCCAGTATGACATCTGGCCCATGCTAGCCACAAAGGACTGGAATTCACCAGTCCACTGAGCTGTAGTCAAAAGATGACTGAGGATGGAGGAGGAAGATGTCAACTGCTCTCTGTGCTCCTCAGTCCTAAAACTAAGGGCTGAAGCAGGAACAGCATCAACTGGGATACTGAGGGGCTTCCAGCATCCAGTTGGCTGGTGAGGGAGAGGAATGCATCCCTACAGTGGAAAATGGCATAAGGACCATTAATTATGGTGACACTGTGTCCTCTGTGGTTCCCCATAGGCAGATAAGATCCTCATCTGTAGACGTCCAAGGATCTGACCATGATTTCTTTCGGTGGCTTATGTTTCCCTCTAGTTTTTGTTAAGGAACTCAAATGCATTTTCTATAGCTAATCCAAGGATAAACTGGCCTTCCTTTTCTGCTGTGCTTCCTCAACCCTTTTCTCATTATTCAAAGACAATAACAGACTATCCCTACTATTCCCTTGCTTCTCTTTTGGGATGTTTAAATGAATTTCCAAGTCTATGACCTTCTGCATCAGCAGCACCATCTGCTTGAGAGTGACATTTTCTTCATCTTGGCAACCAAAGACCTAGAGTTACAGCCCTTTATACTGCCTGTTACTGTGCAGCAAAAAGTGCCTTTTGGAGCAGAAAAAGAAAAAAAAAATTAGTCTTTATTTTGTAGTTTAATCTCACTTCATGCAAGTATTATCATCCAGTACTAACTCACCTTGCAGATTAAATTCAGAGCTGACCGTTATCTTCACTGAGACTACTTAAGTAGTATATTGTCCTACAGGGGATGCACGGTGATTAATTTGAGATTAATTTAATGGTGGTCCTAAGTGAAGCATTTTGCATGGGCTTTCTTCTTTCTCTAGAGTTAGTGGCTGGAACTTGACAAATCTAGGTAGGTCTGAAGTTGCCTGAAGGGTCATCTCTGACACACCAAGTCCATAGGAGAAATTTATGAAGCTTGGGTGGCTATATTGTTAGTAAAGATCTCTCATCTCTGTCAAATGAATCCGAGTGTCAACGTAAAGCTGGAAATTGTTTGGCTAAGTCCTTTTCTTCATCTCAGTCCCAAACTTCCAGGAAATGCAGTTTTCTAATGCTTTTTAGCTAAAGGTCCCATGTAAGCCAAGTACTTTTTGCCTGAATATTTCTGGAATGACTAACTTAAAAATGTAGTACTACTACAGCTAGGTGTCCATTAGTTAACCTAAGTTTCCTGCTGTTACCTTATTTATTAAGATGATTATTTCTTGAATTGAAATTTGATATACCTATTAACACATGTTATGAGCTGAGCAGATGTCTATATATTTCTAACTATAAAAAATATATGTTATGCAGCTATTACAGCTGTCCTGCCATCCAGAGGAGTCATAAAAATTAAAATAAACTAAACTTTACCTAAAACTTTTATATATTTTTGAAAAATACCTCTTGAAAAGTTACTGAAATGCAAGTTTTATTGCCCTGGCAAAACGCTAACTTTCATAATACTCCACGTGATATAAAAGATGATCCCAAGGTAAGAAATAACTGCAGATCAAATCTAATGACTGGGCTGCAGAGTAGCAGTTTAAAAAATGAGGATCCTAGCTCCCAGAATAACTGATACCAAACAATCAGTTGTGGCCATTAAATGGACAGAGATGGGGACAGCTGTGTCACTGCCAGGTTTTCTTGTGGCCCACAGCATGAAGTCATCAGAGGAAGGTGTCTTTTGCCTCACCAAGTGCAGGTTCTGAGCTGGAGTTGAGCAGCACAGCCGAGAGCCGCTTCTAAAGCTACCGCAGTAGCTTCAGTTGCGAGCAGAAAAAGGGTCTGCTGAGGATTTCTCCTGGGAGGTGTGCGGTGAGGGGGTGTGGGGACCCAAGGGCCTGCCCGGAGTGGCCTAAGCCTCTCGGCGAGTGGAAGGAGCATTAGTAGTTTTGCTCTGTGTGATGCTGCACTCTTAGCCACGCCAACTTGGCCCTCAGTATCAAAGTAACTTTTCTGTAACATTAAATGTTTTATTATTATTTTACAATATCAAGTTTTATGGGATTTCTGTCAACCAACTGCAATCATAACAACAATAAAAAGACATGTTTTTGAAGCAACTAGAGTGCTGGTAAAGGTCTTGTTTTGGCTGCTATTTGAGCTGGAGCTCCCCAGTTACCCAGGGAACAGGTGCTGGAGGTCAGCAGTAGGACAGGATTGCCCAGCCTTGTTCCCAGAATGTGCTCAGCCCCTTGCCAGCGCCCGGCAGTGGCACCGAGAGGGTGAGCAAACCTCGGCTACAGCTGAGAGGAATTGAAACGCAAAGGGGTTAAAACATTTGTTTGAAGTCAGCTCTCCCATTGGTCAGAAAGGCAGGATTAAAGCCCAGGTTTCTGCAAGTTCCACCAGCGCATTTCCCAGCTGGGCTATCTGAGGGTTTTTCCCTAAGAAACCCGCCAGGTCCTGTTTGGGGGGGGCTGGGAGAAACCAGCCGCGCGGCTCTCCAGGGAGGACAGGCGCGGTGCGGACCGATGGGCTGCAGAACCTCGTTGGGCCAGCCCCCAGCTCTACCACGGGCCTGGAGGGACAGGACCGATAGCTCTAGCGCGGTGCCACTGGGCCTGCTGTCTCTGGCACCAGTGGGACACCACAAAAGTTTCTTTGTCATCGTCGAAACTCGGGAGCAGGGCCGCACTGGCACCGTGGAGATACCTGCCATTGCAGGGGGTGACAGAGCTTGGTTGAGTGCCACAGGTAGCCCAGCTACAGCACCCCTAAACAGCGTGTGGGCTGGTTAACCTGGGACGCAGCTCTGAGGGACAACAGGGAAGCCACTCTTGTTCCCAAGCCAGATCGCTTGCCTGGCTGTCTCTGCTGCATGGTAGGAGGCAGTGAGGGCAATCCCCTGCCTCTTCTGTGGGGCAGCAGAAGGAAATTTGGACAGCTTTGGTTTCAAACTGGCCACTTCCATGGAGAAGTGACAGCAGAGCCGTTGTTTGGCACTTGACATGAACACCGATTTTGGTTCTAGCTGTTAAATACAGGGTTTCACTGAGAGGCATCATGAAGCTCCCTTCCCAACAGTCGTTGCTGTGAAACAAAGAGGGGCATGAAACAAAGAGGGGCTACTGTGTTCGGAAACAAAGGTGACAGCCTCATTATAAATTTGACATCTTTTGAGAAAAAAACCCAAACCCGGTCTTCCATCTAGACAGAGCAGGACTTGAAGCAGTTTGGGGGAATTTTTAGATGAAAGGGGGAAGTTTCGATTACATTTTTAAAAGGCACAAAAGTTGGGCATCCTTAGGATCGGAGTTCACAATTCAGCTGGGCTGGGCAGTCTGGGGGAGCAAAGAGGGAACATACGTTTACACTGTAGCAAATACAAAAGAAGCAATCTTAACTAAATTACGTGTGATACCTTTTCTGTTTGCTTTTCTTTGGTATGTTGTTAGGAAATGGGCCGTTTTCAGGAATGTAGTTTTTAATTTTCACTCCTATGGTGGGTAAGCTGATAGCTTCTGCAAAACTACGGAGTGACGTTCTGGGGATAAGACCAGACCACACTGGCTGACACACAAAGGAACTGTTTCTTCAGAAAGCACAGACCTGTAGAACTGCAGAGCTCAGCCTAGCCGTGCAGTGAGGCAGGATCACATACTCCCAGACCACCCTGGCACAGGCACATCTTGACTTCTCAAAGACAAAGGAAGCTCCTCTGGCTACCCAGTTGGTCCGGTGTCTCACCGTTGTAACGCAACACAACATACCAGAGATTCAGAACGTGGCCACGTAACGCTTACATGTTGTGCTCTGTGTTATGTTTATAGGAGGGACAAACTTGCACTTGACAATGCAAAGGATTGCTGAAGTGAGTTTCGCGTTAGGTTTAAGTTAAACTTCAGGAGCCTTTTGGGGGAGCAATATGAAGGGCCCTCTAATCTCAGTGAAAGCAATGTTGTTTCTGATGACCTTTCTATGGCTGTAGACTAGGAAAGCTCCCTAGGACAATGCTGGTATTGGCCACATAAAGAAAAGTAGATCATATAGAATCATAGAATGTTAGGGGTTGGAAGGAACCTCTAGAGATCATCGAGTCCAACCCATATACTTCACGTCTTCCCTGATAGTGTTGTACAATGCCAAAATTTGAATTACCTTGAAGCAATAAAAAGAACTGCGTTGATAACAAGATTCTGAAACCATCTGTCGCATATTTTAACACATATACAGTAGACTTTTGATGTAATTTAATAGTTTTTTTCCCCCATGTTTTGTGTACTCCGTCTTCTTCAGTTTAAGATTCAAGGAGAGCGTTCAGATACACTTATGTCACCGCCTTTGGTGGTACAGCCCGCATCCAGATGAAGCTGTACAAGATCCCCCACAAGGTAAGCCTGCAACTCTCATCTTCTGCCTTTCTGCCTCCCCTCTCCAAAAGAGCAAAGCTCTGCAGGAGACACCAGGCTGCATTCCCTCCCTCTTTTGCTGAAAACACTACAGCTTTTTTCCATTTCTTTCCCTAGTTGAAATCACCTGTTGCTCTCCAGACAGCTCCAGACCTGCATCTCACACATTTGCAGAGCAGCCCTGCAGCTTCCCCTCCTCCATGACCCCATATGCTGGAAACAGCTGGTCGGGCTGATCTGTGATCTATTAACCAGCTGCACTTGGCACACAGAGTTACGGAGGAGAGGAGAGAGGCTGCAGGTGAGGGTGTGCCCCTGAGCGTGGCCCTGAGCTGAGAGAAAGGCAGGCTCTTAAGGCTGGTGGCCTCCACTTGCATGTAGCTCACACTCAGTGCCTCGCTCAACCCAACGGCAAAAGCCAAGGGGCTTGAGAATCCATCCTGTTGCATGGTGTGCCATAATTGACAGGAAGGTATCTAGTCTTCTTCTAGAATGCTTATTTTTAAGGATGTTTTCTCCCTCTGTGAATCGAACAAACCAGTTTTGCAATCTGCTACAGGCCCCACCCTGCCTAACCCTGGCTAGTTAACCTGTAACAGATTGCAAAACTGGTTTGAGTCACAGAGTGAAGACAGAGATGTAAATTAGGTTTTTAACAGTTTAACTCTCCTCCTCACCAATACATAAGCCATCGGTTGTTAATAAGTGGTGCCATAGGAGATGCACAAAACATGTCACCCAGTCATTCCTTTGTCACACTGTAATGATTCCTGTCATGGTTTTGGAGATTACAAACTATGTAGGCAGCAGAAAACTTTCCCGTGCCGTAGCCTGGGTACCCACTTCATGTTCTGTATGTAGGATTCAGATATATGCCATGAATGCTCTGACACAACTGAGCAGCCGTAGGTCAGCTAATGTGCATCGCCTTGCAAAGCCACTGTAGCTGGTCTGAGCCAAAGCTGGGAAGAAATGTAGGTAAATTATCTCAGCCCCTTCAAACGTGGGCAGCAGAACAAACCCGTGTCTCAAATGGTATTTACCTACAGGTTTCCACTGACCTGAATTCATGAGACACCTACAGGTTGGAAACCAGTCACCTAGAGAAACTAAAACAGAACAAAAAGGTATGGACAATGTTTTATACGTGTAGGATGTTAACACTGATGTGTTGCTAAGACAGCTTGACCCCACCGCACCAGTTGACTTTCCCCTTTGCTTTGCTCTAACGCATGGTCGGAGGGAGGATGTGTGCCCAGCCTACTGACGGGAAACAGAAAGTCAGTGCCTGCTCCTTCTGAGCAGCTGGCCCTTCCAACTGATTTTACATTTCCCACTCTCAACCTTTAGTTCTTTTATTGCAAAAGAGAGCAGAGTGAGTGGGAATTTTGTAATGCAGTGAGACCTTAATGCCAATCTCCAGTCCAGATGCAGCCAACAAGTAAATTTTGCCAGGGCTACACTGATACAACAAAATCAATGAAGCCCAATTACCTGTTTGAGAAGGTCTACTGATGGTCATGCTCCTGGTTTCATGGAAAGGAGTTTGGAGGGCTACACCCACTAATGGATTGCCTGGAAAAGCTGGAAGAGCCCCACTGCTTGCTTCTGCAAAGAGCACAGTAAAATGCAATGACTGGCTCTGAAGGAGAACCTCTGTTCTGCAACAGAGGTGCCTCCTGCTAGACAATGCTTTCTCCATGGGGCTTGGAGGAGTGTATTCATCTCAAACAGAGAAGGACAGTAAACTTCCTTCAGTCCTGAGTGGACCAAAGCTTATCTGCTTTGCTACCAGAGTCGCACACTGAATGGCAGCGTTACCTTCTTCCTTTCATTGGTGTAAAGCACAGCGGCCAGCTGTCAGTTTGAAAAGCAGGAGCAGAGACACCCACCCTCAGCGGGGCAGCTCGCGTCTGAATTGCACCAGGAGAACACCTCCTGTCGTGTCAAACAAGGTATCTTTATGCTGAGTGTAAAGGGTTGACCTCTAACTGCTTTCCTAAGGATTTCTCTTTTAGCAGTTCTAGGGACCTCAAACTTACCTGTGGAGAATCTTATTGTTGGGCCTCTGGCTTTTCCCACTCCTTGTCCATTGCATCTAATGTGAAAGCAAGCCTCTAAGCCATGAATTCCAACACTGAGTGCTGGGGAGGTTTATCCTTAAGAGCATCAGTTCTGGGGGACATCACCTTTACCAGGACAGGGAAAACATTTTTAAAAGGGAAGGAAAAGCCAGTATCATAAGAGAAAGTTCCTTGCGCTGTGTTTTTGTTCGGGTAATTTTTTGTGCCAATGGTACAACCCAGAGGAAGGGAGGGCTCAGAGAGCCTCTTTGTGCTGAAGGTCTGGCAGGTGGTGGTGTAGAAGCAGAGTTCAGCCGGGGACCACTGCTCTTTGCTAGTGTGGGCAAGATCAGATGAAGAAACACCGCCCAAGGAAGGGGTTACAGGCTTCTAATTTTGTCTAACTACTACCCAGTGTTTCTTCTTTACTTGCCTTAGGCAGTTCGAAGTGACTCAAAAGCCTTCGCCTGCCTATAACTATGTATGTAGGGCCATTAATATTAATAAATCAAGCTACTTCCCTTTGTATGTGCTTGAATGGAGTTTAACATTGCTGAGTGCTCTACTGCTGCTAAGGAGGCAGCGGTTCTGAGTTTCAGTTCTTCCCAACAGTTCCTGATGGCAGTTATTAAATATCTCTACTTTACAAGCCATTTAATTGCTTACTTTAAAAATTCACCCGCGCTCAGCTGGGGCCCAATTTTCAGTGAACTTCAGTTCTGTACCCAAAAGGAATTCAGATGACCCTATGACCTCATATTAAGTGAATAAACTAAAAAGGTGGCTTTTTAAGACTATTGGTTGAAAAGTATTGATTGAGAACTACTGGTCCTGACAGACTAGTGGGCTACAATATTGTAAGGCACAAAAGTTGTACTAATTTGTTTTTAGAGCTTTTTGGAAGTTGGCTTGCGGACGGGTTGGGAGCTTGGCTCTTCAGCGATATCAGAGAGTAAAAAGTTGCAAGAACTAACAGAGCTGGGGAGAGGATTTTCATATGTAACTAAGAAAGAAAAAAGAACTACTGGAATGCAGCGTGGTGGGTGCGTTTGCATTAGGAAAATGTCTTGTGCTAGGGGTGTAAAGAGCAGTTAAAAAATCAGATGGTGCTGAGTTCTGCTGTTACCTTGGCTACTGCGAGGATTGCTTTGACTTCCCATAACAATTTCCAGTTGATAAAAAGGAAGTACTAATGCTTAGGGCACAGGGGTGGTGTGAAGACCAACTGCTTAGTGTTTATAAAGTGCTTTGGAAATGATAAATGTTATGTAAATCAGGCAATGCTGACAGACACCATCCATCTGGGACTGATTGTGAAAAATAACAAATTAAGTAATTTCCTCGGGATCTAAAGGGTAAAAGAGGCACATAAAACATACAAGGCTGTGCAGGTGGTAGAGTGGCTGCACTTGTGAGGTCACCTAAGATGAAATCATATGTGAAATGAGGTCAGGATTCTCTATGTTTATGATAAGCACTTGTCCATTACATCATTTCATTGTTTGACACACTTCTACCCAACTATTTAATGACCATTTACAGGACCTGTGATTCACAGCTCCTTATGTGTCCCACTTACCTGTGACACCCACTGTGGGCAGAGCACTTTGCCCCGGGTGCTGTGTGGCACACAGCCCTGAGCCATCAACACTTACTGACTAGCATGGCTTGCTGGCATCCCTGTCTTCTTTCTGCCAAACCCCACTCATTAGGGCCACCCAGCTATTCCCCCAGCTTTGGAAGGCATTGCTTTTCCTGCAGGATACCTCTTGGAGATGGTCCTCCATTTCCAAGGGCCGCTTCAGACACTGGTGCTGTATCCTGACTGGCTCTCTATGGGATGTGACACATCATGAGCTGAAGAGCCAGGGCAAAGAGAGCATTTGCACTCAGGATTAAGTTTCACAGCAGCCAGTCCATCCACTGGAGCTTGCAAAGCTGCAAAACTCTGAATTTTAAGAGCATTAAACAGTTGTTTTAATTTCAAGTAAGTAACACTGTCGGTTCAGTTGCTGTTTGTCATTCCTGAAACGTAACAGAGAAAAAGCAGTGAGGGTAGAAACAGTCCAATAGTAAAATGAAAAGTGGTGATCCTTTTCTGCTAGACTAGAGCACAAACTATCCTCAGTGACTCCTACATCTTCCGAAGTGTTTTCTTTCTCCTGTTTCCAAAACTGTCTTCCTACATGCAGGCTAGGTTAAAAGTATTTGTGCTTTCTCCTGGGAAGGATGAGGGAAAGGTCAGGATTAACTCGGTGATCTTTACTGCTACAAATTCTGTAGTGGCCATTCCAGAAACTTGCTCCAGTATTCTCAGTCCATCTAACTACATACCCAGTCACCATGATGATTTCCCAGCAGCTCTGAGTAATTTTTTCTTCTTTCATTACCCAACCAACTGCAAATTATTCTTTGTAATTTTCCTACTGAAAAGCCATGGCCTTCAAGGATTAGTTGCAGTAAGGAATGCACTACCTCTCTTTAGACTTTTATAATCATTTGAACATCCAAATAACAGGAAATAACAATATCTTCTTTTAGGAGCACCTTTCCTTCTCCTCTTCTACTTCCCCCCTTCAAAAGTTGCAAGACTGAATCCTGCTAGGTTTGAATCGCCTCAGAAACAGGGCTGTGGTCTCCCAGCTCCTCAGTTCTGACATGAACAAACCCTGAGCTTGGCAGGTGGCTGCCAAAAGTTTCTATGTGGTAGCAGAAGAATATGCACTGGGAAAATAATGAGGCAAGAGGAACACGGGTACTTTTTGCAGGTCTCATTATGCAGATGGCATAGAAAAGAGTGTGACAAGAGGATGCATCTCTTCTGACTTTTTGCTTTCTTAGCAACATCACCCTTGACACCTCTGCAGAGCTCAGACTTTCCCACTTTGGTTTTATCCCAATTTGATTTACCATGTGTGATTCTACCTGCATTATGAATAGAAAAATGGAAAAAATCACTGTAAAATAAGGGTAACTGCATTCTAGTTGGGTAATCTGTCCTGTCTGCCTTGGTCATATATTGGGCATCCCTTCCACTTCAGATATCACGTGTCCCTTCTGCTTGTATTTATCAAAACTTCCAGGGATACTTTGGACTCTGGGTGGATAAGGAGCATTAAACAATTCTTCCTTTTCTGGGACAGTTTGTTTTCGCTATAGACAGTGCCACTCACAGTTCACTGGTTTTTGGTAGCCTGTCCCAGTCCCTGGCAAATTCTCCCTTAGCACGTGGCTTTCCAGGGATTAGGTGAAGCAGGAGGCAGGAGAGCCCTTGGCGTGGCAGGGGAAGGGCTGTTGTGCTCCAGACCTGGGGCTGCAGGAAGCGCAGCTCAGCTTTTTGCTGGGGGCCCCGTGTCACCCGCGTGCCTGCTTACTCCCAAAGTTGTTTACAAACAGATAGCTCCAAATGCTGCACTGATTTACACCTTTTGCAGTCTCAGCAAAGTCGATTGTGAAAGTGGAATTTGTCTTATTGCAGAAGGAGCCACTATCTCTGGTGGAGCTGCCTGACACTTTCTCCAGTGAACTATCTCCCAGTTCTTGTGTTAAGACGGTGGAACGACTCATGTGTTTGCTGCTGCTCTTTGACATTTGCTTGGTTAATGACTTTACCATCCTGCACCGTGCTTCTTCCCGTGCGAACGGTGTGGCCAGAAGCCCAGGCCAGGCCTAGCAGGGAGCCATACCTACGGGACCAGCTGCCTTTGTGCTGCTGGCGACGAGGCTAGGGGCTAATCTGGGAGCAGCAGCATTACAAGGGACAAAGGCAAGACCTGCCCATTAAAGGATAGACCTCTGAGACTGGCTGGGCTGCCCCAGGGCTGTGCTGGCCCAAACTGACACCAGGAATGGTGTTTGTGTGGCCTGCTGGAAAAGCCCTGCTTAGAGAGAATTCATTTTGGAAAGAAGGAAGGCTGGCTCCTGCCTCTCCCTGTGCAAGTCACCTGTGGAGTCATTTTGGTGACATAAATGGATGCTTGTGGATGACCTTGTACAACAGATTTCACAGCAGATGGTGCTTTTAAGTGCTTTGAAATATCCCTTGGATGTAAATTTTGATCATGATCCAAAGAAAGCCTCTAACAGTACTTTGGTGGTTAAGAGAAACACTAAGGTGTCTTTAAAAATAATAATAATAATAATTGTTATTTTTATTGCTATTGTTATTGATATTGCTATTGTTATAATTATGTTATTGATATTGTTATTGTTATAATTATGTTATTGATGTTGTTATCTTTATTTCTGTTTTATTTTTATTGCTATTACTGTTATTATTCAGTTGTCTAAATAAGTATTGAGATTTCCCAGAATAGGTACCTGCCTAAAAAGCCATTGAAAGAAAAAGAAACAAGGCACCTAGGTACTGAATAGGATTAAAAATATCTACACCTAGCTGAAAACATCTAAATACCACTAGAAAGCTGGGCCAAAGTGAAGGGAGGGAACAGAACATGCCCTTTGCATATTAAGCAAGCTGAGAAATGCTCGGAAACCTTAAATTTTGATGAATCAAAGAAAAGAGATTCTTTGGGAATTTGAATCGGGTTTTTTTTCACCTTTTTCTTTTTCCCCAGCAGAAAATGCTGGTAACACAACAAAATTTGTAGTGCAAAATAATTTTTAAAAGCCCAACTACCCAAGTGGCTTTCACAGCAATTTATTTCAATCAGTAGTGCTAAGAACGATTGCCATCAGCAGAAGGAATAGGCTGCTGTGCTTATATTGTTTGCTCTAAAGCAGGACAAGAGCCACACCATTTTGATGTTAGTGATTTCATCAATGGGAGAAATACACAGCCCTGGACCCTGGTCGAGTAATTTTAAAAAGCTCTCAGTTCACCTTTAGAAATAAGCAATCAGAATTGTCTCAAATTATATATTTCCACTCTCGGTAGTATTTTAACTCAGTTGGGCTCTGAGGCCATGGTTCATGTCCTGGCTTCCTCTCGACTCAATTATTGTAATTCATTATTAAACTGTTATTTGTTTTCATTCTTTACACTGTCTGCTGCTTTACAAAGCTCAACAACTAGATTTATAATATGGAGAGCTCTGTTCCAGTACATTATAGCTTCCCTGTAGTATTTTTGTTGGCATGTTCAACAGCACATCAATTTGGGTATTTAATTCTTTGCGCACTATAGAACAACCCTAATCTACATACTGCTTTTAAGCATTTCCTGAGATTAGTGGTTTCCCTAATCCGAACTGCAATCCAAATACAAAGTTCTAAACTTCTTTCAGTGTTCGTAGCCAAAATGCTGTATGTGAGCATTGTTGAGCTTCGAGGTTCATTCCGAGTCCACAATAAGTCCACAAATTCTGCATCCAGAATTTGCAAAGTCTGTTTTTTCATCTTGGTAGACGAGGGTTCCTGTATTCCCAGAGTAAACTAGGGATTCTGTTAGCCCTGTATCTTTGGGTACTGCTTCATCTCTTGGAGACTTAGAAGTGTCATCTGGTTTTGGGTGGCTGTGTCGAAACAGTTAAGTTGTGTGCCCTCTACCTGGCATAGCTCTTGGGAAAGGGGAAGGAAATGACAGCGCTCTGTTAGGCTCCCTAATGCCCTCTACTATCAGTGGTCTCATTAACGAAGACAAAAGTGGTTCCTATATGTAAACCACAACCCAGCCCCCGTCTTATCTTTAAGTATGTTCACGCTTGCCTTCCCCCAGCCTCAACAGGACTTGCATTTGCCAGAGGAGTATTATTTTGAATGCAAAACTTTGTAGTACTACAGCCCTTTGTTCTCCAGTCACGTATTATTTTGCTTGTTCTTTCTGTCCTTCCTTACTTTACTCCTTTCATTGTTAAGCTAATTCCCTTTCCTCACTGCCATCTCCTGTTTCTACAACTTCTTATTTTGCTTCTTGTAAACTACGGTTTCCCTTGCTTTCCCAGCTGGTTTCCCTTCAGCTGTTCTTTCTGCCCCATCGATTCCTTTTCTTCCTCGGAGTTCCTTTTCTCCATTTTTATCCCCCTTTTTAAAATTTCTTTTTATTCTTCCTGCTGTCCTTCTGCAGTCACAAATACTTCTCTCACTTTCACTTCTCTCCTCTTTCTCTCTTTCTCCAGTCTCTTTCCTGAAGCTTTTTATTGGTGTCCGTCCCTTGAATCTCATTCTTTCTCTTTCTTAATATATTTTCCCATATTCCCCACTTGTACGTCTCCTTTCTAGCTAAGACAAGCGTTTGTCCCCAGGAAACACCCCTGTCTGGGCTTGTCCCAGTGTCCCTTTGTTTTCTTTGGCTGTTGTCATTCTCAGTGCACCTGGGTGCCTGAAGAAGCCATTCATCAATAAATAGAGGGCAGGCAGTTCATCAGTGAAAGTTCTCTGCGTTTGATGTGCCTCCAGTGTGCCTTCCCTCTTCATCCACAGGGCCTCACGTGAAGGAGGAAACAGCCTGAAGTTGACCCAGGGGAGGTCCAGGCTGGATCTCAGGAAGCATTTCTTTCCAGAAAGGGCTGTCAGGCACTGGAATGGGCTGCCCAGGGAGGTGGCGGAGTCACCATCCCTGGAGGTGTTTAAGAGCCGGGTAGATGTTGTGCTTAGGGACGTGGTTTAGTGGTTTTGATAGGGCTGGGAATAAGGTTGGACTGGATGATCTTGAAGGTCTCTTCCAGCCAGAACTATTCTATGATTCTAAGGCAGCGGGTGGACTAACAGGCTGGATGATATCAGTGGTGTCTTTCCTCATCCTCACCTCCTGTCAAAATGTATACTTGACAGTTTCCCTGCCTCAGTGTTCAGAGGGTTCTGCCTGGAGCTCACCGGCCTGCAGACCTATGCTCAGCAAGAGCCATGATTTAGTCACTGTACTAGTTTGCTGCTCACCTTGGCATCGGTTTGGGCAGTTTCAGTGGTGTAGTTGCCCATGAGCAAGATAGCATCAGGACTCAGCCTTGAGTTGGAAACTGTGGATTGTGGCTGAACTTTTACCCTGTGCTAATGGAAGAACTGCAGTCTCCCCCAAGCATTTGGGGTTTTTTGAGATCTCGCTGCCTGTGAAGAGCACTAAGGGACAAAGTTGCAGAACCTGAGAAACGATCAGAATTTTGTGAGCTTTCCCCGCTGCTCACAGTCAACAGCAAAATGTGCAGGCATCAGGTAAATTTAATTATTCTTCTTGAAAGAGTTCTGAATGGCAAAAGAGCTACTGAACCATCTGTCTGCAGACACAGGCAAACAGCTCCAACCTGCTCTGAGTTTGATTTGTGTTCAGCCACAACCACACGTGTAGAAACAACCTTTTTTTTTTTTTTTTCTTTTCCACTAGGAGAGCATAATCCTTCAAATTTGTCACCACTTTCATTTGTGAGAACTGCTATAGGTAAGAAGCTCCCAAGCTCTGTTTGTCCCTTGTCCAAGACTTTGCCATTTGCGGGTACCTCTTGGGCCCTGCAGCGGCACGGAAATCGAGTCAGTGCTGTCGGTACTTTCTCTGCAAGCCTTATGGGAAAAAAAAAATCACATTCACTGAAAGACATTTCACATTTCTATGCGTGGAGCGAACATAGTGGAGTGAGTTTAAGTCTACTGACTAAGAAAGGTACGGTGCGGGTGTTAGGGGGCAACGTTTTTTCCCATTTTTCTGTTCCAGCTTCAGAAAAGAGTCAGTGAACTTTGGGTACACTCAAGAGACTATGGCTTTTGTACAGACATCTGCAAAGGGATGGGATGTTATAAATTGTGCAGGCACTCAGACACTTATTAAGACAATATTGGCAAAGCCACTTGGAAAGGAGGAGGAGAAGAGGAAAGAAATTCTGTGTGTGAGGGAGTTCCTTGTAGCCGACTTTGGGGAAGCAATTTTTCAGCCAGTGTGGGATGGTGTGTGGAAATATACCCTAAAATATGTTGGTTTTTATGTTTCCCCAGTCCATTGACCAACACTTGATTAAGAGTTGGCTTTGTTTGATGTTGTTACTCGTTGCATGCTCTTTCTGTGGGGTTGGGTTTTAGTAGATTTCAGTCAGCATCATTGGTGGGGTCAGTGGGAACGCTGCATCTTCTGCCTGCTCTGCCTGTCAGACACACTCGGTGCCTGGTCCACAAGGTAAAAAACAGTGGCAGCCTCCGTGTGAACTGCAATGTGTGCTTTAAGTGACTTGTTTCCAAGAGGCTCCTGGGTCAGCCGCAGGCTAAACTGGTGGTTGTTATCAGCACGGCTATCTTACAAGATTGGTACCGGGAAAGCAGCAGGATGGGCACGTTTCTGGTATTCACAGAGCGACCTGCTCAGCGTCTCTTCTTAACGTCCTACAGAAGTCGTGCGTGGGGCTTTTATTGTGAAGTTTTCCAGCATGCCATGAAGCTCCATGCGATGTGAGCGTGTTAGTGCTGTCTGATGACACCAACATGTGGTTCTTCCGAGCTTGTCAAGTGATTTTCCTGACATCTCCAAAAGCGGCGGCCCCGCTGGGCAGACTTTCGAAGATGTCTAGAAACGTATGTTTGCACATCAAAATAGGCAATTTATTTCACAAACAGGCACCGAGGTGTCCAGTTATCCAGTTTGCTTATGCAAATATGAATTTTCACAAGCACAACAAGCTGTGCCCGCTCTGCGATCGTTTCCGTGAGGTAACGGGTTGTTAACCGAAGGAGACGTGCCTCGTTATAATGCTGGGGGAGCATTGCCGAGGGCTGGGTTGCACCACTACAGATAGTCTCACGGCGCTTAGATGGGTGCAAAACTGAAGCTGGGGCCAGTTTTGTGAAAAAGGTCGTGACCTGGATTCAGGGTGAAGACCGCGGACCCCTGGGCCACAGTAGGTCCAATGTTGGTTTGGGCTGCGATGCGTAGGAAGCCCTCCCGCTCGCTCAGTCCCTGCTCTGGGGCTCGGCCGGGCCCCAGGGCGCTGCGGGCAGCCTTGCGGGCACAGGCCCACGTTTCCTAGAGACCGGCCGCGGTCGGTTTGCGCGGGGCTCTGCGGTGCACCCAGGGGCTGGCTGGCTGCGGGGGTCAGCTGGGGTGCTCGGGGGACCCTTCCCGGCCGGCGGGGTCCAGGGCCCAGCCGGCTCCCGCGGTCCGCTGCAGACCCCTCGGGGC
>WUAM01000332.1:6366980-6384885 GCA_024336885.1 Actenoides hombroni
TTAATTTAATAATATTTTTTTTTGTATTAACATTTTTGTTTTCCTGTAACATATTAAAGCCCCGAGGTAAATCTTCCTTCTGGGTCAGTATTCACACCTTGTCTTCATGGAGCTTGAGTGGGTTGTAAATACCAGATCTTTCTAAAGCATTTTGGGTTTTGGTGTAGTTTGTGTATTTGTTTTTCATTTTTCCTCTCATTAAAAATGATAATAATAAATAAATAAAAATATTTAACTTGCACTCGAATTATCCTTTCACAGATTTTATGTGATCGAATTGTTAGCTTCCACCCCCTTCCATTTTACCCAGCATCTAGCTGAAAAAGAATCAGAATTTTTCTTTCATCCTTGTCTTTTCCTCCACTACAGCCCATGCTACATTTCTAAAATGCAAAGAAAGCCCCAGTGAAACAAAATGACTTCATTTGAGCTGGCACTTAAGAGCAGAATTCACTTCCATAGTGCTGAAATAAAAGAAGCCAAGTGTTTTAAATAGCCACTCCCCTAGGCCAAAGTGTTTTTAGAAAAGCTCATTGTCTAGATTTGAGCTGTAGCAGTATGCCTGCCTCTGTTAAATCTCCTGATCCAGACAGCTCCATTTCTAAAGTTGACATCTGGTTTACTCTTTGTTCACCTGTTAAAAAAAAAAAGTAATAATAATAAAAAAAAAATGCAAATAGGCGGGTGCACCATTGCCCTAGAGCTCTGCACCAAAATAAAAATGCTGTTGACAGTTTGTCAAATAGTGCTTCCAGTCCAAGACTGCAGTAGCCTATTGTTATGCCAGCAACAGGCAACAGAAGTTGTAGCACCATATGGCTAGTATATGCTTCAGATAAGCTATCTGTTAATTTAGCTTATCAGTAGCGTTTTGATATGCTTCGTGTTTGAATCACCAACCAGTATGGCCTTGGGTATTTTTGGTGCCAAATTCTTCCTTAACGTCGTGGACTTTACAGTTATTCCCTTGGTGGAATCTCTCGCCGTTCATTCACCTCATGGCGCTGGGAACAATGGTGCTTATTTTTGGAATGAGCTGGCCTGGTTTTTTACATGGTTGTCTTTCTGGGGGGAGATTACAATTCAGGAATGACATTTTGGTTTTCAGGGGAGAAAATGTCAGAGCAGACTTTGGAAGAAAAAGTAAATGCATCGAGATTTAGCGGATTAAAGCCTCTGTTACGTATATCTCAATTAAAACATAGGTAGTGTTTGGAGACATAAATTAATGGGAGAAAGGGAATTTTATTTGTATTTAATCTCCCACCACGACACGGCCACACTTTTTATCCTAAAGCTGGTTTACAATTTAAAATAAAAGGTAAAACTGAAAAGTTTCATTTTCCACATACTGATTTTACCTTCATTCCTTTAAAAAAATTAACCTTTAAAAACCCAACTGTGTCCCTATATCTGCTGTCAGCTGATCTTTGAAGGGTTTTATTTTTATTTCTGCTTTTTCCACAAGCAGCCTGTAGAAGACTTGAAGATTCAATGGAAGCTCCTTCCTCTTGCCTCTACCCCTGCCTTTCTTTGGTTGCAATTATTTTGCTGCAGGAAAATTCTCAAACCAAAATACAGTCTTCCATTCAATGTCACAGTGATGTCCTTAGGGTTGGACTTTTCGGTGTTGCTCTCTGACCTTGCAGCACATTCCTCTGTGTCTTCTGCCTTGTTGCTCCTTACAGGGCATTGCATCTGTCTCTGGGTGCCTGGACCCATTTCCTTCCTCGGGCAGCACTTGATCAGGCTCCCCTTCCTTTGGATCGTGGTGGCTGTTGGTTTCCTATCCATCTTGCCAGATCCTCCTTATCCTGTTTCTTCTGCTGCTGCCCATGATCTTGGTCTCGCTGTTGGGTCTCTTTGCCCATCCCAGTCACCTCACTGCTTCTATTCCTTCCCTGCCCTGGTTACTGGAAATAAAGGACCACTTGTGCTTGTCCAATGCCTTTCATGTCCCTGATCCTTAATGACCAATAAAAGGACCAGATTCTCTCTCAAAGAAATTTGCAATAATCTTCTAAGTCTTTTCTGCTGACACTTCTTCAGTAATGAAAGGGAGTCAGAAGAAAACTTTTCTCTTGTCCCTTGGAACAGAGTAATATGAGAGTCTGGAACAGTGGCCATTCTTTAACGCCCACTGAAGTCCACCCAATGGAAAAATGCAGGAGCTGGCTGAGCACCTATAGGCCAACCAGATGGGCAGTGAAGAGAGAAGTGATTCTCCCACCTCAACCCTGTGCCCAAGTTGCCATTGGCATCTGCAGAAAATGAGAAGAGTTTCCTGCCCTTGGCTTGCCACCTAAGGCTGCTAACAGACTTTTAGTTCCTCTGCAGGGTCGTGAATTGCTGGGGTCCATCCACTTAGAGCTGGTTTGGGGGTCATCTCAAATTTTAGGTGTTTTAAATTCAGATTTAGAGTTCCAGTCCATGGTGTGACTCATGCAGTTGGATGGTAACAGCATTGTTTTTGATTCTGGCTTGTTGCAGATTAGGCCTGTGACCTCTCTTTCTGGTGTGACTGGGGGGGGAAGGTAAGCGAAGAGGCTGGGAAAGAAGAGCTGTTGTCACTTCTAGCTCGCTGAGGCATGTGTGCATCTTCCCTAGAAGTAATTTCTGAGTGCTTAACTGTCTATCTAGGATGTATCTAACTTATCTAGCTACCACCCATCATGAGTATGGTTGTCTTTGGACTGGTGAGTCCATTAAATTGTAACAAAGCAACGTTTATTTAGTACAGTAGGATGCATCCTCCATGTGGTTATGGGGCTTGGGGGCTTTATTTATTTATTTTATTTACTTGTTTTATTTTTATTTTGTTGGTTTGCTTTGGGTTTTTTATAAACTTCAGAGCCTGTGATATTTTAGTTGATTTGGTATCTGCTTGACTTGGCTCTACTAGTGTTTCTTTAGCTCCAGTCACTGTTCTAGGATAGGAAATCCATAGCTCCGAATAATGTGCATTTTGCTCTTTAAATTAACTATTATTTATGCATAGTAATTCCCTGCTCTGCTCCTTGGCATGTTCATTATACGCTTACTGACCGGTTGTAGCTAAGCAGTTGAAGGGATGCATTTGAAAGACAGCTTTAAAACTTCCTATACCAGTTCCCTTTAGCCTCTAGCTTTAATAATATTTTTTTGTTGTCAGTGAAACGATGACCCATAAATAACTTTATCTTCCAAAAATCTCTAAAAAGAATACAAAGAAGTCCAAAGGGTAGTAGAATTACCATAGTTCTTGGTTGCTTGGAAAATTAACTAATATTCTGGATTCTGAGATTTTGGAAACAAATTAAAGAAGCCTTTTTTAGGTAGCAGGCTGCTTTTAATGGTTCTTCTGTATTAAGGAAAGTACAGTATTGTAGGTTATTTATTTCTGGGCATGCAGTACAGAGTGAAGAGCCTGCAATTCAGCTAGCAATGCCTCTGTGCCCTGAGGTAAACTCTATTTCACAAAGGGAATTTTGATTATGGTCTACTGCTCTGTAGCATAGTGGAGGCTTCAAGAGGCAAGTGGTAAATGCTACCAAAGAAAAGCTGGATTGGAGCCACTGACGTCATCTAAGTAAATCTGCTGTAGGACTATAGCCATAAAATGACTGCCAGCCACTGAGCGCACTTTGGCCTTTTCTTGTCAACTGTTTTAACTGCTGGGGTTTTTTTCCCTTTTTTTTTTTTTTTCTTCGTTTCTTTTCCTTCAAGCAACGTGCGTTTTCTTTGCGTTATTTATTTATTTTGGTGCTAGTTGTGCACAGGGTGAAATACAGAGAGCTTCCCCCTCCCTGCCTGCCCCGCTCTACCCGGCGTGCGAGGAGCTGCAGCTCGCAGGGAGAAAATTAAAAAGTAAACCAGTACTTTTCCATACAGGAGCGAGGCAGAGTTAAGCTTCCATCACAAGCTATTTTTTAGGTGCAAGAGCCTGGCAGTTCAAGTTACAGCATACTGATGAGATTTGTGTAGCGGGCAAAAAAGCATTTGGATGCTTCCCTTTGGAAGGATTGAACGTATAAAAATGGCTGGGTCTGAGTCCTGACTTAGCACAAAATGCTGCGTGTGTTTGGGAGCGTTTAGGAGCCAGTGTCAGTCGCTGCTTTAAGACTGATGTCTGCAGCTCCAGTCACTCCTGAAACAAAACTTTCCCCTTGCTTGGAAAACCCGAATGTTGCCAGCCGGTCTTTTGATGATACTTTTTATATAGAGCTAGAGAAACCACAGCCATTACCAGCAGTAGCTCCGGGATTCATTGATTAACATATAGCAGTGTGTGTACACGCGTGTACCTACAGGCGTATCTGCAAATGCAATTGCTATCCCACCTGCCCTCCTCTTGAATTTCACCTGTATCGGGATTGCTGCAAAAGCGCTCGGGTTTTGACAGTGGATTTTGAATTCGTTGCCAACATCCTCTTGAATTTCCAGGAAATTTAGCATACTATTTTTTTACTTTTTTTTTTTGTTTGTTTTTTAAAGCAGAGTGCAGCGTAAAATGCATTTATAATTATTATAATAATTTATAATTATTTGTCAGCGTGTCCCGTAACAATGTTTGTTTACTTGATTTATGTACTTTTTAAACGGTAAAATAAAAATTAAGCATCACTGGTTTTTGAAGTTTGAGTCTTATGATCAGAAATATATTAAAACCAGTATCTTATCCATGAATCATTAGATGAGTCAGTTCCTGAAACCACTACAAGCCTCACAGTTCTTGGCTAGGACTGAAAGCAGGAAATCCAGGCTTCAATAACTTCCTTTCCCAGTACTGGCTATAGCAGCGTTAGTGGTTAGTATATGCTGCTTTTGTAAGCAATAGGAAGATGTATGTCTGAGGAACAAAGGCACTCAAGTCAATTTGCTGAAACTGTTTATAATTTGTGGTCTTGATTTGAATGTCAGGATATATTGGCATATGCTACGTTCTGTGCTGCAGTACATTTTCCAGCGGTGATATTCAGAATATGAAATAGAGGGGACACATTATGGCACTGTTCTTGGACAAAACCCGTCTAATCAGCCTACCAGAAAACAAGAAGACATTTTAGCAATACCATCCAACTCCTGAAGAGTTATGGGAACCAGAACTGAACACATAGAAGTAAACTGAAAATGTTTATTTAGCAGTTACTTTGTTTTATGCTTGTGCAACAAACTATTTTTATTCTGTTGCAGCGCTCCAAAAGGGCTTGAAAAAAAACCCAGCCCAAACTTGGAACTTGTAAAATAAAACCACATGATTTGTTTTTCAGACTCCTTTTTTTTTTTGGTGGTTTTTTTTTTTTTTTTTTTGTAGTGAAAACTGTTTGCCTCCTCATAATCAAGGACAGATTGATTATCTCTGTGTCAGTGGAGCATTGTTGGCTGCAGAATCTGTCTCTTGAAACGTGGAGTGCCCGTACGCTGCGGCATCCGCGCGAGAGGATGCACCGCTTACCCAGATTCAGGTTTGGTGCAATGCTGATCTTAATATGTTTACACCTGGAAAGTGTTCAACCCTTTATGTTTTTCTTAAACACTATGAAAGGTAGTTTGCTATCTTGCGCTTATTATTTGGTTAATTTAACTCTGTAATTAATTAGCACCACAGAAAAGCCAAACCTGTCTTCTTTAATTATTCTTTTTGTTCTTCCCTCCAAAAAATCATTTGTTCATAACAGCCTGGGAAGAAGACAAGTACCGAGAGCAATAAATTAGTGAGACACTGCATCAAAAAGCTACTTTTGAGGGCATTGGTTGAACTGTGTGTGTGCAGTATTGATTAAAACCAAACACAAATCCACCAAAACTCCTCACTGAACCAGGCAGAGCACTCGCTGCACATCAGGCAACAGCACCGTTTGTAGGAGATAATATGTGAAATTGCTCTAATAAAGCAAGCTGCAAGTTTGGTTCTTTTCTTAGCTGGTGGGTGCAGTTTGGTGTTGGCAAACAGACCTCAGTGTGACAGCCTCTTGGAGAGCTTTGGTGGTCCCATGCTGGTGTCTGTTGTGGTGCGTCGTGAGTGTTGTGTTTGTCGGGCGGTGGGGAAGAGGATGGGGCTGGGGAGAAAGGAGACAACACAGAGCAGCTTGAAGGCAGCTGACGGCTGATGCGTTTCATGTGCAGACCTATTCAGAAGAGAGACTCAGCCTGTGCAACTCCATGCCAATGGGAAAGACCCAGAGAGGGTCAATCCCTTGCTCAGACAAGGACGCTGGAGCCTTTAAGGACTGGTTTGAGTGATGGCTGAGGTTGCCCTTGAGGGAGCAGTCTCCTTATTGACGGGTTTGCGTCAGCACAGATTTCATAGGTGCTTTTCTGATGGCCCATGCCAACTGCTCTTCTTGCCCACAGTAGGGCTGGTAACCTGCATCTGGGGACAGACCACTGGATGTGTTCTGCCATAGTGGAGCTGTGCCTGAGAAGGGTTGCTGGGACTTCTGGCGTGCCAGCAAGCACCCAAGCTTGTTGTCAGCTGCTGGGACCAGGACTTCTCTTAGAATATTGAATGGGATGCTATTGAGCCATGAAGATGGAGATAGCATTTAAGAAATGTAAACAGGGTAACGGGTCCATAACTGCAATTCTCACAGCACCATCTCCTCTGGTACAGGAAGACTGTAGAGATCTCGGGGTATGAATTTCTCCAACTAGCTGCTGCTCTGCTTCTGGAGGCGAGTCTGTATCAGGCAGGGGAGCTCAGTACAGAGTCACGTCCCAGACAAGCAGAGATCTGTGCCGTCAAGCTCACGCAGTGCAGAGCATCATGTCAGCAGAGTGGCTTGGGCTTAGCCCGGTATAGCTGTATAAGCAGCTGGGCTGGCTGGGAGGCGGGCTGGCTTGTCTCACCCTGCCGACGCTGTCACACTTTAAGAAAAAGGAGGGGGCCTTTGCAGGAAGGGCTGGATGCTCCCAGCCAGCAAGGAGGCTCCCAGGGAGGCCAGCATCCTTTCTTCCTTTCTCTTGCCTAGTCAAAGCATTGCTTTACTCCCAGATGCCGTGCTGGAGCAGCAGCTGTTTGTGGAGGGAGGAGAAGCAGCCTTGCTCTGTGTGTCCCCTCTGCCATGGGGAGCCGGGTGCTGGATCTTCAGGGATTGTGGTGCTCAGCATCACACCACCTATTGTGGATTGAACTTACTGCGTTGGAATTAACTTCTTGTAATAACAATAATTATAATAATTAACTTGCTGAAATAACAAGGATGTTCTTCGTCCTGCTTTTGGGGCAGAAATCTTTCTTCTTTCTTGTTTTGTCTTGAAGGGAAAATGTAAGCACTTTAGCAGTGAAGAAGAGGGGTGAATTTTCACGTGATCAAAAGGCATTGTTTGTGTTTGTGACCATATGAAGTGCAATTTTCTATTAATTAATGTTAAACAGCTGATTGTTTCAGAACAAAGAAGAAAACCTCCAAGCATCTAAAAGTTTAGAAGCAGCTTATAGTTGTGATCGATTGAATTTATTTTGCTTGCAAAGAAATGTAAATGATTTAATATTGTTTTCCTAGTTGAACGGCCCTGACTATGGGAATTGTAATGCATGAGATCTGGAGATACATTTTGATCAAGTTCATACACTTTAAATGTGCATGAACCGAACATCTTTGTGTTACTATCAACCAGAGAGATGTCCTGTTGCTCTGATGTGGATTTTGGTTTGGGATTAGAGGCCTGGGGCTTTGAATTGCTTGCTGTCTGTAGACCAAGTCATCAGTGGCTAGTGATTGATTCCTTAATTAAAATCAATTTAAATGGATTTGTAAGCCTCATGTAACAGATTATCTTATTAACAGCATGAGAAAGGCACTGTGATCTGTGAGGAATGTATCGCTTTAGACAAAATATAGCAAGATTTTTAGGGGAGAATTTAATGAATTGCTGTTGCTGTAAGTGATCTATGCAAATGAAAGAGCCTTGCTTAAATCCGACATTAAACAGACTCTTCCTGTTGAACACGTTTTTGGTTTGGTTTTTTTAAATTTTTTTTTGGTGAGCCTTCTCCAAAAGACTTGACTTTAATCTTCCTGCGTGTCTGCGTGCGTGTGCCTGTGTTTGCACATTCACTGTCACAGAGACCCGCTGAGTGTTGTCGAGATGCTGCTCTTGGAGATTCTGATCTTTCGGTAGTGTTTCCTTCACCCCATGAAAAAAATAGCCCCAACAAGAAAAATAATTTTCTAAATTACTGAAAACGAAACGACAGCAAGAACATCTAATGCTGTTTAATCCACAGTCCGCCTGCTCAGCAGCACTGGCTGGAGGAGACTCTCTGGACAGCTGGAGGGGCCACGTGGGCAGAGGGGACTTCTGGCAGAAGTGAAAGTGGTGAAGAGATGGCAAGAAAAGCTTTCCTGGCTGGGAGGGGCGAGGCTCGTCTGTCATCCTTGCATTTATTTGGTAACTTCTTTTTCCATCAAAATGTAGAGCAAGTCAGGTACGTTGTGATGCTCTTTGATCAGGCCTCAAGAACATCGAAGCCCTTTATCAACAAAATCAGGGGGAATTTTTAATCGAGTTTCACACGGAGCAGGGTTGTTGCCTCCAAGTCGTAGCCTTAGCCACAGCTTCTCAGTAATCTCAATAACGTGTGTGCTCTCCGCTCTGGTTTGCGATCCATGCTTCTGCAGGAAATGAGATTTCAGATTGTGCACGCCGTGTTGTAGCGTCGCTTTACATATTGCTTCCCGATTTGTGCTCTCCGTTCATTTGTTGTTAGGGAGCAAAGTGAATTAAATGATGAGATCCCTTTCTCATTACAATGAAGCTATCTTCACTTCACGTTTCCTTGGCCGTATTGCAGGAATTGAAGAATCTGTGAAAACGGGCAGTAATAAATTGCTGATATCCACTGAAAAATTGTAACGACCTTCTGAAAAATGCCACAAAACCGAAACGCTGCCTTCATGTAGCTCCGAATCGCCTCCGAGACCACATCCAGTTCTTCCAAACCAAGTGCTGTTGGTGTGTTTTGTCTGCCAGGTAACCTGCACCGCCAATGACAGCACGATTACAAGGCTTGAAGCAAAACAGGTCTGAAACTGGATTGAGATGGTAAACCCCATCTCAACGGGGTTTGGTTGATATCAAATGCGTTACCCATGCTGTGTGCAGTGTGCAGTGGTGGAAAGCTTCTTCCTTGCTTGTGGGAACAGAACGGTGTGTGGAAGTGTAACACTTCACTTGTTTCATTTGCGAGACAGCTTGGTGGTGACCTCCAGTTTAGTCTGTAGTTCTCTTGATAACACTTCTTGGGGTTTTGACTTTGGAGGATGGGTGATCCACCTCACCATGCACGTGGGCACCTTGCCAGCCCACTGCCTACTAATGGCTCCAGTAAGAACTTTGACGGGTGACTCAGAAGTGCACAAGGACAGCGGCAACTACCGAAAGAGAAGCTCTTGGGGCTCCTCCGTGCAGACGTGTACCTTCCAAAAAGCCCTCAGCACCTACTGCACCAGTCCCTTTCCTCCTCTGAGTCTGCAGCTGGTCCAGGTGTGTTAGTGTGGAGGTTCGTGGCTGCGTCCTGGTGTGTCACTTGAGTCTGGGAACTTGGAAGCCAGCATTGAAATGTCCTGGGTGTGACAAGTTATCCTGGATCCATTTTATCCCCGATGCAGCCCTCGAATCCATGGAGAAAGCCTTCTTGCCCTTACTTACTGTAACTCTTATATTAGCATGCCAATTTGAAATTGGCAAGTAGTGATGCAATAATTATTTATTTTGTGAACCCTTTGGTTTGGAAAAGAGCAAGAAGACTCTTGAACTTAGGAGAAACGTGCTAAGCAGTAGCATTTTCTTAAAAACGAGAGAAGAAACAAAGGCAGGACGTAAGCAGGGGGTAGACCCAGCAAAGTGACAAACTTCCAGAGAGGTAACTCCAAAGCAGAAGGGACAGGCCACGGCTGCTGCTCCTCTTTTCTAGTACCTGGAAGTGTAGTCCTTCCCTTCAGCTGCTTCATCTTACACATCCAGTTCCTCAGTTGCAGAACCACAATTTTAATTGACTTTCTACCGTTGCATTTCTACCACAGAGTTCTGGCTAAAAGGAAAAGGACATTGGTGAAGAGTTTTTAAATAGCCTATGGCATAACCCTGCCATTGTGACTTCAGGGAATAGTTCCCCTTCCGCGTTTGTCTATAATGTGAATCTTAGTAACATTTGTCTCGTATTAAGGCTTCAAAGTTGGTTGGTTTGTTTGTTTGTTTGTTTTTCTATGTGTGTTGCAAACCTTGTGAAATGGTTTTTATTCTTGCAAATTATAAATAGTTCAGTTGGCTCAGCTATCCCTTTTGTAAGCACATGAGTTTTTAATAAGAAGTTATGGGGCAGGGTGGACGAAATGCCATTGAGTCGTACGGTAATACCATTTCCATGGTGTTCTATGAAGGTCGCTGGTATGCAATTAGTTGCTGGACTGCTGGCAGGTGCTGGATAGGAAGTGTCGCTGCCCTAGACACTAAATATAATAATTAAGCTCAGGGGTTAGTATTAAAAGCATGGAAAACACATGACTCTGTTGCTAACACGGAATTTGTGCCGATATTTGTTTCAACAAGGCTACGGTAGATGTAGCTTCGTGCCTTTAATGTTATGCTTGCAAATTATATTTTGCATCTTCAAGGAAAGTGTCTGTTTTGACAATCCTCTTCAAATTAAGAGGACCGGGTACTTAATTTGTTGCTAAATGTTTGGTGCTTGGTAAGAGTCTTACTAAAGAAAGTTTCTTGTTCTTGGTATATTCAGAGGAGGGAACCTTTGAAGGCTTCTAGAGAGACATCCAGACCATCCACCCTCCATGCCTAAATGGAGGTGAATGGCATCTCCCTTGGCTGGAAAAGTAGTTGAGATGAGTGTGGGGCTATGGAAGTTCAGGGCTGCGTTGGAGCATCTCACCCTTTTGAGTGCCTTGGTTCTCTCTGCCTGCTGTGCACTGCAGCTGCCCCTGCCCGGCCGGCCCCAGCTATGGAAGTAGCACTGGGCAAAGGAGGGAAAGCTTTGCAGAATAAGGAAGGATATGTGTTTGAAGGGTGCTCCTTTTAACTGCATCTGCAAGCTCTTTGTTTTTCAGGCTATTTCTGTTTTCCTGAAGGGTATTTAGAGAAATTGCAAGAAGCAGTCAAAATGTTAATGTTTGTTTCCCCTCTTTTTACAATGCAGCCCGCCAGGTCCCGTTGCGTTCAGTTCTGCTGCTGTGGCACCAGGCTGACTTGGACAACTGGAGAGCCTTTAAAATACTCTGTGGTGTAGATGCCGGTGCCTGAAACTCTTGTAGCACGCTTGCTATGGTGTGATGCAAACATGGCATAATTGTGAGGAGCACAGACTGAATATTCTGCTGGAATAGGCCAAATTGGAACAGGAAATGTCACAACTGTGAAGACTGGGGGGAAATCTTGGCTCCAAAGCAGTAAAAGCCATAAATGAATGGTGTCTCCTCCACGTTAACACCTTTATTCACAGAGTCTTTTAGAGCAGCTTTCACTCACTAGCAAGCAGTAAAGAAATTGAATTCAGTTCTGATTAATATGTGTTGGTTCAACGTCTCTCCCCAGTTTTAATCCAACAGATTCCCTTGGACTCATAGCTGTCTTTAGACAAACTGCCAAAGATGATGATTGCTCTTGTTTCTCTCCTGCCTTCGAATGTGTACATTTTGTGGGAGGATCAGTTGGTATGACTATAAAGAGGACAGTTTGTCTTGGCTTAGTCCAGCTTTGTAAGAGCCACGACTTGGAAATAGGAGAGCGGTTCCCCACGGAGCTGGTGCTGCTGTTGAAGGCAGGGGAACGTGTTGTGCTGTGAATCCCTGCGGCCAAGCGCTGCGAGAAACCGCGAATCAACATTTCAACATAGGGTGCCGAAGCGTTCCGAGATACTGCAGGGGAACAGAAGCTTTTAAAGTGATGTTTAAGAGGATTTACCATTCCCCCTGGGGGCTAAACTTCAGTATATTATATTGCTGTAGATTCAAAAGAAATAGAAAGCTTAAAAATGTTTTGCAGCATATATATATACACGCATAGCGTATACCGATTCTTACCAACCCATGTTGAAAGTCATTGGATTAGAGCTCTACTAATCTGGTGATTTTAACATGCTGGGGGATTTTTTTTTCTTTTTTACTGCTTCTGGGAAGAAAGGTGATCATGTGATTAAGGCACAAGTCAGGGGGCAGAGATTTGCGTTTGGTTTCTGGGGCAGAGTTGAGTGAGGAAGCTGGGAGGAGTGTTCATGGCTCAGATTACTAGAGTAGGGGCAGTTGGGGAAAAAGCAGAGAAAAATCCAGCCCGTTGCATTGGGTGTGAGAGTTAATATCTGCAAAGGCCTTTTATATACCTCTGTTGAAAGTACTGTCAGGGTGATTGTCTCTGAGAGAGGTTTCACTACTTCTTTGCTTTACACAATTTTCCGTAATTGGCTTGGAGTGGTGAGATTGAGTGTAATTAAGTCTCATAATTAATTAATATGAGAAAGCCTACGCGAAAGCAGAAGAAGTATTTCAGATTTCATGATTTGTTCCCTTCTGTAAAATTGGAGTAATAATACCTTGTTACTTAATGCTGTAAGCAATAATTGGATAATAGTCGTAAAGTGCTTTATTATGAAAATGTATGTAAAGAACCAGTTTTAAGTGGTGAAACTGATGCATCTGTCTCAGGCCTTGCAGAAAAGCTGATTCTCCTCTGAAGTAACACTGAAACTGGTGCATCCCAGGATCAGAAGAAATAGCAAGCCAGCATTTAAGGCTGCTTACAGAATGATCACAGCTTTTTGAAATATTCTTGCTGAGGACTTGACTTTTTTTTTTCTTTCTAATTTAAACAATAATTAAGAAATCCTTAGTTAGAGGTGTAATAACAGGGATTTAGACCTCCCACTACACTTAACAGTCACCAAACAGGCCAAACAATCACATCCATAATTTAGGACATAAAATCTCCAAGCATGTTTTACGATGAACTGTTAATAGAGTGCTTTCATCGCGTGCAGCTATTCCAGATCCATCCGTAAGGGTAAGGCAAGTTACAGAACCCCTGGATCCCTTTCTGAGAACGACCTGTCAGCAGCTTTTGTTTCTTCTTCTGCATTTGTAAACTCGAGTACGGGTATCGACCTGGGCATTCACTCCACCCAGTTGACACCGAGTGTCAACCAAGGGCTGCCCGTGACCGTGGGTGGAGAGAAAATCCCCTCTGCTGCTGGTGTGGCTGATGTGTCCCCAGGTCAACAGAAGGAGGAATGAGTCAAACCAGCTGCCCTGATGGCATGAAGGACAGCAAGCAAAGGTCAACAGGTCTCTGCTAGCTGATGTGTTTCTGGGAATCGTGCTTGGACTAGGGTTGGGCCGTCAAAGAGCTCATTCTGATTGCTCCCTGGAAAGGTACTGAAACTTGGCCGGAACAGTCAGAGCTGAAGCTTTCCAGTGAAACAGCAAATGACACGGCCACTAAGCCAAGCAGTTCCAAGCCATGCCCAAACCATACTCGCATCAGCTCTCGGGCTTTGCTGTCCCAGCTTTGCAAAACTGAAGAAGTGCTGGGAACAACCCCAGAGGAGGAAGGATGAACCTTGAGTAATTAGCCTTCCAACAGCGCGGCAAACAGTATTTGTGCCTGGCAGGGGGCCAGGCCATCAGTGCTATGGGGGAGGATCTGAGTGAAGCTCCCTTCCAGCAGTCTGTGACAGCCTTGCCCGAGTGGCTCTCGGAGGTGTTCCCCGTGAGATCACTTGCGGGACTGGTCAGGCAGTGAGGAAGCAGCTCCCCTTGTAATGCCCAGCACTCCTGAGTTAAGGGAGGTGGTGACACGTTTGCCTCTTGCTAACCTCAAAGGCAACCTCCAGGACTGACTTACTATGGGGAATACAGGATGAGTATTTCAGAATATGCCTTCTGTAGATGTAGCGCTACCGATAGTAACTGGTAGTAATGTAAGCTTTGGAAATGCATAATGTGCTGTGATAAAGTTTGGCAGAGAAATGCAGTATTCTCTTTCGTTGCTAGCTACATCCTTTTCCTGTGAAAGCTTATGAGAATGTTTTCATACTTAACATGCTTCCTCTCCTCACTGCAGTTCATCTGCCAACCTGACCCTCCCAAGGAAAGTAAGCCGGCTCTGATGGCCAAATAGACCAGGGGAGTGGCATCAGGAAAAGAACTGGCAAATTTAAGGGCTAGCCCTTTCTGTAGAACTGGGTTTGGCTCCGTGTGATGCAGAAGGTGGAAGTCAAAGGCCATCTGTGTCTCTCCACACCACTGTAACAGACGTCAGATAAATACACTGTCCCTTTTGTAAACTTCTTAAGCGAACTTCAGAGCTAGCTGTTGTTTAGAACGCAGCGGGGGCAGCTGCTGCAGAGCTAAATCTGCAATTGAATTGCCATAGGATATGAGCCTCTTGCTATGCCTCTCATAAAACTGCCCTGAAAGAAAGTCATATTTATCTTGAATGTGGCAGGCTTGGCATGATGCCCTGGTAACCTTTTTTTTTCCCTTACATACCTGAAGCAAAACTAGCTTACCCTGGCTCCACGAGATTGGAGTTCACCTAACCTCCTTTTGAGAGCGGCTGAAAGAAAGAGGCGTTGGGGAGAGAGGATCACATAGAGTTTTTTAGATTTCCCTGGCACGTTTCCACTACCCCACATGAAAGATCTTTTTAAAATCACAGTGAAGTTTGAAAGATATTTAATAGGAACAATTAAGATTGTTCCTATTCAGTTTTGGTTTTGCTGAGTTTAATGCAGGAGTCAAATACCTACTGGAGACATAAGAAAAACAAGTGCTTGGCCCTTTTCCCTACAAGGCTGGCCGAATGTGAGTCAGTATAAGCCTAAGAAGGCTTCTCAATAGAAAATGAGAAAATAATCTTAATAAAAAATTCAAATTATTCAGATGAGCTGCTTGTAAATTATGCACATAAATATAGTAGTTGCCATAATGAGAAACTTCTCTAACACTTTCTGGCAGACATTAGCTTGAAAATAAAGACTGAGAGATGATTACTATTATTATTCTTAATACTACTGTCATTTTGGTTTGTGCTGTATTAGCATTAAGATGCCCAAATGAGCATCCACAACCCACTGTTCTAGACTCTGCTCTACTGTAAAGACGTATTCCCAGCTCAGGAAAACTTGGTTTCCAAATACACAAGACCAGGGACAAGATAGGGTCTCAGGCAAGGGAAGTTGGGAGTCTTGCTCAAGCCCCCCAGGAACCTGTGGCAAGACCGGGGTTTAATCCTGATCTGCCAAATTCCAGTCCAGCCTTGTAACCAAAAACTGCATCCCTCCTGTAAGCCTCTTGAATTCCTCGAATGGGATGTGGCTTTAATTTCTGCAATATCAAGATGAGGTATTGAAGTCTTCTTAGAAAGGTTCTATTGGACTCCAATTGAATGGACCTTCAGGAGGACGTCATGGGACATCGGGACGCTTCATGATTTTTTTCTTCCCCCCCTCCCTTTTTAATAACATCCACTGATTTACTTTTTACTTCCTTTTCTGAGAGACTGCACCTTCCTCTCACAACTTGTCATACATTGTGCAGTGTAGAGGTGCAGCATCCAGAACCAAAAGAGGAAATGTGCTGATTTTGGCCGTTGACCAAACTGACCTCATTTCTTTGCTATTGGAAGTTTGTGCACTTTTCTGGCAGGCAGCACAGCCAAAAATATGATTGCCTAGTTCATAGCATGTCTTCATTGAAGAAAACGCTTGCCAGATACTTAAATGCTTTATTCAAATCCCTTCTAGTAGGAGAACGTACCCGATAGGCATTGGCAGCTGGACAGCCTGGTCAGAGGGAGCAAGAATGGGACGAGCAGATTTCGAGGGCAGAAGAATGGGACAAACTTTCTCACCTTTGTGGATGAGGGGTAATGCTTTTAGAGCTCTGCAGGTGCGAGAGAGGAGCAATGCACTGGGAGGGCGGGGGCCCGCGTGCCGTCTCCGTGCTCGCCGGCTTTCGGCAACGTTCCCTGCCTCCCCGTGGCACGCGGGCTGGCATCCCAGCGGCTCTGCTGGTGAGCCATCACCCTACAGAAATACCTCCTAGGAACTCTCTCTCATCGTAGCACTACTGCCTCCCTCTCCCCAAATGAAGCCTGGGACTGTGGAAACTTCTGGAGAGCGATGCAGGTATATCGCTAAATGAGATCAGTGTAGGGATGTGCTTTGGCTTTGGCTTGCCCAGAGGCTCTGGGGGGAACACAACCTGCCGGTGCGAAAGGACACAGCAGACTGACAGGCTGATCTAAAGCCAGCCTGCGAGAAAAACGGGAATCAGACAGAATCGGGGGAAAATTAAGTCTTTACTTGTTAAGTTCAAAACCGATCCTGAAAGTGGTTAAGTATTCCAGGAAGAGAAAGGAATAAAAATCTGCATGGAGAAATAGCTATCAGGATTAGAATGTTGATGATGTGATTGTATCAGAGGTACAGATGTACGTGTATATTATAGCCTCCTAGAAATATGCAATCTTCCCAGAAGAACCTGACTGCAGATCACAGAAATCTTCTTTTACTACTTTCCACCCCTCTTGAAAATGTTTTGGGTGTGTCGTTTGCATCAGAAGGGGATGAGGTGGTTGTTTGAAGTTGTTTGGCCTTGAAGAATGTAAGGGCCACTGAAAGAGTTTGGCAGAGGAGTTGAGCAACAGCAGACGGCCTCTTTCCCTTCACCAGCTTCCCTGTGGGAGAACCAATCTTTTGCCCAGCGTGACTGGGTCACTTCTTCTTTTGATTTGTTTTGTGAGGATACAACTTTGTGCCATCTACTAACTACTTTGATTGCTTTTGGAGGCTGAAAATAAAAGCGTCAAAAGCAAATGTGAGGCAAGCTGCAGATGTATTGATGGCCCATTATCTGGCAAGGAACTCTTTATGGGTAGACTCACAGAAGCTGCTTGAAATACTTGACAACTCCTGCATCGCACTGAACAAGTAGTCTGTCATGAAATTATATCAGGCTTTTCCCAGACACTGCGATAAGACTTTGCTGCTTTTTGGGATGTGAAACAGCTTTTTTCATGGTATTTGTTCCACTGTAGATGCAAAGCTTTGAATCATAATAACAGCTTCTTAAAAGATGGTTAGATTAGACGTTAGCTGTTTAATTGTACAATTGTAGGTGTGACTGGAAATAGATAAAAACCTCAGCTAAGGGCTCAGGCGTTTCAAATAGCAAATAAAAAAAACCCCTGCTCAAACCTGCTTTCAGGTTAACTAAGAGTGAGCATGGATTTGTAAACTCTACAGAGGCACCACGTTTAAATAAGTAATTTCTCATACTGCGTGCACCATATGATATAGCTATGCAATGTTTTTAAAAGACAAAAATCAGATTATCTTCAGCTGTGTCACCAGATGGTGTGTAATGGGCAGCAGAATTACGGATTATGAGACATAACTTTCACTCCTAGGTAACCTGACTGACAAAACCTTTGTGCCTTATAAAAACAAGATAAGTCAGAGACTGAGTGGATGGCAGAATTGTTTTTCCCTAGCCGCAAAAATTCCCCTTGACCAGGAAACAAGTTCATACGTGTAGTCAGAGAAAGGAACATGCAATCAAACTGAAATATTTCTACCTCACTCTTATTACTGTTTGCATTTTTTAAACATTAACATTGAAATTGTTTTTAAAAAGGCTCTCTCCCTATTAATGCAGTTAAATTTCATTAATTGCTGTAACTTGAACCGTCTTGGTGTTCTTTGTATAACTATGCGCTAGAAATAAAGCTGCACATAAAAAAGAATAATTGTAATCTTAAAGTGGAAGGCCAAGCCCCAGGTTACTTGGTAAAGCCTCTGGTTACCCGCATGTACTGGTGTAAATTTTGATCTAGCAGAAGCACAAGGAAAGCAGGAGCCAGAGTCAGGGCTCCGGGAGCAGCGGGAACACCGAGGGCGGAGGGGAGTAGAAAG